>CM035289.1:58612758-58791627 GCA_020226075.1 Hydropotes inermis
TATAAATATATATTTATATATATATATATATATATATATATATATATATATACACATACATACATATAAACACATATAGACACACACATATATTGTTCAGTGGAGTGTGGAACTTCTTGAGAAAGCTTACTTCCACAAAGATTCTCTTGTATGTTGGTGACATTCCCAGTCAGTGTTCCACAGGTCCTCCCCCAAACAAGGCCAAGAGGGGCCAGAACTCCTTTGCAGTCTCCTGTAGGTCCCACAGCTGGTCTTGACATCTGTATGCCTCTTGCCCCACACACCTGTGTATGAGATTCTTGGTGAGTTCCTTGGTATATGGAACTGGATCCCACATCTTCATAGATGTGCTTCTGGTCATGGGTGGATGATGAATATTTACTGCAAAATGGGGGAATGAAAGTGAAGATAGCTTATCCAACCATGATACTGCAGTCACTATCCATTTTCAGATATTTGAAGCAATTCAGCCATTCTGTCTTGTGGCTTCTTCTTTGGCCTCTGTTGCTTACACTTTTGCTGTTCAGGCATAGTACTTGTCAAAATGTAGCTTCTCAATGAATATTTTATCTGGCATAGCACCTCTATTACTTGTTATACTAAATACGCTTATATGGTTGACATGAACAACATGGATTGAACTGTGCAGGGCCAGTTTTACGAAGATTATTTTAATACATATATTGAAAAAAAATTCACAGATTTGTGAGGATTTGAAAAATCTTGCAGATGAACCATGTAGCATACAAATATTGAAAACTTTAAGAAAAAGTATGTCATGAATGCATACATGTATGTATTAGTCTAGTGTAGTATATTATTTACTACAATAAAATATGTATAAATCAAATATAAACAGGTAAAATTTGTCAAAATGTATGCACACTTACGATTACTATTTAAGTATTCAGAGCTTTTATGTAATTATTTGCTAATCTTCTGCCTCGTATCTTTTTCAATATAAAGGGTAATGGTTAACTCAGGGTTTGCACTCTCAAAAGCAATTACATTAAAATTTTAGAAACAATGTTAAGTATCTCAACATAATTTTCCCTTTAATCATCAGTTAAAACATGGCCTCTTGTTTCAACTTTCTTCAAGGCTAGATTAATGAGTAGCACTGGTATAGAGCACATTGATCTTACAAAGTGCCATTATGGCATTTGCAAAACCTTTCACTACAAAAAGCTTAGTACATATTCAGATGTGGCAAAAAGCAGATTAATATAATCACATGTAACCAAAATCCAGTTTTAATAAATATTGACTTGGACACATTTTGCTTCCTCTTGGGCAGGTTATCTCAATAACAGTAGAATTGTTCTTTTCAGCTCAGATAATTTTTTTTCTGTGGGGGCCTGTCCTGTGCACTGTAGGATGTTTCTTAGCATCTCTGGCCTCTGCCCCAATAGATGCCAGTAGCATGTCCTTCACACCCAGACTGGGACAAAAAAAAAATGTCTTCAAATGTTGCCAGATATCCTCTTAGGGGCAAAACTACCCATAGTTGAGAACCACTGTTCTATACTCTCATGCACACCAAAGGCCAGGAGAAGAGCTAGCTCAGTTTTCTGAAACACTTGTGGTCCGTAATTCCTTGGATCCATCCTTTAAATGGTTTCATTTCATGTAAAGTCACATGACTGAGTCCATGATAAGCAAGAGCTAGATCTAACATCTCTCAATAGCATAGAGCCCTATAGCCTAAGTGGTCCGTAAACACTGGGTGAAATTAATTTACCATTTCCCATTGATTTCTGAAGTTCTGTTACCTACAAAGAAGTTTGAGATGTTAGTACCCAGGTCCTGTTTCCCATGAGGCAGGTGCCTGATGAGGAAGGGGAAAAGTGTGGATCTCTGGGGACCAATCTTCTCTCACTTGATCATCATGCCTTCCCCCTTGTGTCTCAGCAACATGAACTCAGGCTCAGTGGCCAGAAGTCTTATTTTTTTATGGAACATGTGGGAGGCAAGTCTAGTGTGCTCTTGTTTTTAATCAGGTTGAATATACCTATAGACTTAGTTTCAGCATTCCCAAGCTTAACACTGCCAGGGAAGCAGATTCTCCATCTGGTGACTCCTGAGAGATGTGAGCTTTGGTTGAGAGCTTGGCTTTAATGTTTTCAGATTGAATAATTGGAAAACCTGTGTGATCTGGTAGATGTTCTCAGGGCTTTATTTGCCCTCTGTGGTCAGAACAGAAAAAAGAATTGTGGTGAGACAGCAAAGCCACAGAAACCGTGTGGTAAGTTTTGTTTTTGGACAATGTGTTGATTACAATTACACTTTGAAAGCAAAGGGGATATTGCAAGATGCACATGGCAATTTACATAATGTTCTCATAAGCGTCTCCTGTGAGGTAGGTTTCATCTCCATGATACAGTTTGGATATTGAGTCTCTGAGATGTTAAATAACTTTTTAGATATCACTAAGACATCACCTGTGGAAACTAGGATGTAAACTCAGGAGTCAAGACTGCCAGCAGTGCTTTTTTCCACAAGTGCCTTGGTAAAATTCCCAAGCCAATCTGAGAGTTTAGTACTGGTCTCTGCCTTCTGTTGGCCTCTGCAGTCAGAAACTCTATCTGCAATTTCTTCATGGTGGTAACTCATGGCAGCCCTTAATTATCTGAGCCTTTCCCCATTGCTCAAGGAAGGAAGCTTTGTGACAAGAATGGATGTCATATGAATCCTAGTCTCAGATGTTCTGGAGTCTTTAACTGTAGGAGGGACTGTATTGGAACACACTGATCTCTGACACCTTGGACAGATTTAACAAGGATGAAGACAGTCTGCTAATCAGCCAGTGAACACAATCTTGGTGACAGTTTGAGGTATTTTAAGGTTGGACATCTGATAAGAATGTGTCATAGGATGAGGGGGCAGTTTGAGTGGAGAGACGTGGTTTGTACTTTTATTGCCACTGAGGGACATATGATTGGGGGAAGTGAAGGCACTTACAAAGAGAAGAATTGTAAGTGGATTGAACTGGACCTTTTGAAAGGAATTAGGTCACCTAGGGAGCAGGTGTAAATGGATATAATTAGTAGGAGAAGCAGAAATAAGAGGGGGTGCTGAATGTCAAGGGAAATTTCTTCAGAAGGCTTTGAGGGGTATGTGGGAAAGTGAGAATCCTATTCTGCAAACCAAAAAGGAAACAGATCAAAAGGAAGTAAGATGAAGGAAGTCTACAGGCAAAAGTCAAAAGCATCAGAGGCAACAGAGAGGCAGTTATCATGGAGACAGCAACAGTATGTCTGCTGCCCTACATCCTCCAGTGAGGCAATCAGTGTCTTAATAGGTTTTTCCCAGTCCAACCTCTAGTCCCCTGGTCCAACCTCTACCCACAAAGTGATTTTATTTTCTAGCTGACTAACATTCCTGATGATTCCCCATTTTCTGTTGAGTAAAACCCAAGGTCCATAATAGCATTTTATGAACTGGTACTAGGTTCTATCTCCAGCTCTTTGGCTGCCATTCTCCACTTTACTCCAGGCTTGGGTGAACTTTTAGTTTGCACTTCCTCTTCTGTTTTCTTTCAGTGCTCTTCTCTTCTACCTGACTGAGTCCTATTCATCTTTCAATATCTAGCTCACAAGCTTCTCAGATATGTGAGGGATTGTTATGTTAATTTCCCACTTATGTAGGAGTCTTTTTTATTGTATCATTCCAGATCACCCTAC
Source organism: Hydropotes inermis (assembly GCA_020226075.1). NCBI lineage: Eukaryota > Metazoa > Chordata > Mammalia > Artiodactyla > Cervidae > Hydropotes > Hydropotes inermis. The sequence continues at coordinate 58,616,442 of CM035289.1, forward strand.
CCAAAATACTGCTTCCTGTTGGTGACTTCATGGCTAGCATACGCAATGTGACAGAATTTATCTTCTTGGGACTTTCTCCCAATCAGAAGGTGCAGAAAGTCTGCTTTGTGATATTTCTGCTCCTGTATATAGCCATTGTGCTAGGGAATTTCCTCATTGTCTTCACTGTCATGACCAGCAGAAGCCTTGGCTCCCCCATGTACTTCTTCCTGAGCTACCTGTCCTTTGTGGAGATCTGCTATGCCTCTACTACAACACCCAAGCTCATCTTAGATCTGCTGGCTGAAAGGAAAGCCATATCTCTCTGGGGCTGCATGTCACAAGTTTTCTTTATTCACTTCTTTGCTGGCACTGAGATTTTCCTGCTCTCTGTGATGGCCTATGACCGCTATGTGGCTATATTCAAGCCCCTCAGCTACACCACCATCATGAACTGGCAGGTGTGTGCCTTCCTGGTGGGAATTGCATGGGTGGGGGCCTTTGTGCATTCCTTATCCCAAATCCTTCTCATCTTCCGCTTGCCCTTCTGTGGCCCCAATGTGATCGACCACTATTTATGTGACGTGTTTCCTCTGCTCAATCTTGCTTGTTCTGACACCTTCCTCATTGGTCTTCTGATCATTGCCAATGGGGGGACCCTGTCTGTGATCAGCTTCATTGTCCTCTTGGCCTCCTATGTGGCCATTTTGCTCCATGTGAGGACTCAAACCCCCGAGGGCCGGCGCAAGGCCCTGTCCACCTGTGGGTCCCACATCACTGTGGTCACCTTATTCTTTGCACCCTGCATCTTCATCTATCTGAGACCTTCGACCACCTTGCCAGTGGACAAGATGGTGGCTGTGTTCTACACGGTGATCACCCCACTCCTCAACCCTGTCATCTATTCTCTGAGAAATGCTGAAGTGAAGAAGGCCATGAAGAGGCTGTGGATCAGAACAATGAAAGTAGAAGAGAGATAAAGGCTGAGTCTTGGTCTTTATCCTTGTGTTTAAGTGATGCTCTGTCCAAACTGAAAGGGCAGAATGAGATGAAGTACAGTTCTTAGGACCTGCTAATTTTAAAGTTCTTCTTCATCAACTTCACTATAATCACTTAGCGTATATTTTATCTTCAATTCAGTTCAATTCAGTTCAGTCGCTCAGTTGTGTCTGACTCTTTGCGACCCCATGAATCGCAGCACGCCAGGCCTCACTGTCCATCACAACGAAGTTTACTCAAACTCATGCCCATCAAGTCAGTGATGCCATCCAGCCATCTCATCCTCTGTCATCCCCTTCTCCTCCTGCCCCCAGTCCCTCCCAGCATCAGGGTCTTTTCCAATGAGTCAACTTTTTGCATGAGGTGGCCAAAGTATTGGAGTTTCAGCTTCAGCATCAGTCCTTCCAATGAACACCCAGGACTGATCTCCTTTAGGATGGACTGGTTGGATCTCCTTGCAGTCCAAGGGACTCTGTAGAGTCTTCTCCAACACCACAGTTCAAAAGCATCAATTTTTTGGTGCTCTGCTTTCTTCACAGTCCAACTCTCACATCCATACATGACCACTGGAAAAACCATAGCCTTGACCAGATGGACCTTTGTTGGCAAAGTAATGTCTCTACTTTTTAATATTTTCTCTTACTATTACTTAATTGGCCACTTTTCTGTTAGATGCTTAAATTGTTTCTGAAGTTTTATTATATAAATAACAATGTTCCAATTTCCTGAACATAAATCTCTAATGATACTGATTTTTAAACAGCTATTTGCTATAGAAAACTTACTTTGTTAAAAAGTATAATAACTTTTGATGCATGGTGCTAAATAAATTCTCAGAATGTTTGTAACTCAACAGTCATTAAATTTTTTTCTTGATGAGAAATAGGATTTTATGCAGTCTTAACTCATCTCCCCACAAGATATTTATTAATTGAAAAAGGATAAATATGACTTTACAATCAAGAATCCTGGAAGACACTCTTTTTAGTAATTAGACACACTTATGATATTTAGACTAAGAGGCACACCAGCATAATTACTGTAGTATTCCTATAAAAAATATATAGCCTCACTTTAATCATAAAATATCACTTAAGCCTCCACTGAAGAATAGTTTGCAAGGAAAGAGATCAAGATGGTGGGGTAGAAGAATGCTGACTCACCTCCCTTCATGAACATATGAAAACTACAGCTACATATATAGTGACTCTCACTGCAGTCATCCTGGGTACTAGCAGAATTATTCTACAACCAAAACTGTGAAGAAAGATCCGCATGGAGACTGCTAGTAAGGGAGGAGAAACAGTCTGGTCAGGACCCATACTTCCAAGGGGGCACACAGGGGAGGAGGGAGTGTTACAGCATCAGGAATACTACCCGGGGAGTGAGAATTTAGACCTACACCTAGGGATCCCAGTCCTTTGGTTTTGATACTGGTAAGACAAGCCTCTTAACTGGAAAACTGGTGAGGATTACTGGAGGACTGTGAGAAACTCTGCTCTTGAAAACATCACACACACATATGTGCTTACTTCCAGTCACAGCACAAAGGCAGTGGATTAAAAGCTGCCTGTTGCTCCTGCTGGCTTACCAGGGTCAACCCAGTGTCCCCAGATCCACACTGGGCTCCTATTCTAGCCCCTCTTGCTCCAGTGCTTCTCGCCACTAAGGCAGGGGCTGCCATTGCCAGTGAAGGGGTGCACACTTCGAGAGAACAAAGTCAGCTTGGACCCGGTCCCACTTCTGACTGGGGTGGAAGCAGCCATTGCCAGTACACGCTTGGGTGCATGTACTCGAGAGGGAGCAAGACTAGTTCCCGAATGGAGATAGCCACCGCCAGAGCATCTGTCATTGTGCACACTCTCTGAAGGGAGAGAAGGAAGCTGTAGGATAGAGACCTCCACTCCTGGGGTGTGCATCCCCTGTGCACACTGGGAGAGGGGGAGTGGGACAAGCCCAGTGGTGTGGCACCCACTGTTCAGACCCCAGCCCATCCTCTAACTAAGGTACACATGTGTGTGCATGCTGTGTCACTCCAGTTGTGTTCAACTCTGTGATCCCATGGACTGTAGCCCATTGGCTTCTCTGTCCATGGGATTCTCCAAGCAAGAATACTAGAGTGGGTTGCCATGACCTTCTCCAGGGGATCTTCCTGACCCAGGGAATGAAACCATCCATGTCTCTTATCTGTTACATTGGCAGGTGGGTTCTTTAACACTAGCACCACCTGGGAAGTGCAACTGCAAGACCTCACACCCCAACCAAGTCCCAAACCAGGGTGGAGATGTCCAGAGTCCACCTCCAACAAGACGGTGACGGCCGCTGCACATAGAGAAAGCTCTCCCCCAAATCACAGGGCACACACAGACTGAACAGGGCTGGTTCCTCAAATGGACATGCCTTCATGACTGGCATAGGTGACAGCTTCACTTAATTTCATACAGAAAGTTAAACAAAATGAGAAGACAAAGGGATAGGTTTCAAGTGAAAGAACAAGAAAATAATCCATAAAAAAATCTGAGCAAAACAGAGAAATAATTTACCTGATAAAGAGTTTGAATCAATTGTAACTGAACTTGGGAAAAGAACAGTTGAACACAGTGAGAATTTTAACCAAGATTCAGTTCAGTTCAGTAGCTCAGTTGTGTCCGACTCTTTGCAATGCCATGAATCGCAGCATGCCAGGCCTCCCTGTCCATCACCAACTCCTGGAGTTTACTCAAACTCGTGTCCATCGAGTTGGTGATGCCATCCAGCCATCTCATCCTCTGTCATCCCCTTCTCCTGCTGCCCTCAATCTTTCCCAGTGAACAGTGGTTGTTATATCTGTATTTTCACCTCAACTATCTAATTAATAAACCAATACTATACTGCTTGAGACAAATGAATAATCACTGCTTAATTTTTTTCTGAGAATAACATACATTGACTGGAGAATCCAAAGGACAGAGGATCCTGGAAGGCTACAGTCCATAGGGTCACAGAGTCGGACATGACTGAAGTCACTTAGCACATAACACGTTACACATGTATAGGAAAAGAGCATGTATTAAGTATATATTTCACTATTATCCAAGATATTTCATATATTTTATTTCCATTTCATCCTAAAATGCTCTGGTGATGTAGGTGTGAGTCTCCTGCTTTATGGATAAAGAGGCTGAGGCTTTGGGAGATCAGTGCCTTGGTTCAGGTCATAGAGTTACATCATCCAAAGGCTGAATTCAAACCCAGCACTGTCTGATTTCTAAGTTCTTACTCTCTCTGTGTATCCCTCTGCTTCTGTATAAAAATCACAGAACACAAACACATCTAAATCTCTGAATTCCAAAACTGAGGTTTCATAATCTCTGCTATTGTCAGGTGTTTTTCTATGGAATCACTTCAACATAAATGAAAAGTGTTTCTTAAAAATACAGCCTGAACTGCCTTATGGTGTTCACATGTATTCCTGGGCCCACAGAAAACCAGGGCCTGAGATGCCAGATCTGGAAATGGTAAGCTGAAACACCAGGGAAACATGGTGCTCCTCTCAGCTCAGCCTCTAGTTCTCATGAAAGTAAAAGCTGATCACTGAGTTGCAAAAGTTAGTTAATATATAGGATCAAAATGCCTTATGTTGCCCAAGAAGAATTTTTCAAATGCTGAAAAAGGCAGCAGTCTTGAGACTGACACACATTTCAGAAAATGGGAAATAGAAGTCAAAGACTAATATGAGTTGAGTATCCCCTAATCAATTTCCTAAAATTAGATCTGAAGGGCGAGAAGGCAATAGCAACCCACTCTAGTACTCTTGCCTGGAAAATCCCATAGATGGAGGAGGCTGGTATGCTCCAGTCCATGGGGTCGCGCAGAGTCGGACACGACTGAAGCAACTTAGCAGCAGCAGCAGCAAACCTGAAGGGCACTGCCCCAGGTGGGACAACGCTCACTTTGCAGTTGAGGAAACTGCAAGTCAAGGACTCTTCCAAAACCCCAGTTGTTTTTTCTGAACCAGCTCTTTGTGAACCATGAGCTAGAAACCAGAGTTCTTCAAGCACCTCAGGGATTGGTGGAGAAGCAGAGCAGGAGAGGACAAGATGCAGGCAAACAGGTACTTGTGGGACTGCAATTAAAGTAACTGATTATCTAACTTATTTCTTTTTGAAAAATAAGCTTTACATGTAAGATTTATGCTTATAAAAGATAGTCAAATCCTTTAAGAAACTTTAAAAAACACTCTAAAATATTATGTCTGCATGTCTTTCTTGATTTGTTCATAGCCAGGTTCTACAGCTTGGTTATGGAGTGGCAGGCTTTAGGAAATGACCTCCATTCTGGGCAGGGGGAGTAGAGCCAAGATTTCTTTTTTAAAACTAGATCCTTTTTTAAGGATTTTTAAAGCACTTTATTTTATACTGGAGTATAGCTGACTTAACACTGTTATGATAGTTTCAGGTGGGCACCAAAGGGAGGCAGCCATATATATACATGTATCCATTCTCCCCCAAACTCCCCTCCTATCCAGGCTGCCCCATAACATTGAGCATCTCTGTGCTCTATAGTAAGTCCTTGTTCCTTCTAAAGTCCAAGTCCAGAGAATCAGGGCAAGGACTTCCTCAATGAGAGTGAAGGCATGCCTCAGAAAATGTAGCATGCCAAATCAAGGTGAAGTCTCCTGAACATTCAGTTTTGACTCAGACTGCTCTGAAATTGCCTCATCTCTTAGGATCATGTTACTATTGAGTCTTTCTATTATGACTGCAGACTGTGTCACGGGACTTGTAGCATTCAGTCATCCTCATAATCCTTTATCATTATTATTTTTTTCACCTTGTGAACAGTATAGAACTAGACCAACTTGCCCATTAGGTATCCTGTTTTATGATTCTTTGTAGCTGAAATTTAATTTAAAAAAATGTTTTGAAATAAATAGAAGTAAAAGAGAACCTGGGAAATAAATCCTATGGCAGTTGCCTTATAAATTAATCTCCTACTTGACTCTAACATGTAACTGTTGAAATCTAATAATACTTGATATTTATTAAGCACCTACTGAATGACAAGAATTGGGCTAAATACTTGCACATTGTTTTACTTGGCCACCCTACGTGACATGTGTTATTTTCTCCATCTGAAATATGAAGAAACTGAGTTTCTGAAGGGTCAAATAACTCATCTAATGTCGTTTAGCTAAAGAATGTAAGAACTGAAAATCAGTTTCACAAAATATGTCTCCAGTACCACGGTTTTCTTAAGATAATGCTGCCTCCCAGAGAAGTTTTCATTTGATGGCCTAAATACCAACCCAACTATACAATTTTAAGCATCTTACATCAGAATATCAGAATGTCTTTGTTGAGTTTTTTTTTTTTTTTTTTGAGTATTACAAAAGACCAGACAGAAAAAAGAAGCATGCTTTATACCAACCACCAAGCTAAGTAAAAACAAAATATGGTAGTTTTTTGTTTGTTTTTTTTTATGTGTGTGTGTGTGTGCGTGTGTGTGTGTGTGTGTGTGTGAAATGATGCTTAGGTTATTTATCTGCTATTACAGCCTTTTTTGGAGGTTACACCCAATGATTATATTATTTTTGGTTCTAGCATTCTCTTTCAATGAAAGGACGTGACTCACTATTTCCAGGGTTATTTTTCCTGTTCTGTGGTTAAATGTAATCATCTGGTCAAACAACTTTCAGAATTTTAGCAAGGGGTAGAAGAATATTTTTTCTGCAAAATAAATGTGTATATTTTCTGCTGGGAATTTCTTGGAGATGAAGGTACTTAATAAGCCTGGGTAGAATGTCCCAGAAGAGGAAAATTATTTCCTCATTCCTGGCTCTGGCATTATTATTACTTACTGCTCTTTCAGCTCTACCTGAATTGGGCTCAGCTAAGTATAACCCCTTTGTGCCAACCTCAGTGAGTACATGCCAAAGGCATTTCAATTCTTCCTACCAGTCTTCAGTCAACCCTTTATCAGGATCTCATATCTCTGGGAGATGTGGAAACTGGAGCTTATCTAAATCCTTATAACACATAAGGGAGGATCCTCTTTACTGTTCTGCCATTAAAAAAAATGGCTGTGTTGGGTCTTTGCTGCTATTGTGCAGGCTTTCTCTAATTGGGATGAACAGGCTTCTCCTTGCTGTGGCTTCTCATTGCAGAGCACAGGCTCTAGGTGGCATGGGCTTCAATAGTTGTGGTGAATGGGTTTAATTGCTATGCGGCATGTGGGATCTTCCTGGACCAGGGATTGAACCCATGTCCCTGCATTGGCAGCTGGATTCTTAACCACTGTACTATCAAGGAAGTCCTGTTCTGCTGTTAACAAATACCATTTGACATTTTTTTTTTTTTTTTGGTTATTGAAAAAAAAATTGTTGATAAAAGAAAGGCTGAAGCAAAGTACTGAGGAATTTTACTTACTTTGTTCCCACTGTCTACCATACTGCCTTTGACAATGAACCAGTGATAACCACCAGCATCCTCCCGTTGTTGCTGATGGGCTCATGGAAGAACTACCGGATCTTTCCAGGTTTATTGATGGTTGTATCCGAAGAGAAGCTTTGAAGTCCAGCTTTCTAATGTCAGTCTCTGTCTCTCTTTCTCTTTTAAAAAAAATCTTATTTTAAACTAATATGGACCTACTCTATAGAAAAGGGAATGCTACTCAATACTTTGTAATAACCTATATGGGAAAAGAATCTAAAAAATGAGTTGATATATGTATATGTATAACTGATTCACTTTTGTGGTACCTGAAACTAATGCAACATTGTAAATATTCCAATAGGAATTAAAAAAAAAAATCTCCATTTCAAAGAAGAGTGACTGAGGCACAGAGAGCTTAGGTCATTGGCTCAAGATCATAGAACCATAAACAGTGGATCCCAGGTCTCGAGGGTGGAATCTACTATATTGACAACAATTTATACTTGACAAATATTCATGGCAAAGAAAGCAGCTAATATAAAAGTTAAAACATTTTTTGTGTGTGTTACAATGATTTGGACTCTGGTTTTAATTAGATTATCAAGGTCTGTTGAGGGTCAAAAGTTTCTTGAATATACTAATAAATAAACTTTGATGGGAAAAGGGGAGGAATCAGTTCAATTTAGATCAGTCGCTCGGTCGTGTCTGACTCTTTGCGATTCCATGGACTACAGCGTGCCAGGCTTCCCTGTCCATCACCAGCTCCTGGAGCTTGCTCAAACTCATGTCCATTAAGTCAGTGATTCCATCCAACCATCTCATCCTCTGTCGTCCCCTTCTCCTGTCTTCAACCTTTCCCAGCATCACTGTCTTTTCCAAGGAGTCAGTTCTTTGCATCAGGTGGCCAAAGTTTCAGCATCAGTCCTTCTAATGAATAGTCAGGACTGGCTTCCTTTAGGATTGACAGATTTGATCTCCCTGCCATCCACAGGACTCTCAAGAGTCTTTTCCAACACCACAATTCAAAAGCATCAATTCTTCAGCACCCAGCTTTCTTTATAGTTCAACTCTCTCATCCATGTATGACTACTGAAGAAACCATAACTTTGACTATACTGTTGTTGTTAAAGTAATATCTCTGTTTTTCAATATGCTGTCTAGGTTGGTCATATCATTTCTTCCAGGGAGCAAGCATCTTTTAATTTCATGGCTGCAGTCACCATCTACAGTGATTCTGGAGCCCAAGAAAATAAAATCTGTCACTGTTTCCATTGTTTCCCCATCTATTTGCCATGAAGTGATGGGACCAGATGCCATGATCTTAGTTTTCTAAAGGGAGGGATAGAGGCCAGCAAATGAGGAATTATGGCCTGAATAATGGAATATGTCTACCAAATTACTTCATCTTTTTTTTCTGGGTACACAAGCTGACTTTCCTGGCCCCCCTTAATCCACATGGGGTCATGTTACTAACAGGTGGAAATGTACCTGTTTAGGCTTGGTCCTTAAAATGTCCCCAGTGATCCTCAGTTTATCTTTGATGACTGGCTAGCTGGGTGCAGATGATCCAGAAGATGGTCCTGAAGCCCCAGCAGACCAGAGGCATCACGGATTGCTATGGGTCTGTTTCTGGGAGTCACAGCTTGGTGAAGAGCTGTCCCTAAAATCTGCAAATATGCATTAGACTTAGTGTGAATGAGAAATAAACTTTTACTGGAATTAGGCCACTGAGTTTTGGGCTATTTTGTACTATAACAGCATTTCTAGCCCATGACAATTGATACAGATAATAGAGTTACTAATGAATTCATTTGATAAATTAAGGAATGGAAGAGCTAGAGATGGGGCACCTAGGAAGGACTGGATGAATGGACCATTTTGAGGAGCGCTATTCATGGGACCTGGAGCTGTCCTAGATAGAAGTCTTGCTGTGCTGCCCCTCAGTGTGGCACTGAGCACCATCTCTCTAACCCTCTGTACACCTCCCCACAATGCCCCCAGCTATTTGGTGCCCAGAGTGTAAACGCTGCCCAACTACTGCATTAGTGGTGGAGGAAGAACCTTAGTTGGGGGAGTTTCTGGAATGAGGAACCTTAGACCTCTGAGCTGAATTAGTGCTTGCTAAGGCAGCAGTGTATTACAGTGTATTACAACGGTGCATTACAGAAAAAATGAATGCTGATGATCACATCTGCCCTGCCTTCTATTAATATACAACATTCTGATCAACAAACGTGTTAATGGATGAGCAAATCCTTTGCAAAATTCAATGCACAAATAAGAGAAATCACAATTTTTACTATTAACAGTGTCTAACTCCAGTGTATCCCTGGGTTATACTGTTGCAATCCTGAAAAATCTTCCTGATCCCAAATTATATCCCCCCAAATGAGTTATTATGCCTACTACATTGACCATGCCATGGGGGCAGAAGCCATGTGTATTTTTTTTTTCTATCTGACCCTCCTTAACCTGAAACCCCATTGTGTACAATGTCCAGCTCAAATGTGTCAGTTCCTCTTGGATGGAAGGATGAGCAGATGGGATGAAGGTCAGAGTGGTGTGGTGACTTTGACAAGACTGTAGATTTTCCGAGATGGATCCCGGCTCTCAATTTCCACCATTTCCTCACACTTTCATTACCTTTTCTGAGCTGCATGTCTCTTTTCTTTAAAATGAAAAGTTAGATTTATAAACTTTCAAATGTCCCTACCATATTTTATATCCCATTATTTCAAGAAAAAAATAATGGATTGCTGGTAGTTTCATTTTTACAGTTTTGTAATGTACCCTCTGGGTAAAAAATGACCAACAGTAGGAGGAAAGAGACAAATGTGTGAAGTAGGTGGCACAGTGTGATAGCATGCTAAGGTTTACAGCCAAGCGTAAAGGCCATTGTTTGAGAGTGGAGATGCTGAAAAAGTCACCGAAGGAAGAGGGCCTCTAGGTGGTCTATGGCCACTAGGGGAGGTGAAGGGAACATTTTATAAGATTTTCAGTTTCACACTATAAAAATTGAGCCTTAGGTCTTTCAGCATACTAAAGACAATGGCAAAATTCATATTTGGAGTGAGCTACTGCTTTCTTAAGAAAAAGATTTCAATTATCATTTGACTTTTATAAAGTCAAGGTCCCTGAATCTCTAAAGAGGAGTTGAAACAGAAAAGGTTTAAGCTGCACTGTTTAGTTTATTCATACCTAATAAAGCATGTTAGTAACAGAATAAAGTATTAAATAGTAAAATAAAAGGGTGATTATTTTGAGTGAAGAAGTTGTAAGGATGTTAACTGATTTTTTTCTCTCTCCAATGATTTGGAGGTAGACATGTGGGGCTCTGGGTAGAGGGAAGAGAAGATTAGCAGATGTGATGGGGCCTGAAGAAGCAGCGTCAAGAGATGGGGGCGACCTGATCTAGAGACTCCCTAGGACGGATGTGGTGTGGTTGGTGGCCGCTGAGAGCACTGGTGCCTGATATTAACACTCAGGATTTCCTTTATTTTGTTCTATTTATTTTTAGTTGGAGGATAATTGCTTTACAGTGCTCTGTTGGTCTCTGCCATACAACAACGTGAATCAGTCATAAGTATAGATCCCTCCGTCTTGAACCTCCCCTCCCCTGCCCCTGTTTCACCCCTCTAGGTCATCAGGATTTCCTTTATATTACTAAACTTTCTTTATGCTATCTTTGGGTCACATAATTCAATCAAGTATCCATATGCTAAAGTTTCTGTAGTGGCACAGAAGTGGTTAGATGCACATGGTTGTTGTTATTAATGTTTAGTTGCTAAGTCGTGTCCAAGTCTTTGCAACCCCATGGACTGTAGCCCACTAGGGTCCTTTGACCCTGGGATTTCCCAGGCAAAAAGAGTGGAGTGGGTTGCCGTTTCCTTCTCCAGGGGATCTTTCTGACCCAGGGATCAAACCTGCATCTCCTGCACTGGCAGGGAGATTCTTTACCACTGAGTCACCAGGGAAGTCTGTGCACGTGGTTAGGGAATAGCAACATTGAAGACAGTAACAATGATGGTGTTAATAATAGTAGTAGTGATAGAAAATACTTACATAGCAATTACTATGTGCCAGACATTGTTCTAAGCATTTTATATAAACTCTCATTTTATCCTCATAAAGGCCTTATGAGGTAGGTGTATTTTTTTCCAGCTTCATCAAGATATTATTGACATATAGCATATGTAAGTTTAAGGTGTACAATGTGATGACTTGTTGAAATTTATGGGCCCTAATCAACAACTTGGATGTCAGAGATTGGAGCTTAGTTATAGAGGAGGGCATTGTAGAACTTGAAATAAAGAGGTCCCATGACCAGGAGAGCTGGATGGGTGGAGGAACTGTGGAGCATAGAGAAATGGGTGGGAGACATGCGGGGGTGTCATCCAGGGGCTGTAGGGTGGCAGTGGCAAGGTTCCCAGGTGAGAGTTGAGTATAATCTGTGCAGTGAGAAGCTGAGAGTGCTTAGTGCTGAGGGAACTAAGTTTAGCACTTGTGAGGAATTTAGTTTTCCCACTCTTTGCCTCCTGGTTGGGATGGGACTCATCCTCATGCTCAAACAATTCTTGGGCAAATGTCTGTCACAGCACTGAGTACTACGCTCTCTGTGAGAAGGGGAATCAAGCTGATTTCCTCTGCTGCTTCCCAATTAGCCCAATAACTAAAATAATGCCTGTTGAATGAAGAATGAATGAGTAAGTGAATAGAGAATCCAAGGTTCTTCCCATGTCTCAGCTCTATTTTAATTTGATTTGATGAATTCTAGGAAGTGTTAGTATTTATCCACTAAGATGTGGAACACTGTGGGTACGAAAGCTGATCCAAATGGGACTGGGGTTGCTACAGTCACTGTCAGGGATTTTAGAACACACTAAACTCATCCTTTGCTGGCTTATTACTGTATTTTGTTTTTCCATTTTGAATAAAAATATTCATTGGCTCAGTCATGTCCATTAGAATGTCAGAGTTTTCTTTTTTAAGGAATTAAGGTTTCTTTAAGTAATTTTTTTATGTTTGGCTGTGTTGGGTCATTGTTGCTGCACAGGCTAATCCCTAGCTGCTGTGAGCAGGCCTCCCATTGTGGGAGCCTCTCCTGTATTGGAACACAGGTTCCAGGGTGCAGGCTCAGTAGCTGCAGCTCCTGGGCTCCAGAGCACAGGCCCAATAGTTGGGGTGCACAGGCGTAGCACTCTGCAGCATGTGGGATCTTCCTGGGTTGGGGATCGAACCCAACCCAATCTGCCTGCATTGACAGGCAGATTCTCCACCACTGAGCCACCAGGGAAGCCCTGAATTTTAAATTTTGAGCTTTTAAAATTCTGGGTTTTTTTTTTTTTTTTTTACTCTATGTCTCAGTCTTTTTTATAACAAAGCATAAAAAAGTTGATACTTCTCTCTCCTGGTTTTTAAAAGAGGACAGGCTGGTCTTTGGACCTGGTTGAATTCCTCAGTGTAATACATTTTTAAGTTCTGGGCCCCAGCTATGAGTCTTCTGGTTTAATGATGTTTTAGCCTGTAAATCTTTTTACCCAGAGGGAGCATTGCTCATTTTGGCAGAATCTATTGTTATTTCCAGTTGATCACAATTGACCATTTAATACTTCAGGGTCATTCCGTTTCAAACCCTTGATGTGTATTCAAATAGATAGCTTCAGTTAAAATCCAGACTGGGCTACTTACTGGTCATGAGAAGTAAGCTTGAGCATGCCAATTGTCTTTGACATGGATTCTTCATTATAAAGATGGCACATGTATCTTGAGGATTATTGTGAAGATTGACTGAGATGATGTGTGTAAAAAGTTTACTGCAGAGTGAGTGAAAGTTGCTCAGTCATGCCTGATTCTTTGCAACAGCCTGGACTGTAGCCTGCCAGGCTCCTCTGTTCGTGGATCTCTCCAGGCAAGATTCCTGGAGTGGGTTGCCATTTCCTTCTAACCTGTGCCAATTAAACATCAATGCATGTTTGTTCTTAGTCTCTGTAAACAAACAAAAAAGCCAAAAATCATCTCTATTCCTTGATTCTTTCTCTGTCTCCTCCTTCCTAGAAGCTCTAGTCTGTAGAAAATGCCTCTCTTCTCTCTATCTTTTTACTAAGACTTCTCCCTCTTGGGTGTAAATATGAACTTTTTTTTTTTAACAACAGCAGACTGTTTTTGATACTAAACTTAGGCTGGGTGAGCGAGGCTTTCTATTTACGTAAAATTTTCTTGAAACCTCAATCGCAGGTTATAGTTTTCCTGAGTTGATAGGTTCCCTATAATGTGTCTCTTCATGACCTGCAGTATAACCAGAAGACTACAACACGTGTTTGGAGTGCGGGTCCAAGTCTGTTAGTTTCTCCCTGTGCCTTGGATTGATATGCCTGCAAGGAAAGTGGAACTTGGAAGATAAATTCTCTCATTGCTGAACTGTAGCTAGATCGACTTCTTCTTGGTTACCAAGAGAATGTATTATTGGATTTAGTAATTGTGGGTAGGCCTTTCAAGCCTACTGTGAATCTCAGGAGCTGTGAATGAACTCCCGCTTTACATGGCTTACAAATTTGAATATAACATTTCCCTTATAATTTCCTATACCTCATCTTTCAAGGTGCATGTAGAATATTTCAAGTCCTTCTTTCAGACTTGTAATTTCTGAAGTAACTAACTTTAGAGTTGCACAGTCCAAAATCAGTGGATTGGTATTCAGGGTCTTGAAGGAGTGAACTGCACTACAGAGATCCTTGAGGTTCATTTCTGTGATAATAAGTAGGGGGAAAAAAATGAAAGCAGATTTTTATCGCTTTAGATAAGGAAGAGGAAATCAAGGCATAAAGAGGTTAAAAATCTGCTCAAAGTCATACCATTAGTAGGTACCAACACTGGGATTCAAATCCAGGTCTCAAATTGTGCTTAGATGATAAAATGAAAACAATGGCTCACAAGCACAAGGGAAAATTTCAGTTTGCTAACAGGCTCAGTTAGTTATTGCCTGAGAAATCCCGTGAACTGAGGAGCCTAAAGGGCCACAGTCCATGCGGTGGCAAAGAGTCAGACAGGACTGAGTGACTAAACACCAAATACCACCACAGTTAGTTATAGCTGATAACACTTTATTTTTTTTTTTTATCTGTGGTAAAAGTTACATAACATAAAATGTACTACTTTAACCATATTTAACTGTATGGTTCAGTGGCACTAAGAACATTTGCATTGTTGTGCAGCTCTCTTCCTAAACTGAAACTCTGTCTCTGTTAAACACCAATTCCCCTTTCCTCCTCCTCCTCCTGTCCCCCAACCCCTGGCATCTACCAATGTACTTTCTGACTCTATACACCTGACTGTTTTAGGTATTTCATATGTGTCACTCAGTTGTGTTCAACTCTTTGAGCCCCATGGACTGTAGCCTGCCAGACTCCGTCCTCTGTCCATGGGATTTCCCAGGCAAGAATACTGGAGTGGGTTTCTCTTCCCTTCCTCAGGGGATCTTCCCAACCCAAGATCTAACTTGGGTCTCCCACATTGCAGGCAGATTCTTTACCATCTGAGTCACTAAGGAAGCATAGGTATCTCATATAGGTGGAATCAAACAGTATTTGTCTGCACTCAGTGTATATTGGAATGCATTTTTAACATTAACTTAATATATGTCCTACAAACTAATTGTACCTCTCCCCCCCATGCTATACTGTAGGTTCTCATTAATTTTATACTTTACACATAGTAGTATATATATGTCAATTCCAATCTCCCAATTTATGCCATCCCCCCTTTACCCTCTTCATGTTCATATGTTTGTTCTCTATGTCTTGACAACACTTTCTTTACCTTCAGTTTCTGTCACTTGATAAGTGAGAATATTATGGCTCAGGAAGGTGAAGTCAATTTCCAGAAGTCTCACAGTTACCTCTTGGCTGACTTAGGACGAGAATTCAGTCCTCCTGACTTGGTCAGACACTATTAACATCAAATGGTGCTGAATAGGAAAGAAAGAATTATGAAACTTGGGCAGTTTTATAACCTAATAGAATGATGCAATGAAAAGTGTGTGAATTTAACAATTAGATACAACTGTGATCAAATTCTGTTTTACCACTTGCTAGCCTTGGGATATTAACTATGAGAAGAGATTTCACTGATATTTAATTTCATCATCTATGAAGCAGAAAATAAAATTTGCTTTTCAGTTTGATTGTAATGATGAAACAATATTGTACATAACAAAATGATGAGTTATATGTTCATATAGGCCAATTTTATGGACATAAGATTTTCCCAACCAATTCCAAAACTAGCTTGGCAGGAAATTTTAAGAGTTTTCACCTAAAAGGATAAGATTGGGAAATTCAATCATCTAATAAGTTACTTCTCAGTTCACTCCAGATTGCTCTTTATAGCTTTAACAATTTCCAAAGAGAGAATACATTGGATAGAAAAACACAGGAAGTTGTTTACCATCAGCAGTGGTCTAGCAAAAAGAAATAAAGGAAGATAAAATTTAGCAAAAATAAATAAATAAATAAATTGTGAAATTCATTACTGGCCTGGGTGAAAGAAAGAAATAATCTAATAGATTTTGGGGATAACTGTGTAAATTGGGAATAGTACCCTTTTGGTTAGAGATATCAAAAGTCTTTATAATATCTATAATTCTCTATTGTATATTTGGGGCTTCCCTAATAGCTCAGACAGTAAAGAATGCTCCTGCAGTGTAGAAAATGCAGGTTCTATCCCTGGGCTGGGAAGATCCTCTGGAGAAGGAAATGTCAACACACTCCAGTATTCTTGCCAGGAGAATTCCAGGCAAGAATTCCATGGACAGAGGAGCCTGGAACAGTCCATGGGGTTGCAAAGAGTTGAACATGACTGAGTGACTAACACATTCATGCTTTCACATTGTATATTCATTTGAGAAATTATCCTAGGGACCCAGAAATAAATTAATGCATGTTGAGATTTTCATGGTATTAGAAACAATGATTATTATTTGATGCATCTACTTGAAAGAATAATATGCTATTGTTAAAAATAATGTTTAAAGAGTTTGTAATGTTATGGGAAATGTCTAAATTATAATATTAAGATTATATGTTAAATATATGGTATAATTTCAAAAGTATAAGTGAGAAGTGAACCAAAACCCATATATGGAAGAAAGAGTGAAAGTAAAATACACTAGAAAATTGAGAATTTTCCTTTTTGATGTTAGTACTAGGAGTTATATTTAATCTACTTTAAATGTTTTCAAAACTTTGTCTAATCATCCTGATTTATTTTTGTAATTACTCCCCCCACCTTTTCCTTAGAGGATTTGCTGATACACAACCTTGGCACAAACTAGAGTGAGCAGCTTTGTCTTTCTTCTGGTCCTCTGTCCTTCCATGGGCTTTGTAGTCCGGGTTCTGGAGGACCCTTTATGGTGTATGAGGGGGTATAGGCTGAGGGTAAGAACATATGGGGTCTGTGTTCAGTATCCCACAACCTAGCTTCTGTGACTTTAACTGCTTACTTCATATGTCTAGGTCAAAACCAAAGATGTGGGTGTCAAATTGTCACAAACACTCTTGATAGGATTTTAAGCAGAAAAAATAGGAAGTGATGATTTAAGAAGTCCACTGTAGCCCATAAATAGATGAAATACCTCATCCAGTTTTTGAACCTGGGTCATTCAGGATTGTGGGATATTTCCAAGTCAAAGAAGAGATTATGGAATCATAGATAATTTCTCACTGTATTTTTTTTTTCTCTCAGCAGGAACTTTTGAAAATCCTATTTAGGCATTTAACACACATATCATCAAAGTGGGGGGAAGAAAGACCAGATGATGCAGAAATATGGACCAGATGACCTGTTCTATTGGTTCTGTCACCCTGCCATTTTAGAATATAACAAAAATTCTAATAGGAAGCTATCAACATTCTTAGATCCAGGTATTGTAAGTTTCCTATAATTTTTGGTTTTAGATTTTGTCATTTAACAGATATTCATTGAACACAGCTCCAGGTGTGGCAGTGAGGATACCTAGCACAAAAAATTCCTGCTTTCGAGCTACTCCTAATATAGGGTGGGAGGCTGGAGGAAGACCAATAGAACATAGTATGCAAAAGTCCAGGATGGAAATGATATAGGTGTATAGTGGAAGTTATTATAATCTAGACTAAGGTGAGGGAAGAGATAATTTTCTTTGTGGAAAATTTAAAGGACATTTAAGAGTCAATCAGTAGAATTGGAAATGGGTATATAGGATGAGGCAGTAGGTGGGGTGATGGAATAACACGAGGATGGCAATGAGGTGTGAATGGGCATGACTTGGTCAGAAATTTAGGGTAGTCCACAGTAGTGAATAGGGAAGGAAGCTGAAGAATAACATGGATGGGTTTGCAGGGTCCAGGGACTAAATTCTTAGATGTTATCTTGAGTATAAATAAGAATCTTTGAAGACTTTTAAACTGGGTAATGACATGATTGAATGATTAAGTTTAATAAATATCATTGTGATTGAAGTGTGGACCACTGTGCAGGTGTCTGGGCGAGGAAGGTGACGGACACACCAGCTATGATGTTATTGTAGCAGCCATCGACTTATTTTGCTAATTAGTCTAAATCTAGTGTTCTTGCCTGGAGAATCCTGTGGATGGAAGAGACTGGAGGAGACTGGTGGGTGTCCTCCCACCAGTGACAATCTATGGGGTCACACGGAGTCAGACACCACTAAAGCGACTTAGCATGCATGCATGCATTGGAGAAGGAAATGGCAACTCACTCCAGTATTTTTGCCTGGAGAATCCCAGGGACAGAGGAGCCTGGTGGGCTGCTGTCTATGGGGTCGCATGGAGTCAGACACCACTGAAGTGACTTAGCAGCAGCAGCAGTGCTGAGAACTATGGTTGGGTATGGTGAAAGTGAAGTGAAAGTGTTAGTCATGCAGCTGTGTTTGACTCTTCGCAAACCCATGGACTGTAGCCCGCCAGGCTCTTATGTCCATGGATTCTCCAGGCAAGAATACTGGAGTGGGTAGCCATTCCCTTCTCCAGGGAATCTTCCCAACCCAGGGATCGAACCTGGGTCTCCCACATTGCAGGCAGATTCTTCACTATTTGAGCCACCAGGGAAGCCTGCAGTGTGGTAGGTACTCAAAAATGTTTATGGAATAAATAAATGAATGAATAAATGAATCAGTGAATGGGTGAAGTTTAAGGAATAAGATTTGAAAAGTTGCAGTGATTCATTTTGGTATTATAAGATGGACTAGTAAAGGGAAAAGTCAAGGATGATTTCCATGGTTATAGTAGATGATGGAAGAAATATAGAAGATAGCCAGATGCATTGAACAGTGCAATTGGGAGTTGGAAGTGTGGCTGTGAAAAATATTTAGGAAAATTATTCTCCTATAACTGGGTATCTCTAATGAACTTACACACACACACACACACACACACACACACACACACACACACACACAATTTTTATTACAAAAAGCTCCATGAAGATTTCAATCTAAAAAGAATGAGAATTTATTCTTAATGGTTACAAAACAAGAGATGTAATATTTGGGGGAGTTGTTTATTTTGTCTGTAATTTAACTTTGTACTTTGGCATAATTACTAATTTAAAGCACAAAAAATAATCTGTATGTCTTTGCTTTGGAATTTGGGATTTGGTTTAATTGTATTGCACATTGAATTCCCCCAGTGTTTTTTTTAATGTCTTATAAGAGGTAGTAACAAATTTTTCTTGGTAAACCTCTTTTCATCCAAGTTCTTGTAGCAGCTCACAATTCATGGATAGTCCAAGAAATGTCACAGAGTTTTCATGCTGGGACTTTCACAAAACCCCAAGGTGCAGAGGGTTTTGTTTGTGTTTTTTTTTGATTGTCTACCTGGTCTCCATTGGGGGCAACCTGCGTCTCATGATCACCATTGTCTTCAGCCCCACCTTGGGCTCTCCTATGTACATTTTCCTCTCATGTTTGTCCTTTATTGATATTTGCTATTCCTCGTGTATGAATCCCAAACTCATTGCTGACTCCTTGTATGAAGGGAGAGCCATCACTTTTAAGGGCTTCCTGGCTCAATTCTTTGTTGCCCATTTACTGGGAAGAACTGAGATCATCCTGCTCACGGTGATGGCCTATGGCCACTACATGGCCATCTGCAAACCCCTGCACTACACGGCCATCATGACCAGGCATCTCTGTGCTCTGCTGGTGGGGCTGGCTTGGCTGGGGGCTTCCTGCATTCCCTGGCTCAGCCCCTGCTGGTCTTGCAGTTGCCCTTCTGTGGGCCTAACGTGATCAATCATTTTGTCTGTGACTTGTACCCCTTGCTGGAACTTGCCTGCCCTGACACCTATGTCATCGGCCTGCTGGTGGTGACCAACAGAGGCGTGATCTGCCTGCTGAACTTCCTCCTGCTGGCTGCCTCCTACCTCGTCATCCTGTGCTCCTTGAGGTCCCACAGTGCAGAGGGGAGGCGCAGAGCCCTCTCCACCTGTGGGGTCCACTTCACAGTTGTTGCCTTGCTCTTCGTGCCCTGTATATTTATTTCATGCGGCCATCATCTACTTTGTTCATTGACAAAATGGTGGCTGTGTTTTATTGTATTTTGACACCCATGTTCAATCCCCTGATTTATACCCTGAGAAATGCAGAGGTGAAAAATGCCCTGAAAAATCTCTGGAAAAAAATGAGCAATTGTGGATGGAGGATACAGGAACCTAGGGAAAGAAATGATCAGTCACTCTCAGAGAAGAATTCTTAATCATTGTGAAAGTTGAGAAATCATCAAAAAATTTCAAAATAAAGCTGTTCTGAATGTTTGAAATTATGCCTAATATATCCATATTCTGTGTTGTTGACCATGCAAGTGAGTATATGCCACATCATGTTTTTAATTATTAAGTTTGTCCTAAACCGCAGAGCATGGAAGCACCACATTTCTCTTCCCAGCTTGTGTTTGAGTTGGAGCCTTCCTCAGTCTGGGGTACTTAGAGTTTATCATGAGCAAAATCTCCTTATTGAAATGTTACTAACCTGGTCCTCCAACTCTCCACATCAGAGTACTGATCACAACAGTTACTGATGATTCACCTGCACTGATGTATACTGAGTGATATCAGAAAGAATCTATAATTTGATGATACTTTTAGAAGACAGGGAATACAGTTTAGATTGATTGAACTAAAGTCATGAAAATGTATAAGCATGATTGTATTCTAACTGTAATGTGGTGTGAAATTCTGAAACACATGTCCATAGTGCACATGTGACCACACACACTTGCACCCACATACACATACACTCCAACGTGGTGTATGTTTGATCAAGCATCGATCTGGTATTAGCACACACTGCTCCACTGCTCAGACACTCAGTCGTGTCTGACACTTGCAACCCTATGAACTATAGCAAGCCAAGCTCCTCTTTAATGGGATTATCCAGGCGAGAATATTGGAGTGGGGTGCCATTTTCTCCTTCAGGGGATCTTCCCCACACAGGGATTGAACCGGCGTCTCTTACATCTCCAGCATTGGCAGGCAGGTTCTTTACCACTGAGCCATCAGAGAGGCGCCAGTTCTTATCATTCAGTTTAGTTTAGTTCAAGTTTTCAGTCCTGTTCAACTCTTTGTGACCCCATAGACTGCAGCATGCCAGGTTTCCCTGGGAGTTCCCATACCAATGCCCAGAGTTTGCTCAAATTAGGGTCTGAGTTGGCGATGCCATCCAACTATCTCATCATTACTGATCATCAGATTCTCAGCAGGTTGAGATATTTAGCTACTTTAAGAAGACTCATGTTTCCAGGAAAATAGTAGACTGCTGGTGGGTGGGACTGTTTTTATTTTATCAAAACTTAGATAAACACAGGCATTTCCTGAGTATAGGGGAATAAAGGGTAGGCAGGAATATTTACCAGATGAGATTCTAATTTACAAGGACATTGCTTAAGACAGGGCATCGGTTCTTCCTCCTTCCCTCAAGTGAATAGGTACAAAGTCATTTAATAGAATCTTTCATTGACAGTCACAAAATTTTTTTCTTTTTTCTTAACATTGATTCATCCCTTTAGACTGCAGAAGGATGGGTAGTCTTTAACTAGAAAGATTTCTCCAAATTGAAGGAAAGCAAAACCCAGAAGTATATATAATGTGTAAAGCAAGGGGAATGAGTAATTTAACTTCTTACGCATGATACTGTCTACAGTGCAGTCAGAAGTGGGGGTAAATGAGCAAGTGGGGTAAAAGAGAAGTTGGGCAAGTCTCCAGCTACAGCCAAGTCAATGTCTTCCCATGCTACTTCAGCTTACTTTCTATTGATTTGTGTTACTATTGGAAACACAACAGAAAGTGTAGAAAACCTCATTGCATAGCAGAAGATTTAACTCAAATATGGACTCAAGTATGGACTATACACACAGAGATTTCAGGAAATCCTATTCATGGGTTACACAGGGCCATTGTATCTATGTGGAACCCTGCTTAAAATTGTCAGAGATGTACTCAGGTTGAACTAGAAAAATCAATGTCTGCTAAATGTTCCAATTCAATAGAAACAAAATAAATTTTAGGTAATTAAATTATTATTTTCATGTAATAACTTAGGTATCTAGTACCTAAAGGGTTTCCCTGGTGGCTCAGAGGGTACAGAATCTGTCTGCCATGCAGGAGATCCAGGTTCAATCCCTGGGTTGGGAAGATCCCCTGGAGAAAGAAATGGCAACCTACTCCAGTATTCTTACCTGGAAAATCCCATGGATGGAGGAGTCTGGTAGGCTACAGTCCATGGGGTTGCAAAGAGCTGGACACGACTGTGTGATTTCACTTTCACTTTAACCTAGTGTTCACATGCTCAACACTAGCTTATTTTTTTTTAATGGGCAAAAGCCTTGAATATGTATTTCTACAAAAGAGACATACATATGAATAACAAGTATATGAAAAGATGTTTAACAACATTAACCATCAGGGAAATGCAAATCAAAACCACAGTGAGATATCCCCTCACTGTTAGAATGTCCATTATATAAAACAAAAGGGTTGGCAAAGATGTGGAGAAATGGGGACTTTTGTCTTACTGTTAAGGGAATATAAATTGGTACAGACCCTTTGGAAAACAGGAGGGAGTTTCCTCAAAAAATCAAAATTAGAAGTACCATATGTTCTGTAATCCCACTTTTGGGTATTTATTCAAAACAATTTAAATTAGAACCTCAAGGAAGTATTTGCACTATTAAGTTTATTTCAGCATTGTTCAATCCCTGGGCTGGAAAGATCCCCTGGAGAAAGGAAAGGCTGCCCACTCCAGTAATCTGGCTTGGAAAATTGCATGGACTGTATGGTCCATGGGGTTGCAAAGAGCTGGACACAACTGAGCAACTTTCACTTTCACTTTTGAGTTTCCCTGATAGATCAGTTGGTAAAATCCACCTGTTATGCAGGAGACCCCAGTTCCTGACCCCTGGGTCAGGAAGATCCACTGGAGAAGGGATAGACTACTCACCCCAGTACTCTTGGGCTTCCCTGGTGACTCAGCTGGTAAAGAATCCCCCTACAATGAGGGAAACCTGGGTTTGATCCCTGGGTTGGGAAGATCCCCTGGAGAAGGGAAAGACTGCCCACTCCAGTATTCTGACCTGGAGAATTCCATTTACTATATAGTCCATGGGGTCACAAAGAGTCAGACGTGACTGAACAACTTTCGCTTTTCTCTATCAGCATTATTCACTACAGCCAGGACGTGGAAACAACCTAAATGTCCATCAGTAGATGCATGGATTTTCTAATGTGGTGTATACTTATGTGGAAAATCATTCAGGCTTTAAAAAGAAGGAAATCCTGCCATTTGTAACAACATGGATGAATACTTATGTCATTATTTTAAGTAAAATAAGTCACTGATAGAAGGACAAATACTGCATAATTCCACTTTTTTAATTGTATAAAATAATAAAACTCTTAGAGGCAAAGAGAACAAAATTATGGTTTCTAGGGGCTGAGGGAAGGGAAGAATGAGAAGCAATTATTTAACGGATGTGGAGTTTCAATCTGAGAAGATGAAAAAGTTATGAAGATGTTTACATGACAATATATTAATAAATGTATTAAATGCCACTGAATTGTGCACTTCATGTTATGTTTATTTTATTTTTTTCATGTTATGTTCATTGTATGACAATAAAAGAGTCAAGGGGAAGGACAGACTTTGAGTGAGGTTGGCAGCAAACAGGAGCAAAGTTGTTAACTGTTGTGGAGAGAGCTGAGTGCATGGCTTCCTCTCTGTTCTGAACTTCATGAATGCATTCATTTGGTTTAAAGGTAAAGGTTGGTAACAAAGAAAGGTGATTCTGTGCAGGGTCCCAGCTGGATCTTCATCACCTTAGAGGCTGAGGGACAGATGACAGTAGTGGAGCCTCCTTTCTGTAGTGTTTCTATTCTCTACCTCTGTACTTCTTCATGCATGAGTGACTAGCTGGGTGTGATTTTCTTACTGGCTACTCTGTGAAAGCCTAGGACTTACTGTAAATTCCCATGATTCTCTCTCTTTGTAGGGAGAATACCATGAGAATACCACAGAAACCATGAGAATCTGTCACCTAGGTACTCATCCCAAAGGAAGTTTATATGTTTATGACTTTTAAATTACTCAGTGTTTGGGAACTGGGAATCCTGTCATCTAAGTCTCCTTATAAAAACATCACAATATCACAGGATAAGCTGGCACATAACTTTGAAGACTGTCATTTCCATTCTCAGAGCAACCATAGCCTTTTGAACATTCATATTTTCGGAGAGAAATTTGTTCTCTGAACTCTGACCTATGCATAAAATCACCCCCTATATCTTCTGCCCGGGTCACCAATGCCAAAATGAGGAACAAAGCCCTGTCACCAAACTTTGCACTTACCTTACCAAGTCTCAGCCTTAACTATAGCCAGAGGCATGTGCTCAACCTAAGCTCAACTGCATTTCTGGCCTCTAATTGTTGTTTGTGGGAGCCAGATAGGAGCAAAGGAAAGTCAGTAAAGATTCCAACAGGGCCAAGTACTAATCCTCTGAGGACTTGACAGGTCAATGCACTACCAAACCCTGCACTTTGTGAAAATTTATTTAAGCACTTCTCTAGAGTCAATGAAGAAAGAGTTATAAAGAAGGACCACGAAGTAAATAATAGCCACAGAGCCATGCACCAGCAAGCCGAAGATCTGTTTGGGACTCACTGCTCCCAAAGATTCTTTGGCAGAATTGATTTGAGAAAACCAAGCCCAATCAAATAGATTTGATTTCCTTATACATTCTATAATTCCATGTACTAGTTCTTCCTGATTTGAAGAATTTTTCATAATACATTTTTGAATATGGAATTTATAACCTCACAAGAAGCCAAGAAAATGAATCTAGTCAAAATTAAATCCTAGAACTGCCACTTTTTTAACTAACAGTTCATTCTGAGTAAATGAGAGAGCCGTCTAGAGACATAGGAACTTTGATGTTCCTCTTGATAGTTTACATACTTTATTTGCAGCTGTGGGGCAAGTGCTGATGGGAAGAAAGCAATGGTTGCTTAATTTAAAAACTGAGGAATCTGCAATTAATTAATCCTGGTTAGTGACATCTAGTTCTTTTTCTGAAACTTAAGAAGGTTAACTTAATTTAGTCAATTTCATTTCACTGAGATAACTTTTGTAGTTAGATTCTGTGAATTGAAGGTTAAACTTCCTAAGAATGAATTTGAACATAATGATGAGAAGATATTAATAAACACTGTAATGTTCCCAAAGGGCTTCCCTGGTGACTCAGTGGTAGAAGAATCACCTGCCAATGCAGGAGACATGGGTTCGATCCCAGATGTGGGAAGATCCCTTGTAGAAGAAAATGACAACACACTGCACTATTCTGGCCTGGAAAATCTCATGGATAGAGGAATCTGGCAGGCTATAGATAATGGGGTCACAAAACAGTTGGACGTGGCTTACAGACTAAACAACAATAATGTTCCTTAAAAGATGCGGTTGAAAACTACAATTTGCTTTACAAAATTGTAGTTAGCATTTGTGTGTCACTAAATAGATTGATTCTGTATATATGATGAAATGTTTTATGTTAAATTTGAGACAGTCATCCAGAAAAGCTGTGATCTTTCCAGAAGGACCAAGATGAATTGATGGAAAGGATGAGCAACATAACAGACTTCATCCTACTGGGTCTGATCCAGAATCCAGGAATGCAAAAGCTCTTAATTTTTGTTTTGTTTGTTTGTTTCTGATCACCTACTTGATCACATTGGCAGGTAACCAGCTCATCTCAGTCACCATCTTTACCAGCCCACCCTCGGTTCTCCCATGTACATTTTTCTATCTTATTTGTCCATGATAGATGGTTTCTACTCTTCCTCCACAGCACCCAAGGTGATCTTTGACTTGATCTCTGGAAAGAACACCATTTCCTTCGGTGGCTGCATCACTCAGGTTTCGATGAATATTTCTTTGCTGGAGCCGAGATTGTCTTGTTGATTGGCATGGCCTGTGACCACTATGTAGCCATCTGTAAGCCCCTGCACTACATGACTGTCATGAACCAACCTGTGTGTGCTTTCCTGGTTGGAATGGCTGGGGCTTTAGGGTCTCTCCATGGAGGGATCCAGATTTTGTTCATGGTTCAGTTACCATTCTGTGGCCACAATGTCATTGACTATTTTATGTGTAATTTAATACCTCTCCTGGAGCTAGCCTGCACAGACATGCACACTCTGGAGCCCCTGATTTCTGCCAACAGTGGGTCACTGTGTTTGCTAATTTTTTCAGTGCTGGTTGTTTCCTGCATTGTCATCCTGCACTCCCTGAGGACTCACAGCTCTGAAGGGCATCACAAAGCCCTGTCCACCTGTGCCTCTCACGTCACAGTTGTTATCTCATTCTTTGTATCTTGTTCGTTCCTCTGCCTAAGACCCACAACCTCCTTCCCCATTGACAAAGCTGTGACTGTGTTTTGCATCATGGTAACTCCTATGTTGAACCCTTTAATTTACCCCTGAGAAATGCAGAAGTGAAAAATATCATGAAGAAACTCTGGGGACAAATAATGAAAACTGATGATGAATAAACCTTGTTTAGAGTATTCAGGTTTAAAAAAATCACTAGTGATATTTATAGGAATTTATTTCCTGGATTAGTCCGGATCAGTTTTTTTTTTTTTTTCCCCAGGGGCTCATATATTGTAAGCAAGGGTTGATACCCATTAAGGCATAGTCGACACAGTGCCTACAGCCCACAATATTTTTAAGAGCCCTTGACATGTTTTAACTTTAAAACAGCCAGAAAAAATTAATATAATTTAAATTCAACTTGGATTATAGTCATCTCATAACAATGCAGTCAGAAATTATGATTTTTAATATTTTATGAAGGAAATGGTACATGAGGATGAAAGTACCAAGGGCTCACAAAAGTCATAATGTTGCCCTGATTGTGGGTATGAAACAGTTCAACAGCAATATTGTTGAACACTCATTATACCAAGCACTATAGCTAGAGTGAAGTTTTATTTTAAAAGAGGGAAAGTAACTATATATTTAAAAAATGTAGAACAGTAAAGAAAGAGTATTCTAAAAGTACATTTATCAAAGTATATTTTTTTCTGATCATCCTAGGTTTGAGAGGTTTATAAATGTTCTCCCACTACAGTAATTAAAAAAAAAAAATCTTTTTACTTATCAAATTCCCAAGAAGACAGGACTTTCACATAGAAGTAGTTTTCAAAAATTACATTTCCATCATTCCCTGTAGTATACCATAGTTCACACATAAAAAAAGTGGAAATAGAATATTGGTGAGCATAAAAGAAACATCATTTATAAAGTCTGTAGAGTTAAGGCAGAAAATACCTGTACATTAAAGTAGTTTTAGACTCCAACAGAGGAAATGAAAATTCTGAAAATGAAGTCATTCTTATGGGAAATTACCAGTGATTTAAGAACAAGTGTGTGTTATAGAGGGTTTCACTGGTGGTGGAGTGGTAAAGAATCCGTTTGCCTATCTGGAATCATGGGTTCAGTTGTTGATTTAGAAAGATCCCCTGAAGAAGGAATGGCAACCCACTCCAGTATTCCTGTCTAGGAAACCCCATGGACAGAGGAACCTGGGGGTGGGGGGGCGGCTACAGCCCACGGAGTCACAAAGAGTGGGGCATGACCTAGTGGCTAAGCACAAGAACATGTGTCACAGAACTGGGCAGCAATAGCAAACCTGTGTTATAGAAAATAATCTAGACCATAAATGTAATAAAATTCCAAGAGTTTCAGAAATAGTTGTTTTTAAATCAGAGATTAAGAGCTTTGACTCAAAAAGTCTTGATTTCTCTTCTTGTCTATAGCATTAATCAGCCTTGTCAATGTTAGCAAGTTGTTTTACCTCTCTGTATTTTTCATCTGTAAAAGGGAACTGACGTTATGCACTTGCTTAAATTGTGAGGATTAAATGACTTAATTGGTAAAATGAGTCTGCTGAAAATCTAAAATTGCTCAGACATTGTAGCCTTCAGAGATGCCACCAGAGCATAAGGGATGCTGGGGATAGTAGTTCCTGATGGAGAAGCCCAGAAAACACTACTGTTATTCACTAACCACAACCACAGGGAGACCAAACGTCCATCCCAGACTCACTTCACTGCAAAATGTGTCATGTCAGCCAGTGTGCAGGTCTCTGAATATTGAGAGCTAGTCCCTCACTGACTCTCTATTCTGGGATTAAAATGCCTTTAAATATCTCTACAGTGACATGTGGGAGAGCTGGTGGGATCAGTTGTGATATGCTTGAGCAGCACTTATTTCAGAAACTCTCACTGATGGTGGATCCTGTCCTGACCCCATCCTCTGGAAGAAAGAGGAGAAGGGACAACTCAGTTCCAGAGACCAAAAGGCCAGAGCTTGCAATTTCTGAGGAAGAGCTCAGAAACTTGTTTTCATGAGATTTCTCAACCAAGGATTTGAATATCAGGTGATGTTGGCTTTGCATTTCTCATGCTCTTAGGGCTTTATTATCATGTTAGATCTCACTGTATATATAAAGGCTTTAAAAATAGATTTTATTTAGCCATATCCTCCTATGAGTAATCATTTTGTAAATATATGTAAGCAACTGTGTGTTTAAAAAAAATCACATTTATCTTTTAAACATCTAGTTGTAGTCCCCAAGAACGCTGGAATGAAATAGGATGATGTAAAAGCAAAGATAATAGTGATGATAATGATAGCTGTTTACTGAGCCCTTTCTGTGAATAAAGTCTTCATCTGAACACTCACTCATTTTATGTTTTGGAGGAAACAAATTTGTGACCTTAAGTTATGTCTTTCTTTAATTTATCTCAAACTGTGGAACTTATATTTCTTCATTTGAACATAATTGTGAACCTATGCTAAGAATGGTATGAATATAAATAAGTGAATGTTAGTGCAAAAAATTGACAGCTTTTCTTGTGTTTTCACCCTGTGCAAAGTGCTTTATATTCATTTTATTTAATTTTAACTATAGCCCAACAATTACAGTCATATTAAAATTTCCATTTCATAAATTAGGAAATAAAGTGTCAGAGAGGTTAATTATATTGCTAGAGATCAATTATCTAAAGTTTGGCTGAACAAGAATTTAAATCTAAGCCTATGTGACCCACAGCCTTAGTGCTTTACCAAAACCATTTTGTATCCCCCTAATATAAAGAGCCAATAAATTAAGTTTCTCATGTTTCCCTTGAATATTTAGAATTCTCTTCTCAAAACCTTTTGGCCTTCATGTGTTAACCAATTGTAAAGTGGACTTTCTCTCACAGACCTGAAATGCATGAGTCTGAGAAGAACCAGCTAGGGACTGGGTGGCAATTACAAAAATGTTTGATTCCCATGTAATAGGAAATTCCTTTGAAATTATTTTATTCTCCACCTGCCTTAGTTTATACATAACAATTGGCTTATATTTCAGTACTTTCCTTTGTTAATTTTTTTAAATTAGCAAATATATTTGATATGAATATGTATTCATTCTGCTGTTGTCCATTAAAATATATACAAATAAATAAAGTAATACTCTGCTTGAGGTAGGTGAGTTCAAGAAAGATGGTAAACTTTTTATTAAGTAGCTGAGCAATAGCTATGTAACCATGACCAGTGGAGTAATAATGCCAGATATAGTTTTTGTTTTTTATTTTTATTCCATAAGTATATTTTTGACAATTCACTAGGCTCCTATCACCTGTCAGATACAATGCTCTTTATAGTCAATCTCCTTTCATAAGGTCATAGGATTAGTTGCCCTGCTTTTCAAGTTTTTAAAATTTGAAAAAAATTGAAAAAAATAAAAATTTTAATTAATTTTTTTAAAAATAAAAGTTAAATGTAATTAAAAATTAAAATTTTAAAAATATTTATTTTGGCAAAAGAGGAAAGTGGAAAACTTGGCTTAAAACTCAACATTCAGAAAACTAAGATCATGGCATATGGTCCCATCATTTCATGGCAAATAGATGGGGAAAAAATGGAAACAGTGACAGACTTTATTTTGGGGGGGCTCCAAAATCACTGCAGAGGTTAATGTAGCCAGGAAATTAAAAGACAATTGCTCCTTGGGAGAAAAGCTATGCCCAAACTAGACAGCATCTTTTTCAAAGCAGAGACAGTAACTGCCAACAAAGAGCTGTCCAGTCAGAACTATGGTTTTCCAGTAGTCATGTATGCATGTGAGAGTTGGGCTACAAAGAAAGCTCAGCACCAAAGAATTGATGCTTTTCAACTGTGGTGTTGGAGAAGACTCATGAGAGTCCCTTGGAGTGCAATGAGATCCAACCAGTCCATCTTCAAGGAGATCAGTCGTGGGTGTTCATTGGAAGGACTGATGCTGAAGCTGAAGCTCCAATACTTTGGCCGCCTGATAGAAAGAGCTGACTCATTGGAAAAGACCCTGATGCTGGGAAAGATTGAAGGCAGGAGGAGAAGGGAATGACAGAGGATGAGACTGTTGGATGGCATCACCAACACGATGGACATGAATTTGTGTAAGTGCCGGGAGTTGGTGATGGACAAGGAAGCCTGGCATGCTGCAGTCCATGGAGTCACAAAGAGTTGTACATGACTGAGCCGAACTGAACTGGGTCTTGCTTCTTGAACATGGTCTTCTCTAGTCCTGGCCTGTGGGCACTAGAGCCCTAGGGCTCAGTAGTTATGGCTTGTGGGCTTTGTTGTGGTATGTGGAATCTTAATTTCCTGACCAGGGATTGAATCTGGGCCCCCTGCATTAGGAACTTGGAGTCTTAGCTGCTGGACCTTCAGGGATGTCCCTAAACTGCCCATTATTGGATTCGCAAACTGAGGATCAGAAATATTTGTTTGCCTAAGATGCCTTGTAAACTAAACAAAGAAATAATTTACTCCCAGATAACTTTTAGAAAGACAGAACCTCATCCAAGTTTGTAGAAGTAGCTGAAGGAATAAGTGTAAGTGAAGAAAAAGATGATGATTAGAAGGCTATTTACCAAATTGTTGATGGTAATTACCTCTAGGTAGTGGGCTTATAAATGGATTTACACACACACACACACACGTGTGTGTGTGTGTGTGTGTGTGTGTGTGTGTTTCCAGTCTTATTTTCTAAATTCTGAAAGAGATATGTGTTTAGGAGGAAACAAATTTTACATCATCTGGAAGATAACACTTCCTTTGTAAACAGATTAGCAATAATGAATAAATCATCTAGAAAACTTATGGTGGTATTTCCTCATGTGTTTATTCCAGCATGTTGAAATTTCTCAAAAATGAGCAGTACTCATAAGATGGTTGAGCTGCTGTTAATCATAACTTGAACAACAGAAAGCAAGGGGGCACTAGATCAGTCCCTTTGACTATTTGCTATTTTAACTCTAATAAAAATAAAAGTGTTTTTTGAATTTCAACTAAGTTAGTATTATTTTCTGGAAAGCTTCCTGAGATTTAACTGTGGGAAGATGTCTTTTAGTAACCCTCCCAATGATTTCATATTTTGTAGTTAATTGGAAAATTAGCTCAATTATATTTTTATAATATAACAGTAGAAATGAATTGGTAAAGGCTCAAAATCTGCTATACTTAGCTATTATTAACTGCATCATCAAAATGTGGCAAAGTTAAGAAAGACAATATTTTGCCTAAGAATTGTACAACTATTGTTTTTGTTATGCATAGAAGTTCAGGTAAAGCAATCTCATAAATACCTCTTGAACTTAATGGTTCTTGGAGACTTGCTCAAGTTTGTGCCACGAAGCAGTATGGGAAATAAGACTCAAATTCAGGTTGATCTGTCTCCAGAACTGAGATCTTACCCTCTTCTCTATTTTTTAGTAGCTGCTGATGCCATAAATGGTGATGAGAAGGAAGAGAAGCCAGACTTGTATGCATACAGACTACTACATATGGCTATGTGTGAAATTATTTGCTTTAGGAAAAAAAAAATAATTATTTGCTTTAAGTCTTTTGCATCTCATTTCTATAACTCCATTGATTATCATACAGACTCCAATGATGTCAGCATAGATTGTCATTTAAAGACTGGTATGATGGATCAAAAATAACTGATTCTGAGTTTTGTTTCAAGCAGTTCAAAGCTAGATAATTTTAATGAATCAATTAACCACATAAATAGCTATGGTTTCTTCCTTTCTAAAGTTTGGTAATAATCATTCATATGATATATATTTCATATAGTTTTATTACCAAAATATGCAATTCATATGAAAGACCTAAGCAAATCAGTAAAGTCCATGAAGATGAAAGAATGGATAAGATGGATTAAGATGTATATGGCAATAAGGAACAGGTTTTGGGTCGTTCCTCTTTCCAAAATAAAGTCATTTTTATTTCCTACTTTCCAGCTTATTAGCTATCCGCAAGTTCTTATTGTGTGAATAACTTTGTCAAGGCATTCTTTACCTCTTCATTTCTCAGAGTGTAAATGAGTGGATTCAACATAGGAGTCAGGATACCATAAAACACTGCCATGTTTTTGTCTATAGATAAAGTAGATGATGGGCGCATGTAAGTAAACATACAGGGCACGAAGAACAAGGCAACAACCGTGAAGTGGGCCCCACAGGTGGAGAGGGCTCTGCGCCTCCCCTCTGCACTGTGGGACCTCAAGGAGCGCAGGATGACGAGGTAGGAGGCAGCCAGCAGGAGGAAGTTCAGCAGGCAGATCACGCCACTGTTGGCCACCACCAGCAGGCCGATGACATAGGTGTTGGTGCAGGCAAGTTGCAACAAAGGGTACAAGTCACAGACAAAGTGATTGATCACGTTAGGCCCACAGAAGGGCAACTGCAGGACCAGCAGGAGCTGAACCAGGGAATGCAGGAAGCCCCCCAGCCAAGCCAGCCCCACCAGCAGGGCACAGAAATGCCTGGTCATGACAGTTGTGTAGTGCAGGGGCTTGCAGATGGCCACGTATCGGTCATAGGCCATCACTGTGAGCAGGATGATCTCAGCACCTCCAAAAAAATGAGCTCCAAAGAGCTGAGCCATGCAACCCTCATAGGAGATGGCTCTCCCCTCATGCAAGGAGTCAGCTATGAGTCTAGGGGCCATAGAAGAAGAATAACAGGTATCAATAAAGGACAGGTTGGCCAGGAAAAAATACATAGGGGAAACCAACATGGGACTATAGGTGATGGTGATCACGATGAGAATATTGCCACAAACTGTAATCCCATATATGGTCAAAAAGGCCACAAAGAGAACTCTTTGAACTTTTGTGTTCTGTGAGAGTCCCAGCATGAAAAATTCTGTGATATTGTGTGGTATTTCCATAGAGTCCAAGGACACTGAGGATGCAAGTCCAGTTTTACCTATAAAGTCAAGAGAGAAACAAAATGTTATAAGATTTCCTGCAGCCAAACCCACATCTCTTTATTTTTCTTAACCCTTTCTATTCCAAAATTTGTGTACCAATTCATCCTGTTAACCACAAATTGTTAACAAGTCTGTTAACTTTAGTATCACTGGGCAATAGATGTCTAAGTTATTACTTAAAAATACTTGTTTAATTATCTAGAATTTACTTTGTTTTTACTGAAATGGAACATTTGGCAAACATTAATTTTCTAATTCAACCAAAGAATATCTCTGACAATTTTCAGCAGGGTTCCACATAGATACAAAGGCTCTTAAGAAATCCGTGAATACTTAGGATCTTCTGAAATCTCTGCATGCATAGTACATACCCTTTGGATTAACCCTTTCTTCTTCTTTGCAATGAGGTTTGCTACATTTTCTGTTGTGTTTCCAGTGGTAACACAAATTGATGCAAAGCAAACTGAAGTAAAATAGGGAGACATTGACTTGGTTGCAGCTGGAGACTTGCCCAAGAGATCTGTTTCTCTCTTTGTTCATTTACTCCTACTTCTGCCTGTGCTGTGGGCAGTATCATGTATAAGAAGTTAAATTACTCTGCCCCCTTGCTTTACACATTATATGTATGTCTGGGCTTTACTTTCCCTGGACCTGGTGAAATCCTTCTAGTTAAAGGCTTCCAGTCCTTCTACAGTCTACAGGGATGAGTCAAAGTTAAAAAAAAAAAAAAAAAGAGTGACCAGCAGTGAAAAATTTTGTTAAATCATTATCTGCCTATTCACTATATAAAGGAAGCTACAGGAGGAGGAAGAAGAGATGGCCTGTCTTAACCAATGCCCTTGTAAATTAGAATCTTATCCAACAAAATATTCCTACTCATGGTTTATTCTCCTAATTATATTAAGGAAATGGCTGTGCTTGTCTGAGTTTTGATTAAACAAGCAAATAAACAAACAATTGTCACTCATCCCACCCACCGGCAGTTTATTATTTCCTGGAGACATAAATCTTCTTAAAGTAACAAAATCTCCCAATTTGTTGAGGGTTTGATGTTCAGCATGATATGAATGAAAGGAGAATCATTGAGTGTCAAAGGAAGAGATACGAAAATATAAGAAGTGCTGGAGAGAAGATTCTTGTATTGATCAGGAAACTGCACACTTTCTTTCCAAGCATGGTTACAAAGGCAAATACAGTTTCTGCAGGAAATAAATCATTACCTTTTCAGAGGAGAACATTATGGCCGAGAGCACAAATGGCAGTAATAAATGTCACCTGTGTAACACTCAGTATTTGCAAGCACTGTTCTAACTGCTTTAAATATATAAGCCCATTTAATCCTCATAACATCCCCACAATGTAGATTATTATTTTTCTCCTCATTACTTCAGAGGAAGAAAGTGAGAGACACATTTAGAAACTTACAGAAGCATAATCAGCTAATAAGTTGCAGAGTTAGGACACATCCAGGAATTTCTGCTATAGAGTCTGTGGGCTTCACCATACTATCCTATCACATAAACTCACTTAAGTTTGAATATTTCCAGTACCATTTATTTTCTGTGTAATCACAGACAATTTCTCAAAGCCTCAATGTTCCTATCTATAGAATGAAAATAAGAGTTCTGCTACATCCTGAGTCTGCAAAGAGCAGTCAATGAAAACAGTGCATGTAAGTGTTTGTACAGAGCCTGGATATGACAACCACTCAAACAATGGCATCGCTGAAGTCACCATCATCAATGCCATGAACAACAACTTACATTTATTGGATCTTAGGACACAAGCACATCGTCTGGTATTTTGTCTTTGTTTTTGTTATTTTACATCCTAACATCATGAAATGGTGGACATGGGTGAGTTGTTAAAGAGTCACCTAGACCAGCTCCAAGCATATCAATCCAAATATCACTGTTCCATGTACTTAAACTTCTGCATGAGATTAGAAATGTTTTTCTCATTTAGGCAAATCTCAGATTGGGGAAATGCTGTTGATTGCAAGAATGTATCTGAGCTGAAAGTTTCTTAGACTAGTACTAGGTGAAAACCCAAAAGTGCATCATTTATTCACAAGCAGCTGAGGATTTGTTCCATTATCCATTTCTCTCTTATTTCCTGAAGAACCCTATGGCATTTAAAACCATCCTTTCCAGTTGTCTCTGTTTTAAAGGTGGTGGATTTAAGACTCAGAAAGGTGAGGTGCAGACTGTCCAAAGCTGAACTAATGGTTCGTGGTGGAGGTGCAGCTGGAACCCAGGTCACTCAACATTCCAGGCTCTGTGCTTTCTGATGTCACCACCACCAAATAACAGTAGATAATAGATAATAGTAGATAATCCAATATCTACTTTCTCTATCATTTAGAAGCCAAAAAAAAAAAAAAAACAACAACAACTGTGGCTCACATTAGGAAGAAAAGCCTCAAAAAGAAATAGCTGGTTTGTCGGTTCTGCTTTCCACTAACAATACTCATCAACATAGTCTCAGAGAA
Organism: Hydropotes inermis; assembly: GCA_020226075.1. NCBI lineage: Eukaryota > Metazoa > Chordata > Mammalia > Artiodactyla > Cervidae > Hydropotes > Hydropotes inermis. The sequence continues at coordinate 58,652,167 of CM035289.1, forward strand.
AATCTTTCTCTTGCCTCTGCAAAGGGTGACCTATATGGTGGGTGTGATAACATGGTGATTACCACTGCTAGGTTTCTCTGAAGGAGACGAATTCTCTCCTCACAGGATCACTTGCTGAAACAGTTCTGGGGCTTCATTTTTGCCTCACTCACAGGTTAGAACACAATGTGATGCCATCATTAATTAGTTCCCTTGAATGCAGTTTTGATATCACAAGGAGGAGACTTTCACCTTATTTCCTAAAAGTGCCCAGTGTCCGTATAGTGTCTAGAGAGAGAGTCCACAAATTGTTAGGAGGAAAAGGGAGTTAGGTTATTTCAGGAACAGATATTGTAGGGTTAGCATCTTTAGGGAAGTTGCTGACTGGACAACAAGAACAAAAATTAATAGCATTTATTGATCTTCTGTGTTCCAAGCACCCATCCTAGGTGCTTCACATATAATATCCTTTATTGTTGTTTACTCCCTAAGTTGTGTCTGACTCTTTGTGACCCCATGGACTGTAGACCACAGGCTCCTCTCTCTATGCAGATTCTCCAGGCAAGAATACTGGAGTGGGTAGCCATGCCCTCCTCCAGGGGATCTTCCCGACCCAGGGATTGAACACAGGTCTCCTGCATTGCAGGTGATTCTTTACCGTTGAGCCAGCTGGAAGCCATATGTTACATACAACAATGTTAAGTAAATATCAGTATTACTGTACTCACTGGGCTTTAATAAGAATTAAATAGCAAAAGAATTATAAAGCTCTTGCACAGAGTAAACACACAAATAAGAAAAGGTGTCATAATTATTTTTTTTACACTAGCACTGAGTTTTTGATGTTTACCCCATCCTAAGCATAGATTCACCATTATATTCAAATAAAGAAATATTTTAGACAGAGGTAAGTTCCACGGCTTGAGGCTTAAAGAAAGACACAAATTAAGATCAGAAATTTGTTGCCTCCCAAACACATAGAATGAGTCCTCAAGTCAAGACTTCACTCAAAGGAAGGGCTCAGTAAATAGCTAGAGGCATAAATGTTGCCATTGTCATCATCACCATCATCACCTTTATTTCTACATTATCCTGTGGCATTCCATGTTTCTTGGGAACTACAACTAGATGTTTAAAAGATAATTTTGATTTTTTAAACACACAGTTGCTTATATATATGTTTACAAAATAATCATTCATAGGAGATTATGGCAAAATATCTACTGTTTAAAACCTTTATAATTACAGTGAGAGCTAACCTGATAATAAAATCTTAAGTACATTAGAAATGCAATTCTGGCATCACCTTAGATTCAAATTCCTGGTTGAGAACTCACCTGAAAACAAGTTTCTGAAGTCTTCCCCAGAAATCACAAATTCTATATAGAGATTGACTTCTTGGTCTCTCCAACTGAGCTTTCCCTTTTTCTCTTTCTTCCAGAGGATGGGAATGGAATAAAAGGATTCATTATCAGTGAGAGCTTCTGGAATAAGTGCTGCTCAAACTTCTCTGGTAGTTCAGCTGGTAAAGAATCCACCTGCAATTCGCAGGAGACTCCAGTTCAATTCCTGGGTTGGAAAGATCCACTAGAGAAGGGATAGGCTACCCACTCCAGTATTCTTGGGCTTCCTTGGTGGTTCAGCTGATAAAGAATCCACCTGCAATGTGGGAGACATGGGTTCAATCCCTGGGTTGGGAAGATCCCCTGGAGGAGGGAACTGGCTACCTACTCCAATATTCTGGTCTGGAGAATTCCATGAACTGTATAGTCCATGGGTTCACAAAGAGTCATGCATGACTGAATGACTTTCATTTTCAAGCACCTCATAGCTGATCCCACCAGCTCTCCCTTTTGTCACTATAGAGATATTTAATTGTGCTTTAATCCCAGAATAGGGAGTTGGTGAGGGACTAGTTCTCAGTATTCAGAGAACTGCCTGTTGGTTGTGATGACACATTTTATAATGAAGTGAGGCTGGGATGGACATTTGGTCTCCCTGACATCCTGGTTATCGAATAACAGTAGCAGTGCTCTTGGGCTCCTCTGTTAGGAACCACTGTCCCCAGAATAGTTTATGCTCTTGTGGAGTCTCTGAAAGTTGAAACATAGTCTGGGCAATTTTTGTTAATTTTTAGCTGACTCAGTTTTCTGCCTAAAGTCATTTAATCTGCACAATTTAAGGAAGCATGTAATGTTATTTTCCTATTTGTTGTTGTTAGTTGCGATGTTGTGTCTGCCTCTTTGCGGCCCCATGGACTGTAGCCCACCAAGGTCCTCTGTCCATGGGATTTCCCAGGCAAGAACACTGGAGTGAGTTGCCAAGTCCTCCTTCTCCAGGGGATCTTCACAACCCAAGGATCGAACCCGTGTCTCCTGCTTGGCAGACAGATTCTTTACTACTTAACCACCTGGGAAATTCTTTTTTTTTTTTTTCTATTAAAAATGAAAAAATAGAGAGGTGAAAAAATCTGCTAACATTTACTGGAATAATTAATGTTGGATTTGATAAGAGAAATTAAGCCTATTTGGTCCAAAGCAGTTAATCTCTATTTTTTAATCTCTTAGAATTTCATTGTGTACATTGTATGGATTCTTTACTCTAGCTCAGATTTGTGATTTTGTGCTGATCCATGACAGCTCCATGACTTGTTCTTAAATCACTGGAAATTTCTTATAACCACTATTTTGTCTTCAGAATCTTCTTTTCTATTGTCTATGTGTAAAACCAGACTTTAATGTATAGATATTTTCTTCCTGAGCTCTATGAACTTTATCAATTATGTTTATTTTATGCCATCCAATTCTGTTTCTAATTCTTTTTGTAAACTTTTGTATACTACAGGGAATTATGAAATGTAATTTTCAAAAAGTACTTTTGTGCACAAATGTTATCTTTTTGGCATTGTGATAAGCAAAAGTTTCTTTTTATTGCTGTGTTTATTTTATTTATAAACCTCTCAAACCAAGAAAGATCAGAAAAAGTGTATAAATGTGCTTTTGAAAACTTATTTCCTACTGTTCCATCCTTTTTTCATGTGTAGTTATTTTCCCTCTTTTAAAATAAAATTTCATTCTAGCAATGGTGCTGGGTATAACAGGTATTCAAGAATATTGCTGTTGATCTGTTTCATACCCACAGTCAGGACAACATTATGACTTTTGTGGACCCATGGTACTTTCATCCTCTTGGGCCCTTTCCTCCATCAAAATGTTAAAAATTATCTTTTCTGACTGCATTGCTATATAGATGACTATAGTGTAAGCTGCGTTTAGATTATATTAATCTCTTTCTTTCTGTTGTAAATGAAATTAAAACATTCCATGGCCTCCTAAGACTATCGTGGGCTCTTGGCACTGGGTCTCCTATGCCTTCTGAATATCAACCTTGGCTTATAATGTGTGAGCCCCTAAAGAAAATTGATCCAGACAGGCGACTCATCCCAGTTCAATCAATTAAGAAGGGGAGAAAATTCCTGTAATCACCAGATTTTTTCTTTTTTGGCCTGGATACTCCACACAAGGTTTATTCATCACCAGTTTTCATTATTTGTCCCCAGAGCTGCTTCATGATATTTTTCACTTCTGCATTTCTCAGGGTGTACATTAAAGGATTCAACATAGGAGTTACTATGGTGCAAAACACAGTCACAGCTTTGTCAATGGGGAAGGAGGTCATGGGTCTTAGGCAGAGGAATGAACAAGGTACAAAGAATGAGATGACAACTGTGAATGAGAGGCACAGGTGGACAGGGTCTCGAGGTGCCCTTCAGAACTGTGAGTCCTCAGTGAGCGCAGGATGACAATGTAGGAAGCAATCAGCACTGAAAAAATTAGCAAACACAGTGACCCACTGTTGGCAGAAATCACGGGCCCCAGAGTGTGCATGTCCATGCAGGCTGGCTCCAGGAGAGGTATTAAATCACATATAAGACGGTCAATGACATTGTGGCCACAGAATTGTAACTAAACCATGAACAAAATCTGGATCCCTCCATGGAGAAACCCTAAAGCCCCAGCCATTCCAACCAGGAAAGCACACTCAGGTCGGTTCATGACAGTCATGTAGTGCAGGGGCTTACAGATGGCTACATAGCAGTCATAGGCCATGCCAATCAACAAGACAATCTCGGCTCCAGCAAAGAAATGTTCAACAAAAACCTGAGTGATGCAGTCACTGAAGGAAATGGTGTTCTTTCCAGAGATCAAGTCAAAGATCAACTCGGGTGCTGTGGAGGAAGAGTAGGAACCATCTATCATGGACAAATAAGACAGAAAAATGTACATGAGAGAACCGAGGGCTGGGCTGGTAAAGATGGTGACTGAGATGAGCTGGTTACCTGCCAATGTGATCAAGTACATGACTAAAAGCACCACAAATTAGAGTAGACACTCCTGTAGTAGACACTCCTGTAGTAGGCATCCCTGGATTCTGGGTCGGGCCCAGCAGGATGAATTCTGTTATGCTGCTCATCCTTTCCATCAGCTCATCTTGAGCTGTTATTAGCACATGGTTGATCTGGAAAAATCACAATATTTCTGGGTGATGATATTTTAAATTTGATAGAAAATATCTCATCATCTCTTTAAGCCCAGGTCCCTGGGACTGGTAGAGCTATTCCTTTCACTTACCTCTTATATTTTACAGATAGTTGTAAAGAAGAATTGGAGGAGTTTAAACCTCTCTTGATTCATATTGATTTAAATATATCATGACAATACCTTACAAATACCACAATAAAAGGGAGATACTTTTTTTTATGAATATTGTCCTGCAGTTAGCTTCTAAACTTTCCTTTTAACTCTGAAGATCTCACAGATAGCTTTCTTTTAGTTTGGGGGACAAATTTCATTGACAGTTCTTTATAAAGTTATATTAATGCTTGTCTATCAGAATGAATATTCATAGGTATATGGACACAATATTTAAAAAATCAACTTTGTATCAGACATGAAAAATACCATTCAAACCTTACTCTATACCAGCTGTGTTCTGTGACCCATTATTCCTTTCTTTCAAGTTAATGCACATACACATGCAGAGACAGAACTGCAGATGGAGTTTTTGTACCTCAAAATGCCAAGAAGCTCTCTTTATAAGAGCTCTTTGAGCAGCATTCACTCCACAGCCCTGGATGTTGTATCTGGCTCAACAGGATAGTTATGCTTACTCTTTCCACATCTTTGAATATGAACATTTAAGTGTTGCAGAGCTCCCTGAAAAGTTCTCAATATTCTGAAATGAGCTTTCTGTGCAATTGTTCTTTCATCACATATAGAATAATGCTTGGACTAGCTATATTACCCTATTCACATTTTACTATGAAATGATGTAAGTCATGAAGTTTTCCTGAGTTTCCTATGGACAGAAATGTTAGGACCACCTGAGATGATACAAGTTCTCCCTTTGGAATAAGTTTAATCAATTAAGATAAGCTTGAAATTTTCATTACTAACTGGTAAAAATATTGAATGTATATAAGAATACATTCTTTTCTCAGGGAGTGAGCCTGTATATAGGTTTTCAAGATTTATTACATGCTGTTGTAACCAAGATCATTAGCTATTTTATTCATTATCTTTCTTTTTCTCTTCTTTCCCTAATCCTTGCCAAAAATATAATCACATTTTTTTTCCACAAAAATTTCTGGGCACAGAAGTCAGCATCATGATCTCTCAGCTTCAGTAAAGATGAGGAACGATAGCTTAAGTTTTCAGGAAAGCGTATGCCTGAGTTGCTTTTCTCTCTCTGTGACTCCAATGATGGTGACTATGGCCAATCATTCTTCAAAGACTTAATTCACACATCCTGACTTCAGTGTGGTGACATGGAAGTCATGAAAAAGGGGAAACAATTTTTAATAATTACAGAGATCTTCAGAATCAGTCTACTTAGTGAGACATAAATGTTAATCCCAATCTTGTAAAAGTGACTTTAGTGGTTCTCAACAGCATCTTGCCTGGGAACATTCCAGACAGTATTTTCTATTGACATTTTCACATCATTGTGTCCAAAGTCATTTTTAGAGAGAAAGATTAAGTTTCAATTTACAGAATCTAACTACAAATATTATTTCAGTGAAAATGAAATTGGCTAAGTTAACCTTCTTAAATTTGGGGGAAAAGAATTAGCTATCACTAACTTGGATCAATCAGTTGGTTGTGGATACTTCAGTTTTTAGATTAAATCCAGACATCACTTACCTGCAGGCATTTGCCTCGAAGCTGCAAATAGACTGTAAACTAAGAAGGAAAAGAGTGGAATTCTTATGTCTCTAGACAACTCTCCCATTTTCTGGATTTACTCAGAAAACAAGCTGTTTTAGTAGGGAAACTTTGATAGCTTTCAGATTTAATTTTAACTCACTTTCTGGGCTTATTATGAGATTATAAGTGCATCTTCAAAACATATACTATTCAAATACATGCATCAAATTATTCAAATTTGATTCTTCCAAATAAGAAAATCTTGTATATGAAGTTGTAGAATGTATGTGAAAGTATTAGTTGCTTAGTCATGTTTGATTCTTTGCGACCCCATACATTGCTGCCCAGCAGGCTCCTCTGTCCATGGAATTCTCCAGACAAGCATACTGGAGTGGGTTGCCGTTTCCTTCTTCAAGTGCAAATCCTGATATTAGGATTTTGTTGCTCATTTTGATGTTGGTTACCTTGCCAAAGGATATATGGGGTGGTTTTAGACATAAGGTAGAGTTCAGAGAATGGATTTCTCTCGAAAACATGAGTGTTTGGTACAATATGGTTACCCTGAGAGTAGAAATGCCAGTCTTTAAAATTATGGGCCATAATTACCCTCAGACATCGTGACATGTTTATTAGTGACTGACTGAGGAGACTTGAACAGCAGTTTCCCAGCTCCCATACATAGAGTAATTTAAAAGTCATAAACATATAAACTATTTCTGGGATGAGGACCTAGGTGACAGGGCCTCATGATGTATTATAGAGCTTGTAGCTCTGCAACACACAGAGAGAACCATAGCAATGTATAGCGATTTTACTGTACCCTATGCTTTCTCACAGAGAAGGCAATGGCAACCCACTCCAGTACTCTTGCCTGGAAAGTCGCATGGATGGAGGAGCCTGGAAGGCGGCAGTCCATGGGGTCGCAAAGAGTCTGACACTACTGAGCGACTTCACTTTCACTTTTCACTTTCATGCATTGGAGAAGGAAATGGCAACCCACTCCAGTGTTCTTGCCTGGAGAATCTCAGGGACAGCAAAGCTTGGTGGGCTGAAGTCTATGGGGTCCCACAGAGTCAAACACTACTGAAGTGACTTAGTAGTAGCAGCAGCAGCAGGCTTTCTCAGGGTAGCCTTTGAAAAAAGTCACGCTCAGCCAAGCACTCGCGTGTAAAGACATCGAGAGGGAAAGAACAGAAACACTACAGAAAGGACGCTCCACTATAGTCTTCTCTCCGTCAGCTTCAAGGTGATGAAGAGCTGACTGGAATTCTGCACAGAATCATCTTTCTTTCTCATCTACTTTTAACTTTAAACTAAACTGATGCATTACTGGAATTCAGAACAGAGAAGGAAGCAATGCTTTCAGTATTGCTCTCAGCAGTTAATGATGTTGCTTCTGTTAGCAGCCACCCTCACTCTCAATCTGTCCCATTCCCCTGATTTTTTTAAAATTGTCATAAAATGCATATAAAATGAAGCTTACCATTTTAAGTACACACTCGAGTGGCATTAAATACATTCAAAATGTTGTGCAAACACCTTACCAACCATCTTCATAATTTTTCACCTTCTCAGACTGAAATTCCATATTCGTTATATAATTATTTATCATCCCTCCCTCCTCCCAGCTACTAGCCATCATTATATAACTTTTTTTTTCCATGAGGGTTTAGGTGTCAATATATCATAACATGTTTAGGAGAATAAAGGTTTGTTTCTCACTTTATGATGGGGAATCTTGAGGACATAGAGTAGATGATTATGCTTATATACAGAAGTGACTGAGAAAATCACACTCAGCCAAACTACTTTGTAGAAAACACCTGTAAAAAAATGAAGAAAAACACTGTAAGTAGGAAAGCTTTGCTTCTGCTTCTTCTTTTTCGGACTCTGATGTGGAGTTGATTGCAACATTGCCAGGAATCATCTGGAGTGATGTAATTCACTGGGCATTTTGGGTTCAGATTGTTCTTCTACCTAAGGAATTGATCAGGAGTAGGAATGGTTATGCTCCGTACCCACAGAACAATGCTCTATTGAGAGACTGTCTTTGAGGAAAATGTCAGAGTCCTTGGGAATTTAGAGAAACACTTATTCACATAAGTAGAACATGGATTCCATCAGCTTGACTGGTTGGTTGGGGTTTTGTCCTGGGAGGAGGATGCCAGCAGACACAGGATGACTGACCCATAGTGGGAACTTCCTAGCAATGGCACAGAATAATTATAATTCTGATTGATCATTGATTTCAAGAAGACAAGAAGGAAACTGCTTTTGTAATCATTCTTTTTTTTTTTTTTCTTCTGAGACACAATCCCTTAGACTTATAAAGACCCAGAGACACTCTGAGAGATAGTAAGGGACAGGGAGGCCAGGCATACTTCAAGTCAGTCCATGGGATCTCAAAGAGGGGGACATGACTTGGTGACTGAACAACAAGGACACTTTGAGTGTGATCTGATAGTTGATAGAATGGTGAAATTGTGCAAAAAGATGGTGCATTCAATAGGAAGAGAAATTTATAGAAGGAAAGGGAAATAAGCTAATAATGAGAATTTGGTGGGAGAGGGAAGAGTAGGGGTGAGTTTAGAAATAACTGAGGAGAGATTTAAGTTATCACATAGATTGGAACCAAAGGTACTGTTTCCTTATTTGACCCCAGATTGTTTGTGAATTGTGGTTCAGTTACAGCATACAGATTAATGACCAAATGTTAAAATTTTGATAGTTAACAAACTAAGATTTCTAAGATGAGAGAAGGCAGTTGCCTGCAGAACACACAACTCTACATTAAAACTAAGTAGGAACCCTTGCATATATATTGATGGTTTGCAAGAGAGGGCAAAAGGGGATATAGACATAATTATTGATAAGGAGGCTTGAGATTGAGAGAAAGATTGTTTTGGTCCCAGCTTTTCCTGAGAAGCAGGGAGCATAGCATCCTCCTGAGATACATGGAAATTTTGTGGAGATAAAGTTTACAGGAAATCAGTGAAAATTTAGAACATACACCAAAAAGAATGTGTAGGAAGAAGGAACTGTTTGGAACAGCCAGAACATTTGCTCAAGAAGTTTTGAAGGTGTAGCTCACATTAGAGTTGAAATTTTTGTTGTCGCTCCTAGTTAATAATGGGCTCCCCAGGTGGCTCAGTGGTAAAGAATCTGCCTGCCAATGCAGGAGACTCAGGTTAGATGCCTGGGTTGGGAAGATCCCTGGAGGGAGAAATGGTCTCCACTTAAGTATTCTTGCCTGGAAAATCCCACTGACAGAGGAGCCTGGAGGGTTACAGTCAGCCCGTGGGGTCACAAATGGACAGACATGCCTGACCAACTGAGCAGCAATAGCTAGTTAATAATTTTCTTCAAGATTGCCTTATATCTCAGGTAGACGGAAAGACGTGGTTGCGTATGACCTTGTGGTTTAGATACTTCAGTTACTGTAGTGCATTACACTGAAGCAAAAATGTTCTGTTTGGACTTGGTTTTGTAAAGATTGTCATTTATTCATTCTTCCTTTTGAGAACAAAGATAACTGCAAAAGTGATGGAAACCTTTTCTCTCTTTGATATTTGTAAGCCTTTAAAAGATGAAATGAGTCAATGTAACTAGTCAGGATAGGATCATTTTGCTGTAGCAACAAATGAATCTTGAATTCTCAGTGGCTTAGCACTTTAACTTTCATGTCCTGTTGCTCCTCTAGGACAGTCCTCTTCCAGATAGCTACTGGTTGAGACAGCTTGCTTCACTGTGTGGCCCTGCCATCTCAGTGTGTGTTTTTCAGGTTTGCTGAGCAGGAAAAAAGAAACTGAAATAGTCCTGGAGAGGAACATATTGACTTCTCAATGTTTCAGCCTAACTGTGACACACATCACTTCCTTTGTTTAAAAACAAAGGGGCTGGAAAATATGGTAGTAACATATGGATTCTTAGTGATCAGCAAATGGATTGGTAACATTTGAAAAAAAAAAAACACAATCTCCCATTTCAGGGGTTTCCCAGGTGGTGCCGTGGTAAAGAGTCCACCTGCCAATGCAAGAGACACAAGGGACGTGGGTTCAATCACTAGGTCCGGAATATCCCCTGGAGAAGGGAATGGCTACCCACTCCAGTATTCTAGACTGGAAAATCCCATGGACAGAGGAGTCTGGTGGACTACAGTCTATGGATTCACAGAGTCAGACATGACTGAGTGTCTCTCATCTAGAAAAAATTACTTACTAAACCACTGAAGGTTAATATATATGCAATGAACAAGTTAGGTATGCCTATGGAGTCATTTGGGTTAATTCAAGTCTTTCTAAAGGTATAAGTAACTTTGATGGATTTGCAAGACTCAAGTCCTGGCCCCAATTTGGATCCCTTTCTTTTATTGGGGTTGTTTCCTTTAAACTTGCACGTGTCTATATCTCAAATGATTTTCCATCTCATTGGTTTACAATTGGTCTAAAATTTTCCATTCAAATTTGAATGTGCACGCTTTCTGACTTGATTACTTACCCATCACCAACTTAATTTTTATTTGTACCGGATACTTTTCTATCCATTAGCTAAAGCACAAATTAGTCCCTCCAAAACTATTTGGGTATCTTTTACAAAAACAGTGCTCCACAAAACTCTGCCTGGGAAATTGTGTGCAAAATAGCTCTACAGTTGTGCCTGGAAGAATTTTATATCCCTTCTTGGCTTTAGACATAGAAAATAATTCATTTTGATAAGAGCCCAGATTACACTGTAAAGGGTGCCACTGGAACTGTGCAGCACTTGGCACTAATTTTAGAATGAGTCCTGCCTTTATGTCACTCTCATTTCTCAAAACTCATTCATTTCTCCTTGGTCATTATCTCTCACAAAACTACATTGCCTACAGAACTAAAACTATTCATTAAAAAAAAATATGTGGTTGTTAGGACTTTTTGATTATCTAAATATTGTGGTTGTTAGGACTTATTTTAATTATTTGGCCTATTGGTTATATACTCTATATCTGAAGCTTTACAGAGAATTGTTCTATTGAAAACAGTAACTCAAAGTTTTCCCAGCCTCTGTGATTGTTTAAGTTGATTAATAATGCCCCTTTGAGGGCTCCCTTGGTGGTCCAGCGGTTAAGAATCCACTGGCCATTGTAAGGGATATGGCTTAAATCTCTGATCCAGGAAGATCCCACATGCTGAGAAGCAACTAAACCTGTGTGCCCCAACTACAAAAGCCCATGCACCAAGACTGCTGAAGCCCTGACACTTAGAACCTGTGCTCTGAAATTAGAGAAGCAGCTGCGATGAGAAGCCCGAACACCTCGCTCACTGCTACCAGAGAAAGCCCGTGTGCAGCAACGAAGACTCAGTGTAGCAAAAAAAAAAAAAAACCCTCAAAAAATAAAATTTAAAAGTAATTATTTTTTAAAACAACCTCCCCTTGATTTGGAGAAGTAATTTATAGAAGAAAAGAAATTTCTCTTTGAAGAGCCTTAGTAATCATTTAATCAAATCTTGATATTTTATGAAAGATGAACCATTAAAGATTCCAGAAAGCAAGGGGGTGAATAATATACTTAAAGTAAAAAACAAACAAACAAAATACTTAAAGTCCCATATTTTAACTTCAAAATCATTATCCTTTTTATTAGTCACTTTGTCCTTAAGATATGAATAGATTTTATTTTATCTTCTCTGCTCACAAAAATTGTTACCCAAGGTTACTCTTTGGGTCCAGAGCTTCCTCATGGCATTTTTCACCTCTGAGTTTCTGAGGGTGTAGATTAAGGGGTTTAACATGGGTGTTACCATGGTATAAAACACAGCCACTGCTTTATCAATAGGGAAGGTGATCGTGGGCCGAAGGTACACGAATATACAGGGTACAAAGAAGAGGACCACTGCAGTAACATGGGAGGCACAAGTGGAGAGAGCTTTCTGCTGTTCTGCAGTGCTATGTGTCCTTAGAGAGCAAAGGATAAGCACATAGGAAGTGATAAGAATAGAAAAGATGAGCATACACATCAGCCCACTGTTGGCAGCAACAAAAAGACCAAAGATGTGAGTGTCAGTGCAGGAGAGTTTCAGCAGAGGGAAAAGGTCACAGATGAAATGGTCAATGACATTGGGGCCACAGAAGGGCAACCAGACTATAAAAAGCATTTGAATCAGAGCATGAAGAAATCCTCCGGCCCAGGCCATGGCCACCAGGAGGCCACACACTTGCCTGTTCACTGTGATGGCGTACTGCAGGGGCTTGCAGATAGCCACGAAGCGGTCATAGGCCATCACTGTGAGCAAGAGGATCTCAACTCCTCCAAAAAAGTGCTCTGCAAAGAGCTGAGCCATACACCCACTGAAGGAGATGGTTTTCTTTTGAGCAAGTAAGTCAAATATCATTTTAGGGGCCATGGTAGAAGAACAGCAGCAGTCTATGAAGGACAAGAAAGACAGGAAAAAATACATGGGGGAACCTAAGGCTCTGCTAGTGGCGACTGTCACAATGATGAGTAGGTTGCCTGCCACAGTGAGAAAATAGATGAGGGTAAACAGAGCAAACAAGAGTTTCTGTACATCTGGATTCTGTGTCAGGCCAAGCAGGAGGAATTCCGTCACATTGTTCATCTTCTCCATGAATCCAGACTGGCTTTCAGATAACTGTTTTCTCTGAGAATAACACAAGGATTGCAACTTTGAGGATCAATTTCAACCAATCTCAGTAAGTTTTCTCAGAAAGGGCTTTATAACTGATCATGTCCCTTGATCTAGTACTCCTTATGCTTGGGAATCTATTCTTTATAAAGATTATGGACAAAATTTGTGCATAGAGGCTATAGTTCATATTTTGTATGATAAAGTGAAAACAATCCAAATATGTACACAAAGAGGAACAATCAAGTAAATTATGGTTATGAAATATCAGGTGAACACTTAGGTTATTTACAATAAAAATTAATGGTGTGAAAAAATTCTTCCAACATTATATTGAGTGGAAAACACAAGATATTAAACACCTTCTTTATTATGATCTAAATGGTCCAAAATGACATATAAACATAGAAAAACACCTGAAAGAAATGTTCTAAAGACTAGTAATGCTTATTTGGATTATGGATTTAAGATAAATTTTGTATTCTTTTTAACATTTTCTGATCTGAATTTTCTACAGAGAGAATATATTACCTTTTTAATAAGAAAGATAATTTAATAAAATAGATAATACTCTGTGTGACTCCTTTTCTCAGTATGTTGGTCATTATTCATACAAAACTGTGACAGTAGAAATGGATGTTTAAACCGAACTCACCTGTAAATTGAACACCCTAGTATGAGATGGTTGTCACCACCAATTCAATGGACATGAACTTGGGCAGTCCCTGGGAGACGATGAAGGACAGAGAAGACTGGTGTGCTGCAGCCCATGGGGTTGCAAAGAGTTGGTCATGGCGACTGAACAGCAACAACAAAGTATCACCTTGAGAAAATGTGATAAAGAAATCACAGATTGTCTTACCTCTCTGGATGCATTTGGGAAATAAGTAACATGCTCATTTCATAACAAGGTATTACTTATAGAGCATAGTTTGCTTGAAGGTAGTGATTATTGACCTATCAATAACTGCTGCTTTAAAGGTTTATTCCTTTTTTTATCTTAAGTGTAAATTTCCTTTTCTTTACTTAATTATTTGAAAATGATTGCTGAAAGAGAATTCCTAAATAATGCTGAGTTCATGGACTGGGTTTTAGGTTTGTTTCATTATCTCAGCTCAGATAACACATTTCTTTAGTCAGACACCTTCCAAAGCCTTAGACTTTAAAAGAAAGTGATGGGGAAGAAAAAAAAAAAACTAACCAATGGAGGACATTTTAAATTATGCTATCTTATTATATATTTGTCAGTCTTTCTTGTGCTCAAACTATATTAAAAAGAGCCACTTGGTTTGAGATCTATCCTGACTTAAAGCCCTGGAAATAGCAAACTGTTAAAGTAGAAAAATTAGGAATTGCAAGCAACATAAAATTAGCAACAAATAAAAGTTGATTTGAAGTTAGCTCTTTCAAATATTTTTCTTACTAAACTTGTGCTCAGCCTTTAGATATATTCTTTGGTTCCTGGGAGTCTGGATCCAAATGTGTTGGAGACTCAAAACCATACAGTTTCTGTGATCCGGGGATCGTTATGCTTATATGGTTTTCCAGGGTTCATCTTTATCAACACTTTCCAGTGTGGTTACAGGGAAATATTTAAATAAGTATTACTCAAGTGCAAGGAGTTAGGGAGTCTCTGATCTCTCAACTCCCAGAGGATTAGAACTAGCAGTTTCAACCAAGATGGCAGCCAAACCAGTTTATCCATTCTCTCTTGTGGCCATGGCACCTGTGATCAAGAAGATGAGGGAGGGGCATCTGGACTGGGTTTGCAGCCTCTCTATGACAGTGTATAGAAAATGATCTTGGACTCTGGGACCCGAGGCGCAGAAGGTTCTAGTCATGGGATGATGGATGCATGAGCTCCCTAGTGTTCATAAAACAGCCTTATTCATACCTGTCTCACAGAGTTATAAGGGGGATTGAGGAAGAGAACATGTGGAAATATCTAAGTCCCTGCAGAACTGCTATTCTACTGCTAATGCCCTGTAGATAAAGGCATGTAGGCTAGAGTGGCTCAGATGGTAAAGAATTTGCCTGTAATGCAGGGGATCTGGGTTCAGTCCTTGGGTTGAGAGGGTGCCCTGGAGATGGGAATGGCAACTTAATCCAGTATTCTCTCCTGGAGAATTCCATGGACAAAGGAGCCTAGGGGGCTACAGTCCTTGGGATTGCAAAGAGTCAGACATGACTGAGCAACTGCCAGGCTAGAGAAACTGGTTTTAGTAATAGAATAGTGAATCATGATTAACTTTAAGAGTTTTGCTGTCTCTTCTGTTTGCTATGTGATCTTGGGCAAGTTCCTCAGCCTCTTTATTTATACCTGAGTTCTAACACTTGTAAGAAGAGGACGATAGGAGTACCTGTCACAGGATATTGTGGGGTTTCTACAAGTTAGCACATGTAAAGTCCTCAGCCTCTTTATTTATACCTGAGTTCTAACAGTTGTAAGAAGGGGCGATAGGAGTACCTGTCACAGGATATTGTGGGGTTTCTATAAGTTAGCACATGTAAAGTGCTTACAACAGTGCTTGGCATAATGCAAAAGCTCACTGTTGTCTGGTGTCACTTTCTGTATAGGAAACCAGAGCACATCAGGAAATCAGAGGAAATCAGGAAGCACAGAGGCTTGACTGATTCAAGTTTCTGGAAAGAATTGTCTCAACTCACATACATGGCTTGTTTATTCTTACAGTTGGTAAAATCTGGGCAAATACAGAAATTAAGAGAGAAGGGAGGTTAAGTTTTAAAACATTGAATACTGATTCATAAGTCACTATAGTTCAGAAATATATGGATGTTCAGCCTTCTCTCACTAAAAAATCTGACAGTGTAATTCATCCTAGAAAGGTTGTAGGAAAAATAGGAAATGTGGATGCAATGAGAACTAACAGATAATAAGCACTCTGTATTTACATCACTGTTCTACATGAGGTATTTCATCTAATTCTCACATAATCTCCATGTGGGATATATTAATCCTACTTTATATAAGTGAAAATTGATGTTTACTGTGAGCATCTTTTGAGATCAAAAAGCTAATAATAAGTAGACCTTGGATTGAAATACAAGCTGATCTAATTCTTTTTTTTATTTTTTTTATTTAAAATTTTTTTTTTTTATTTGTAGTGAATTTTATCATACATTAAAATGAAACAGCCATGGGTTTACATGTGTTCAAGCTTGAGCTCTAACAATTTTGTTATTGTAGGACACTGGGCACTGATTCTGTGATGTGCTTTTTGCACTGGGATTGGTGGGGGAGGAGGTGCTGATTCAGACCAACTGTGCATTATTTAGAGGCTTTGCTTCTATCACCAGTGGCAGGGAGGACATATTCCTCAGACAGACCCCCTGTGTAGCACTGACCAGAAAGGACCATTGAGAAAAGAGAATATTTTTCATCTTCCTTTCCACATTTGGCCCCCATCTGGGATATCTTCCTAAGCACTCTCTTGGGAGTTTTCATTCTGGAAATTTCCTGATGTGTTCAGAGTAGAAGGGAAGACTGAGCAGATGTTCAGACCTAGGACCAGAGATACTCTCTATATGAATGGGGCATGGTGGAGTCCTAGAGAAATAATACATCAAAGACATGAACCTGGATATTGATGATCAGTACTATTTACTATAGATTTTATGCTTGTCATTGAACTTACCAGAACCTGTTAAACAGCTTAAATACATCTTAAATAAATAGAGGTTATTGGGAAGAACACCAAAAAATAGCATATAAAATTACCCATTAGTTCTTTATGCATAAAAATATTTCCTGAAATAAGTTTAGAAAAATTAGCATTTCTCCACTACTATAATACTGCTGATCATCATTTATTGAATCCTGGCTAAGCTGAGTAATCTTGGGAAAGTTATTCAACTTCTCTGTGGCTCAGTTTCCTCTATATTATATATAGAGATAATAACAATACCTCATAGGTTGATTAGAATCAAATTAGGTACTTAGGTACTGTCTTGGGATATGGGATTGAAGATGACTGTTTTTCAAAACGGGAGGAAGTTGGTTGTGTCTAAATACCAGTGGGAAGAGCTTAAAAAGAGAGGGGATGAGGGAGGGTGAGAAATTGGGAGAGAGGAAAATAAGAGAAAGAGTTAGAGGAAGGAGGAGGGGAAGGGAAATGGGAGAGGGCAGGGAAGGAGTGATAAAGTTATAGATACAGGAGTGAGAAGGGAGTAGTCAGTAGAATCTTATTAGGTATGAGAGACAGAGTAGCTATTTCTCATCTTCTTTCTTTCAACCAAAGCTCCATTTGTTCTGGTGCTTTTTGGCAATGTGTTTGGGGGCATCTGTGGTCCATCCCCAGGCCATAGTGTGAATCTGAATTAGTTTAAGTAACTCTGACTATGTTTTTCTCCTTTTTTTAATTTTTATTTTATTTATTTTTCACTATGCTGGGTCTTCATTGATGTTTCTCTAGTTGCAGCGAGCAGGAGCTATTGTCTAGTTGCTGTAGTTGTGGCTCCTGGGCCCTAGAGCACAGGCTCAGTAGTTGTGGCTTATGGGCTTAGGTACTCCATGGCACGTGGGATAGTCTCAGACCGGGGATCGAACCCATGTCTCCTGCACTGGCAAGCAGATTCTTTACCACTAAGCCACCAGGGAAGCCCTGTTTTTCCCCTTTCTAGTGATAAACTTAGGGATAGGCATGTGACACAATTCTAGCAAAGAAAGAGAACAAAAACAGCTACTACTATGGGTATTACTTTAAAATTTTGATTGAATTATAGTTGATTTACAACATTGTGTTAATTTCTTCTGTACAACAAAGTGACTCAGAAGTACACACACACACACACACACACACACACACATGTATATATGTATATGTATGTATTCTTTTCCATTATGATTTGTCACAAGGTATTGAACTTAGCTCCTGGTGCTAAATAGTATGACCGTGTTTATCCATCTTGTATATAATAGTTGGCATCTGCTAATCCTAAACTCCCATTCCATTCCTTCCCTCCCCTACCCAACCTCCCCCTTGGCAACTACAACTCTGTTCTCTATGTCTGTGAGTCTGTTTCTGTTTTTTAGATGTGTTCGTTTGTGTCATATTTTATTTATTAAAATTTTTATTGGCATATAGTTGATTTACAATGTTGTGTTAGTTTCAGGTGGATAGCAAAGTGAAGCAATTATACATATACATATACCCCCGCATTTTTTGGTGTCATATTTTAGATTCCACACATAAATCATATCATGTGGTATTTATGTTTCTCTTTCTGACTTACTTTCCTCAGTATTATAATCTCTAGGTCCATTCATGTTGCTGCAAATGCATTGTTTCACTCTTTTTGGTGGTTGAATAATATTCCCCTATATATATGCACCACATCTTTCTTTATCCATTCCTCTGTTATGGACATTTAGGCTGTTTCCTTGTATTGGCTATTGCAAATAGTGTTGTTATGAATGTAGGAGTGTCTGTATCTTTTCAAATTAGTTTTGTCTGAGTATATGCTCAGAAGTGGAATTGCTGGGTCATATGGCAACCCTAGTTTTGTTTATTTTTTGAGGAACCTCCATCCTATTTTCCATAGCAGCTGCACCAATATACATTGCCACTAACTGTGTAGGAGCATTCCCTTTTCTACACATGTGGGTGCACTTCTGAGTGATGCTTCTCTGTTCCTAAAAAAGAGTTATAACAGCAATTTTTTTTTTTCCTTTTCTGAATAATGCTTTTTTGCACGGGAATGCCAGAACTGCCAATTATTGTTAATCAGTGGGGTTTTGGACTAAGAAGTTACCTGATACATTTAAAAAGAACACATTGAAAGATGATTTGCTAGCTGGGAATTGAACTTTACCTGAAACTGCTTTTTATTACTAAAGGACATACATTATTGAGATCTAAAACACCCCAAATTATGTCAGATAATCATTCTAGTATGTAGGGAAATGGACAGAAGAGTTATTTTATCAAATAGGAAATCAAATTTAAGAATATGTGAATGTGGTAATCATTGCATGGATGAACAATGGCTGCTTTGCCTTTAAGCCCTATATTAGATCCTCCTGAAGACTATCTAAACCTCATGGCTGAAGGAGTCCCTCCCTATATGATCAGTTATTGGAGGATGCCTAAAATCACTATTATTTACAATCTGGTAAGTAGCAGCATAGAAACTAATTCACTGAAGAGGAAAATGTAAATCCACTCAATGAGCAGAATGAAGAGTGTTGTTCCTTGTGGAACAAGAAGTGGATTATAATGGTAGTGGCATCAGATGTACTGTACTGATTCTTATTAAGTATCCAATGGATCTGTAATAGAGTCTGCAAAATGGGCCTTAGATAACTGGAAGATAAGGGGAACCCTGAATTATATCAAATGGGGGGCATCTAAGTGAAAATTAATTTAAATAATAGAAAGAAATAATTGTTGCTAAAGAGGGAGCCAATAAATAAATCATAATGTACCTTTTTGGGGGGTTAATACAGGTACAATTAGTAGGATTAATTTGATTTTAATGAAATCTGTGATAATACTGATATTGATGATCAAACATATTAGGAAATTGAATTAAAATCTCCCTATGATATTCATCCGATGAAAGCTGATTTGGTAGAGGAGGAACTAGAGTTAGTTAACAATTGATGATTTGTTATATAATCAATATATTGATACCTTTCATTAAGTTTAAATTTTAGTGGTCAGAAGATATAAAACAGTTATCAAACTTGTGCATTCTTATGAACAAGTTTGTGGTGAAATATTTGGTTAACTGAAATGCTTCTTTTAAAAATGCCCACACCTCATTTGATGATATAAGGCATTAGCAGTTTGACAGATGTCAATCTGTTCTTTTATGCTCTGTAAATGATATATGCAGGAGATAAATAATTATGAGCGATTTTAATTTAAGGGCTTGACCAGGAGTCAAGGGATAGAATATATGGATTTCTGGGGCATGGTTTTCAGAAAAGTCTCAGAAATTTTGTATAACATTGGATATATCAAATATTATATTTAATATAACATTGGAGATCTTATCCAATATAATGTGCTAAGTCACTTCAGTTGTGTCCTACTCTTTGTGACCCTATGAATTGTAGCTCACCACGCTCCTCTTTTCATGGGATTCTCCAGGCAGGAATACTGGAGTGGCTTGCCATGCCCTCCTCCAGGTGATCCTCTTGACCCAGGGATCAAATCTGTGTCTCTTATGTCTCCTGCGTTAGAAGGTGGGTTCTCTAGCACAATCTGGGAAGCATATCCAATACAATGAAATAGGAAAATAAAATGAAAGGTATCAATATGGGAAAATAAAATATAAGACCACTGTTATTCACAGATATCATAATTTTATATATAGACTCAAAGGTTCAGCTGAGCAGAAGAGAGAACTGAGTTGTCAGATGATAGAGGAATGAATAAATTAATAAGCTGCAAGTGAAAGCGGCAGCCTTAATCATTTGCTGACATAGTATAAGTGACAGGTTAAAAGTAGAGTAAGTATCAACTTCCCCCTGTTCCATTATCCCTCATGAAACATTGCACAGTCAAGAGTCAGGTGGATTAGCACAGCTATGGGAGTCATCTCATTGTTGAGGGAGCCCTAAATAAAAGGTTTCCATAATTTTGTAGACCTGCACAGGGGAAAAGATGAAGTGGAAAGGGGAAATGACTAGCAGGAGTGGATGTAAGATGTAAATCCTATCTTACCAATAATTATATAAAATATAAATGGTTTCAGTTCAGTTCAGTCACTCAGTCGTGTCCAACTCTTTGTGACCCCATGAATCGCAGCATGCCAGGCCTCCC
The DNA here is from genome assembly GCA_020226075.1 of Hydropotes inermis. Classification (NCBI taxonomy): domain Eukaryota; kingdom Metazoa; phylum Chordata; class Mammalia; order Artiodactyla; family Cervidae; genus Hydropotes; species Hydropotes inermis. Next base: position 58,672,765 of record CM035289.1, read on the forward strand.
TGTCCATCACCAACTCCCGCAGTTTACTCAAAATCATGTCCACCAAGTCAGTGATGCCATCCAGCCATCTCATCCTCTGTCGTCCCCTTCTCCTCCTGCCCCCAATCCCTCCCAGCATCAGGGTCTTTTCCAGTGAGTCAACTCTTCGCATGAGGTGGCCAAAGTACTGGTGTTTCAGCTTCAGCATCAGTCTTCCAATGAACACCCAGGACTGATCTCCTTTAGCATGGACTGGTTGGATCTCCTTGCAATCCAATTAATAGGCAGAGATTGGCAGAATGGATAAAAAACATGATTCGTTTATATTTTATATACAAGGTCCATAATTCAAAGACACAGATAGTGGAAAGTGAAAATGTCAAGAAATAAATATTATGGAAATAGTAAACAAATAGGTGAAAGAATAGACAGTTCAAATACAGGACAAAATAAACTTTAGGCCATAAATTGTTGCTATAGACCAAGAAAGACATTTTATAATGATTAAATAGTCAGTTACTCAAGATATAATAATCATGAACCTATATGTATCTCAACCTCCTCTGGTGACCTCAGTCAGTGAGTAAATTTTCTTAGGGATATTCCACCAAGATAAAACCCCATGGTTCCCTCATTTAGAGTCCTTAATGCCTCAGCTTTATTGCATAATTTTCCAAGCCAAGAAAGCAGGCTGTTAAAGTGCAGGAAAAGAACCAATCAGGTGATAATGTGTTGTTCATGGATGAATTCTCCCAAATACCTGCTTCTGGCAAAATGTTAAAAAAAACAGAGGTAATTAATTCTAGGGAGGATGAAGCCTTAGATAGAAAGATTGGTTATTTGATGTTCTCAGTATCCTCTCTAAACACTAAGATTCATGGAGAAGATGTTTCCTCATTTTAAGAGGAGACTAAAACAAGCTTATTAGGTAACAGAAATATTTGTGTCTCTTGTTCTATTAGCCATAGACTAGGTTCTGAAGATCAGAAGATTCCTCTTAGTACCTAACACTTTGGGTTTTAAATTCAACATACCATTTTATTTTATTTTGACTTGATTTTCCAAGACTTTGGAGAATGCTGAATCCTTTTAAATAAATTTGTGTCATCTTTACATCTCTGCTTCCTGTAGAATTATCCAGGCAGCGGGGACTTGAGAAATATGCATGATTTGACATTACAAGTAATGGTTATTTCTTATTACTAAACGCATTGGGCATTTTCCTTAACTACAGGGGCAACTGTGGTAAGTGAACTAGAATTGCTGTTTTTTTATTTTGTTTTGTTTTTCTTCTCGAGTTTTTACAATTCTATTTTCTTCCAAGGGATTTTTTACAGTGAAAATCTTTAAAGGTTTACTTCCTAATATTTTATGGATTACTTTTAGATATCCTGGGATCTTTTGGAGAAATATTTGTTCTCCTCTATGTGTATGGATTTATCTGTAATTTATCCAGAATAGGATTACAATTTGTGGATTCTGAAGTCAATTTTTAAGTCAGCCTGGTACTAAAGGGAAGGTCAGCATTTAGATTCTGTTCTTTGAAGGAAATCTTCAGCTCAAATATTGAATTCCAAGTGGAAAATGTGGTAATATATGGCATCTACAAGAATGCTATGAATAATGTACCTTTTACTGTAGTTGGGAATATACATTAAATCCCAAGCTCTGGGGAACTTTTTCTTCTTATTATATTTAAATATTCTTGGATCTTCTAAGTAGGTAAGATCTTATTTCTGATGGAATGGATGTGGTCTCTGCAAAATGACTGAATTTCTGCATTCCTGACCTCAGACTTAGACCTTTATCTTAGAGAGTCAAGATGCATATTGCTGAAGATAAAAGATGAAAGTTAATTTTCTTTGTCACCTTAAGGTGGTTTTTTGTTTTGTTTGGTTTGGTTTGGTTTGGTTTTTTTGCACTTGTATACACTGGACTTAAGTCATCTTAAGGAAGGTAAGGTGTGGTGTTGGGAAAAAAAAAAATCACTGTATTGGCCTTTAGAAAACTTGGATTCTTGTCTGCTACTAATCAGCTGTGTTTCCTCTCTGGACCTCAGCTGCCTCATCTTTAAAGAGAATATGAGTTGATAAAATGCCAGTCCTGGAAAAAAAAAGTTTTAAACTTCTAATTTTGTATTGGGGTATAGCCAATTAACAATAACTCAGCCATAACATAATATGTGTATCTAGTCTCCCCCAAACTCCCTTCCTCTACTGGGTGCCACATAACATTGATCAGAGTTTCATGTGCCCTACAGTAGGTCTTTGTTGGTTATCCATTTTAAATCTAGCAATGCATACATGTCCATCCAAAACTCCCTAACTATTCATTGGTACTTGAAGAATTTTAGGGCACAAAAATTCTGAAATTTTTAAATAGATCCTGAACTCATTAACATCTAACTGTACATTTCATGGTTTAGCCAAATAACTGCTATGGATTACATATGGTCACAGGTGATAGCTTTGTCCAAATTCTGACATTGCTGATTCCCAGAAGTAAACTGGATCTACACTGGAGAGCTAAATTCCAAAGAGTTAGAGCCAGACATCCTGGTTTTTAATACAGACTTTATTTTATTTTTTCATCATTTTGACTTGGACAAATTGTTTACCTTCTAACCACATTTACTTTTCTTTAGACTATAGATAATAGTGTACCAAACTCATAAGATTGTTGTGAAGGTGTTGTTAAATGGAATAGTGCATGTAAAGCTTTAGTATAGTGATAACACATAGCAAAAACTCAGCAACATTTAAAGATTATTATAAGAACAATGTGTGGTAAGTCACTTCAGTCGTGTCCAACTCTTTGAGACCCTATGGGCCCACAAGGCTCTTCTGCCCATCCAATTTTCCAGGCAAGAATAATGAAGAGGATTGCCATTTCCTTCTCTAGTGGATCTTCCTGACACAGGGATCAAACCCACATCTCTTACATCTCCTGCATTGGCGGGTGGGTTCTTTATCAGTAGTGCTATCTGGGAAGAAGTCTAGCACTCTTCAAAGTGTAAATGCGGGGTCTAGTCTTCTCTCCATTGTCAAAAGAGTTTATAGGGTCAGAGTTTGGCACTAGGATGGGGGCAGGAATATCTAGAGAAGCCGAAGCCCTGGAAATATTTAAAGTAGCTAGCATCCAGGGACAAAACCAGAAATGATGTCCAAAGGTGAATGAAATTTCAACATGGCAGAAAGGCAAAATCATACATAAATCAAGAAGATGGCTAACAGACACCAAGCCACCAAGACACTTCAGAGCAGTGGGAAAAAAGTAGAACTTGGAGAATTTACAGGTCACAACTCTGTGGTGCTTTTACTCATTCTATAATTGTAAGGAAATTAATAAAAATGTCCAGTTTGTACAGGAACAAGGTCAGTGAAACTGATTTATTTGTTATAAACCTTCATGTAGATTCCCACTGAGCACAATAAGATGGTCACAGAGATTATTTAGGCAGGTTCAATAAATGGTGTCTCTACTCAGCTGACTCAATGGGCACGAATTTGAGCAAGCTACAGGAGGTAATGGAGGACAGAGGAGACTGGTGTGCTACGGTCCACGGGATGGCAAAGAGTTGGACACAACTTAGTGGCTGAACAACAGTAATAATAATAACAATCACATTATACTTCATTGCTTTTGTTAAACATATTTTCCTTGCAATTCTGTTGCTTATATCACAGGGTAATTTTAATTCTCATTAAGAATATAAAAAGCTGTTATTTTATCAGATATATCTCATCTCCCTTTGCATCTAAGCATGCATGTTCCTCAGATTATTCTGTTTCCATCACCGACTCATTTCTGAATGCTTTTTTGTACTGTGTCATATTGCTAATCATTGCCATCAACAGTCAGAGATAATGTCACTCATGTTTATGGTTTTGTGAACAGTTTGGATTTATGCAGATAAAAGTCACAAAAACTGGTACTATAAATATAGACAGTATATTATATAACAATTATATCATAATTTTCTCCTAATCTTTTTAAATGAAAATAAATTTTCATATATGAAGATACATTCATTATATTTTATTTCTTGATTAACCTCACTTATGGGCACACATTTCTACAAGTCCTTACAGTTCTCATAAGAACTATATCTTTGCATTAAGTTTTGAGATTGAAAGTATGAATCCTCCAACTTTATTCTTCATTTTTCAGATTTCTTATTTGTTGTTGTTGTTTTTACCTTTGGATTATTTGGGATTTCTTCCAATTCCATATGAAACTTCTCTACAATTTCACACAAATTTTAGTATTAGTGTTTCCATTTCTGTGTAAAATGTTTTTTTTTTTTATGAAGATTGTATTTTATATATGCACTCTGGGGGATATTGTTATCTTAACTATATTAAGTTTACAAGTCTATGAATATGGTTACATTTATATTTACCTGTGCTTAGTTGCTTCAGTCATGTCTGACTCTATGCAACTCCATAGACTGTAGCATACCAGGCTCCTCTGTCCAAGGGATTCTCCAGGCAAAAATACTGGAGTGGGTTGCCATTTCCTCCTCCAGGGAATTTTCCTGACCCAGGTATCGAATCTGTATCTCCTGTGTCTCATGCATTGCAAGAAGATTCTTTACCCATTGAGCCACTCTATGTCTTCTTTGATTTATTTTAGTGACTTTTTTTTTTTTTTTTTTTAGTTTTTAGTGTAGAATTCATCCACCATTTTGGTAAATTTATTCCAAAGTATTTTATGGTTTTTGATGGTATTGTCAACCTACTTATTTTCTTAATTTTGTTTTTAGACTATTAATTCCTAGTATATTGAAATATAACTGATTTTGTATTAACTCTAAGAACTTCTTCATGTGTGTGTGGATTCCTTAGATTTTTTTTTTCTACATAAGATTATGTCATTTGTTAGTATAGTTTTACTTCTTCCTTTCTAATTTGTATGCCTTTTATTTCTAGTCTAATTTTTCTGACATTAATCTTCAGGAAAATATTAAACAGAAGTGATGAAAAGGAACATATTATGATTTTATGAGCTAAGCTTTCAGCCTTTCATCATTAAGTATAAATCTTGGTTATGGGAGAAAGTGACATACATTTGTTGCTGATTTAGATCATGACAGCCTTCTGGAGCACTTTATCCCAGCCTTACTATGAATTGTCCCCATCTAGTCATGTAATTGCTTTCAAAAGTCTATTTCACAATTTTATTCACCAACTTTCTATTAAGTTCTTTTGTCTATAATTTGCAAATATTTCCTGAACTCTATCTCTCCATGTTATATGGAGTTCCCTAGATGCAGATCCTGGGATAGGATTTTTACAGAAGTGATTTCTAAGGAGAAGGGGTAGAATGAAGTGACTATGGTAGGAGAAGAAAGGGTGTGGTCTAAACTCAATTCTGGATTCATCCTGTAGTCATGAGAGCTCTAGAGTACAATTTTATGGATCCTATACTCTGAGAAGGCAGGACCAAATCTGTTTTTCTTAATCACTGAAGACCCAACAACTATCCATGTGCCCAATTCACTACTTGAGGTCAAAAATATTTACTGATAATTGAATGAAGGACAGAGGAATAATGGAAATATTATTAAATTGTTTTGTATGTAGATGTAAACACAAAATAAAAACAAAAACAGTTTTTAACAGTGAAATGTTGCCAAAAGGTAAAGATTAACAGAAATATAATGTGAATACCTCATATATATATATGATAATGAAACCTTTCTGAGACAAGAAAAACATCAAGGTGAACTATTTGCTCATATTGCTGATAATCTCAGTTTTCCTTTCTTTCTGTCTCTCAAAAGAAACAGTACAAAGAAATTGTCATTTCCTTAAACAGTTCAACTAGAATTCTCAGGATCTGAATTAAATAAAGGCAGGAAAATATCCTCTCAACTGCAGTGCCTTTTTTATTCTATATTTTGTTGAAATTTTATTTTTATTTAAACTTTTATTTATTAATTCAGTATTTATCATTAACCATAAATTGTAATTGTTATGGTCTTGAAGTAACTATTATTATATACCAGTAAAGTTCTTTATGGAATATGTTTAATAGATAGAAATTCCTATCTGACATCAAGAGTTTCTTCTATTTGAGTCATCACTCTTTCAGACGGTTTTTCAGCCTAAGATGGTGACATGAACAATACTAAATGCTATGAGTCCTATAAGGGAATTTCAAAATGTCATACAATTTCCATTCAACTATTACAAATGTTCAATGGACAATTTTTAATTAAATGTATCAATTTTAATTGGAGAATAATTTCTCTGCATATTGTGTTGGGTTTTATAATAATAAAATAGTTACATACCATGATGTTACAGATAACAGATCACCATCAACTATGACACATAAAATGAAGAGTTATCAATGAATAGTTGGATTTTGAGTTACAGTAGCAAACTACTATTTACAGTCTTTCCAGCATAGTCCTTGTCTCCAAGAAAAGGAATTAATTTTTATCTTCCTTTTCTCTTCTCTTGATAGTGTATCAAGGCAGTTAGGGTATGGTCAGGGAAATGATTCTAGTCAGGGTATGATTCTAGTTAATGTCTTTTCAATATATATGCTTTGATACCATCCATTTTCCTACAATTTTGCCATTTGTAAAACTGGGATAATAGCAGCTATCTACCAGTCTTTTTGGTCATTAATGGTTAATACTAATCTATTTAGTATTTCTTTCATTTTATTAGATGAAAAAATCTGTGAATCCGCATACATGGTTCTGCTAGTAAAACTAAACCCCAATTTGGTAGAATTTTCTAAATATGGAAAGAGTGGTTCTGGGATATGTTTTTCTTTTCTTTTCCTTTTTTGGGGGGTGGATTCTTCTTTCTGTTCACCTAAGTGCAGAATACATAATTTGTTGTGGTTAATTTACTTCTTTATTCTTTACACATTCCTTGTTAAGATAATTGAAAATGTCCTTTGACCTATGTATTAGTTGACCAGTGTTTGACACTAAAGCACATTTATTTGCTCCCTGAAAAAAGATTTTCTACTACACAAATTTCTAATGGCATTTTCCATCTGGGCATTTCTCAAGGTATAGATTAAAGGATTTAACATGGAAGTTATCAAAGTATAAAATACAGCAACTGCTTTATCAATAGGTAAGGTAGCTGCAGGTCTTAGGTACACAAATATGCAGGGCACAAAGTATAAAACGACCACTGTGATGTGGGAGATGCAGGTGGAGAGGGCTTTTTGTCTTGCTTCCAAGCTGTAGGCCCTTAGGGAATGCAAGATGACCACATAGGAGACCAGCAGGAGAAGGAAGTTTAACAGACAGATGAAGCCACTGTTGGCAGCAATGAAGAGCCCTAGAGTGTGGGTATCAGTGCAGGCAAGATCGAGCAAAGGGTTCAGGTCACACATAAAGTGATCTATGACATTAGGGCCACAGAAGGGTAAGCGGAAGATGAAGAGGATTTGTATGAATCCATGAAGAAAGCCTCCCACCCATGCCACTCCCACTAGCAACCAACACATCTGCCAGTTCATGATGCTTGTGTAGTGCAAGGGCTTGCAGATGGCCACATAGCGGTCATAGGCCATCACAGTAAGAAGGATGACTTCAGCACCTCCAAAGAAGTGTTCCCCAAAGATTTGGGTCATACATCCATTAAATAAGATGGTTTTCTTCTCATGGAGTGAATCTACAGTCATCTTAGGGGCACATACAGAGGAGTAACAGGCATCAATAAAGAAGAGAAAAGTGAGGAAAAAGTACATGGGGGACCTCAAAGATGGGCTTGCAGTGATGGTGACCATAATAAGCACATTTCCTACCACAGAGGTGATGTAGATGACAAAGAACATGGCAATACAATTTTCTGCATCTTTGGATTCTCTGTGAGCCCCTGTAGAACAAACTCTGTCACGTTGCTCCTGTTCTCCATGTGTTTCATTAAATGGTTTATTCACAACCTAAAAGTGAGAGAGTTAATTCTTAGGTAGGTTGATAAGGAGTCTGGGGCCCTCAAAGAGAAAGGGTCCAGGACCCTTGAGGAGGAGAAAGGGACAAACATGTTTTTCTACATTGCTTTGTCTTAGTCACATAATTTTTTTTGCTTAAACTGAGTTTTTTTCTGACAATAATCTTTAAAATTAACTTTTTTTTAAACCCAGAGCTAATGATTACACAAGGAAACAGCTCATCTTGCTAAAGGGTATGCTTTTTCTTAAGCTCTAAAACTACTGATTATATAACAACAATATATCTTGCTCAAGGATGTTTCTCCTTCTTAACATGAACCTAACTAATCTTGTTATCTAGGTTGTGGGAGTGGGTCTGGTAAGGCCTTTCTATTGTGAGTTCTAATCTTGTGAATTTAAGGTGTATATTGTGGGAGTGGGTGTGGTAAAAAGTATATAAGGCCTTGATAAGACTTGATAAGAGGCAATCTCCTCTCCCTTCTGATATCTATGTCAAAAGCTTTCTCTGCCCTTTTTCACCATAATGAAACTTCTGCCACACAAAGGCTCTGAGTGATCAAGACTTGTCCATGATTCTGAAGCCTAAATCCTCTTTTTGAAAGAAGGAAAGAAAGAGAAGTTGCTCAGTCATGTCCGACTCTTTGCAACCCCATGGACTGTAGCCTGCACCAGGTTCTACATCCATGGGATTTTCTAGGCAAGAGTACCACAGTGGGTTGCCATTTCCTTCTCCAGGAGATCACAAATTCATCATTTACTATCCAAAGCTATCAAAAGAAAACATAGTTTTAATTTATGCATTCTTAAACTTACTAAACTTCACTTTAACAAGTGAAGAATACCCACACTTTACTGAATATGAATTGTTTCTTGTTTGTTTGTTTTTTTTAATGAAGAAAAGATTCTGAGTTCCTAAGATTAATCCAATTACCTCCAGGAAAAAATTCTTTTAATAATATAAATGTGAGGACCTTTTGTAAACCTATGGGTGGGAGACCTTAATCATCTGAAATGGTTCAGAGTCTAACTTCTAACTTTAAGTAGTGCATTTCCCAGATAATGGCGACTAAATGTGAAAAGAGGTAGAGGATGGATGTAAAGCTTAGGACTTGTCCTTTTACTAAGAAATTGGGGCCATGGAAAGTAGTTGAAAGTATGAATGGAAGGATGAAATAAATCTGATGAAGAGAGAATCTTAGATGTTGTTCTAGTAAATATTTTGTGTGTCTAGGATGAAGTTAGCAGGGTTTCAGTAAATGGATGGAAGATGTGTCCGAGATAGAAACCACAGTAGCAAAGTAGTTAGAATAGTTGAAACAGGAATAACACTACAATGTGCATGTGCTAAGTTGCTTCAGTCATGTCCATCTTTTTTGTGACACCATGGCCTCTAGCCCACCAGACTCCTTCCTCCATGGGATTCTCCAGGCAAGAACACTGGAGTAGGTTGCCATGCCCTCAGGTTGCCACCTTCCCAACAGGTTGCTGTCGCTGTTTAGTTGCTAAGTCATGTCTGACTCTTTTGGGACCCCAGTGGACTGTAGCTGCTCCACACTCTTCTGTTCATGGGATTTTTCAGGCAAGAATACTGGAGCAGTTTTCTATTTCTCCATGGGGCTTGCCATGCCCTCAGGTTGCCATCTTCCCAACAGGTTGTTGTCGCTGTTTAGTCGCTGAGTCGTGTCTGACTCTTTTGTGACCCCAATGGACTGTAGCTGCTCCACACTATTCTGTTCATGGGATTTTTCAGGCAAGAATACTGGAGCAGTTTTCTATTTCTTTCTCCATGGGGCTCTTCCTGACCTAGGGATCAAACCCATGTCTCCTGCGTTGGCAGGCGGATTTTTACCACTGACTCACCAAAAAAGCCCAAAGAATGGGTGCAAGAGCTAGTTAGTATTCATAATGCATGTTGACTAAACCTAATTACTTTGCAATAGGTACATGTACATTCCAATGATATATTCCAATGTTCATAGCACATATTTTCTTTTCCAAATGATAACAACTTGTGTGGTTGGTATTGTATCATCCATTTTGCAGATGAGGAAACAATCTCATAGACTAATGTGAATAGTTTAATAAAAGTGCTAATATTAACTAAAATGGCACATTTAGTGTGCAGTAAGTGTTATGCAGACATTTAGTTTTAATCCTTGGTACAAACCTACAAGATGGTTACTACCATCATTTTTATGCCTATTTTACACATTAGGAAATAGAAGCATAGAGAAATTAAGGATTTCAAGGATTCAAGGTCAAACAGCTAAAATTTTAGAGGTAAGATTAGTTCAGATTACGGATCTTTATTTTTTGCTCCAAATTCTTAATACATGCTCTATATTGTCATGTTATAGCAAACAATGGAGAACTAATAACCTCCTTTTGAAGTGACCATGATTATTATACTTTTGACTACTTTGTTTATACTTGAGAGGCAAGTTTATATTGAGAAATCTTATCCATTCTCTCTCTGTCACACAAACACAGAAACACACACATTGATATCTCTGAACTCCCAAGTAGTAAGTTAACTGCGGTACTGAATTTATTGAATGGCCCTTTCATCTTGACTTCTTCCTCAGACCTAACTTTCCCTTCACTGATACCACTCCAAAGAATGGGGCCCTAGATTTCTCTGCAAAATGTTGAGAAAGTCTATGCCACTGGTTAAATGGTTTGGTTTGAGAATCAGAAAGACACAGTCTGAATCCTGGTTCTTTCAATTGCAGCTTCTTTCATCCGAAGTGCATTTCTTTGGCAACTTACATTCTTGTTTTCTCAGCTATAAAGTTAGAATAATAATATCCACTTCGTAGATCAATAGTTGAGTGATTATGTATATGAACACACTCACCTGCTGTGGACACAAAAAGAACTTTTAGTTACTTTTGTCACTGTGTATCCACCTGAGGGATAGGAAGAATTAACAGTTGGAGCAGTAATACAGAGAAATGTTTAACCATGCTTCAAGCTCCAGAAGAACTTCTGCTAATTTTACTCTCAAAGAAACAGCAGAGGCTGATATTATCCATAGCAGATTTCCCCAGGAAGGGTTTCCATATTTGTACTTGATGAAACAACTTGTGATTTATGCTACTGATATGTGTAATTTCCTCTTTTATTTGTGTGAAGTATAATTAAATTTTGTTTTCATCCTCATTAGTAGTCCTGATTACTAAAAAAAGATGTTTCGTGGCCAAGCATGGTTCCTGGTGTCACAGAGCTGGGTTCCTCAAATTGCATAACCTCTTCGAGTCTCAAAATGTTCAAGTGTCAAATTAAGTTAATATTTATGAATATCTTTTGAAAAGTTGAAATGCAGATAAAATAGTCTTTTACTATATTGAAAAGTATTGAAAAATAATGGGTTATACATATGAAGTAGCAGACTAAAAGCATCAGCACTTTTGAAAACCTTACCTTAGCTCTTCACATGACTTTAGTGATGTTGGAATGTGTTCAGAAGCAGTTCCATATTCAAACTAACACCTTATAACAAGTAACTTTCAGTATAAAAGGTGTAACACTTAAGAGCTTGTTAACTCTGAAATGAACAGTTGTTAAGAAATTGTATGCATTGAACATGTACAAGTTCTTAGTTTATCAATTTTATCTCATGAAACCTGTTTTAAAAGAAAAAAGTGTTCCTATATGTCTAAATCTTTCCATCTAGCTTCTAAAGCCTCAAATATTCTTCACAGAAAATTTGCTTTCTGATTTTGAATTTAGAATGGGTTCATTGGAAATACTATGGAGAACTGATTTTGAATAAATGTCTGTTGTTCTATAGCACATGAATCATACAGTGTGGAGGATGCATATTCAAATGGTTCATTCTGCCCATGATGAATCTTGCTAGAGAGTTGAACAGCAACACAAATCACTTCCACCTTGCTCTTGTATATTCATAGATATCCAAAGAGGCTTCAATAAGGTCAGAGATCTTGTCTTATACCTGCTGCTTTCTCATAGGAATAAATTATGTCCTTTGATGAAGAGGCTTTGTCCAGAAGCAAGTATTCTGGAGAGACAGTGTGGAGAAACGCTCACTGTGAAGTGGAGAATAGTTTTCCGTTCGTATGTGTGCATGGGAGTTCAGTTATGTTCGACTGTTTGTGACCCCATGGAGCCTGCCAGGCTCCTCTGTCTATGCAATTTTCCAGACGAGATTACATAAGTGGGTTGCCATTTCCTTCTCCAGGGGGTCTTCCTGACCCAGGGATCAAACCTATGTCTCTTGTGTCTCCTGCACTGGCACACAGGTTCTTTACAAGCTGAGCCACTGGAAAAGCTCAGTATTCCTTCACCTGGAACCTAAATCCGTGAGATTCCCTCTTTTCTATCAGCACCTGGATTGCTAAGAAAACTGAAGGTCTTGTCAATAGCAAAGTGGCACAATTCCTGTGTGTGACATGTGTTGTAGGATCCCCATTGACAGGAGTCAATCCTGTCATAGGAGAGTTTGTATTTTCTTATCAATTATTAAAACTTTATTGGAAACCATTATGGATTACTTCAGTGGTAGATCACTGAGGACTCACAATTAGTGACAGCCTTTTGAAAGTTCTTGGATCTAAAAGCTGTTTTTCTTTCTCTCTTCCACCTCCTCCTCCAGATTTATTATTATATCACAGATAAATAAAAACTTGCTTTTAAGGTGTATAAACGCATTTATATATAAGTATGCATTGTGAAATAATCACCACAATCAAAATATTCACGTTTATCAATCATGTTGTTACCATTTTTTCTGGTGATAACTTGATCCACCCTCATAGCAAATTCTGAGTGTACAATGCAACATTGTTAACAGTAATCACATTGCTGTATAGCATACTTCCAGAAATTGTTTATCCTTACATAACTGAAACTTGGTTCCCCTTCATCAATCTCTGCTCATTTCTCCCTCCCTGGCATTCTACTCTTTGCTCCTATAGGTTTGACTATTTTAGATTCCACATGTGAGTAATGGAACCTTCCACGTGGTGCTAATAATAAAGAAGCCACCTGCCAATGCAGGTAGATGTGAGATACAGGGGTTTGATCCCTGGGTAGGGAAGATGCCTTGAAGGAGGTCAGGTCAACCCACTCCAGGATCCTTGCTTGGAGAATCCCATGGACAGAGGAGCCTGGCAGACTACATTCTGTAAGATTGCAAAGAATCAGACACAACTGAAGTGACTTAGCATGCACACACACATATAAATAATCAGTCAGTTCAGCCACTCAGTCATGTCTGATTCTTGGCAACCCCATGAACTGCAGCACGCAAGGCCTCCCTGTCCAACAACAATTCCCTGAGTTTACCCAAACCCATGTCCATTGAGTAGGTGATACCACCCAACCATCTCATCCTCTGTCATCCCCTTCTCCTGCCCTCAAACTTTCCCAGCATCAGGGTCTTTTCAAATGAGTCAGCAGATCCATGTCAATGTATGACAAAAACCACTACAATATTGTAAAGTAATTAGCCTCCAACTAATAAAAAAAAAAAAAAAAGCATGAATTAAAAAAAAAAAAAAAGTCAGCTCTCCATATCAGGTGGCTGAAGTATTGCAGCTTCAGCTTCAACATCAGTCCTTCCAGTGAATACCCAGGACCGATCTCCTGTAGGATGAACTCATTGGATCTCCTTGCAGTCCAAGGGACTCTCAAAAGCCTTGTCCAACACTACACTTCAAAAGCATCAATTCTTTGGCACTCAGCTTTCTTTATAGTCCAACTCTTATATCCATACATGACTACTGGAAAAACCATAACCTTGACTAGACGGACCTTTGGTGACAAAGTAATGTCTCTGCTTTTTAATATGCTAAGTTGGTCATAACTTTCCTTCCAAGGAGTAAGCATCTTTTAATTTCATGGCTACAACACTATCTGCAGTGATTTTGGAGACCAAAATATAAAGTCAGCTACTGTTTCCACTGTTTCCCCATCTATTTGCCATGACGTGATGGGACCAGATGCCATGATCTTAGTTTTCTGAATATTCAGCTTTAAGTCAACTTTTTCACTCTCCTCTTTCACTTTCATCAAGAGTTTCTTTAGTTCTTCTTCACTTTCTGCAATAAGGGTAGTGTCATCTGTATATCTGAGGTTATTGATATTTCTCCCGGCAACCTTGATTCCAGCTTATGCTTCATCCAGCCCAGCGTTTCTCACGATGTACTCTGCATATAAGTTAAATAAGCAGGGTGACAATATACAGCCTTGACGTATTCCTTTTCTTATTTGGAACCAGTCTGTTGTTCCATGTCTAGTTATAACTGTTGCTTCCTGACCTGCATACATGTTTCTCAAGACACAGGTCAGGTGGTGTGGTGTTCCCATCTCTTTCAGAATTTTCCACGGTTTATTGTGATCCACAATAAGGCTTTGGTAATATCCTGTAGCAGTTTTCTCGTCTATATAGCCTATTGTACTTACCATAATGTTTCCCAGGTTCATTTCATGTTCTTCTGAATGAAATTTCCTTTTAAGAAAAAAACTGTATAATATTCTATTATATATATATGCTACATATCCTGGAGAAGGAAATGGCAACTCACTCCAGTATTCTTGCCTGGGAAATCCTATGGATAGAAGAGCCTAGTGGGCCACAGTCCATGGGTCACAAAAGACTTGACAGGACATAGTGACTAAACACACACACACACACACACACACACACTCCCCATATGATTCATCTGTATATCTGACATATATGTTATTTCCATATTTTAGTTATTGTGAATGAACATGAATGCAGATATCTCTTCAGCATAACTGATTTTAATTCCTTTGGGTATATACCTAGAAGTGAAAGCAATGAATCAAAAGTAGTTCTAGTTTTAATTTTTTGAGAAATCTCCATTCTATTTTCTATAATTGCTTTGTCAGTTTACAAGACTTTCCTTTTTTCATCATCTTTACCAACACTTGTTACTTTTGTGTTTTTGATAATCACCATATAACTCTGATATCACACTGCTGTTTTGATTTGCATTTTCCTGATAACTGGTGTCATTTAACACTTTTTCATTTACCTTCTGGCTATTGCTGTATTGTTTTGAGAAATTTCCTTTGCCCATTTAAAAATTAGGTTATTTTTTTTCCACTATTGATTTATGCAAGTTCCTTATGTATATGGGACATTAACCCCTTATCAGACATGTGGCTGCAAATATTTTCTCAATTCATTGATTGCCTTTTCATTCTTAATTGGTTCTTTAGTTGTGTAGGCTTTTGTTTTTGTTGGTGTTGTTTGTTTGTGACAGGGTAACAGGCAGGAAGGCCAGGGGTCTCCAAATGGAGGAAAGAGGCTGCAGGTGCCAGACATTTTTATCTCTCTTAAGAGGCAGTAAGAAACCAACCAGCGATATGTCTTTCCTTCTCTATACAAATTTAAAAGGAGGTTTCTCTTAAAATGCTGTGTTGCCATGACACTTGGTCTCACCTAAAGCTAACTACTCTCAAACCTTGAGTTAACCAATACATTTCTTTTTCTTATGAAAATGTTGTCTTAAGCTATGTTAATGTACCCCAGACTCTATCTTCAAGTTGGTTCTGCGAAATGGCCTAACTTACTTACTCAGGTATTGTTCCCCTAATCTATGTAAACGAAACTATTTGTTGGTATTCTGCCCTTCTATAAGATTCAAGTCAATCGTTTTATGGCCTGGGATGAATTATCTGGTGCCATTTTAAATTTTATGACATTCCTTTCTTTTCATTAACAGACTGTGAGTGACTGTGTAACATACAGCTGAAGACTAGCAGGGGGGTACTCTTCTGCCCCCTTCTGATGCCTGTGTCAGAAGCTTTCTCTATCTCCTTTATACTTTAATAAAACTTTACACAAAACTCTGAGTGATCCAGCCTTGTCTCTGGCCCCGGACTGAATTCATCTCCTCCGGAGGCCAAGAATCGCGTTGTCTTATCATTCAGCAACAACCTTTCATCTGTTTGTTTGTTTTTAATGCAACTCCACTTGTCTACTTTTGCTTTGGGTGTCATGCTTAAAAAATCGTTATCAAGACCAATGTCAATATTTTTCTCTGTGTTTTCTTCAAGTAGTTTTGTTTGTTTGTTTCAGGTCTCATATTTAAGTCTAATCCATTTTGAGTTTTATTGTTTTTATACTGTGAGATGAGGATCTGATTTTTTCTTCTGCATGTGATTCTCCAGAGTACACAGCCATTACTGAAGAAACTGTCCTTTTCCTTGACAGCCTTGTGAAAGTTCAGTTGACTGTATGTATGTGGGTAGCTTATTCCTGACTTGGAAATCAGGAATTTGATGGTCTACAGTTCTATTCTTTTTGCTCAAGGTAACTTGGGATATTATTAGTAGTATTATTATAATTGATCTGTATGAGTTTTTGTACAAGAGCTGTTTTTCACTTTTATCAGAGGGCTGTTTAAGTAGCCAAAAAACACAGAAGGCTCCATCTTACAGTACTTTTCTTTCTCTGTCCGTATGAGTTTGTAAGTGTGAACTATTGGCAGTAAAAATGAGAACATATATCTAAACACAAGAGTTCTAATTGTTTCACATACTTTTCATTTGAAATTGTTATTTTCCTTTCAGTCACTCCAAAACGTATGTTTTGGAAGTTTATTGTGATTTTAATTTCTTGCTTCCCAGTTGCTAATTTTGTTGAGCACTGTTTTTCCTGCTCTTCTTGACCATTTACATATCATCTTTTGTGATATTGCTGTTCATGTCCTTTGCACATCTAAAAGCAGAGTTTTTAAAGTATATAATACTGTAAGACCCAAAATTTGGGCCTTTGTTCCAAGGAGGAAAAACCGCGCGACCGAATAAACCAGCCCAGCAGATGCAACACGCAAGAAGGTTTATTGTCGGTTGTGCAAACGGGTGACTCTGATCTCCTGGGAGGCAGAGCACCCCAAACAGCAAATTGGGCAAGCTTTTTATATGCAAAAAAAACATACTATCAGCATATTACATACGGGTTACAAAGTGATTGGTTACACGTTTGCAAAGCAATCCTATTGGTACAAACTTCGCGGGCTACATGTTTACAAAGCAATCCTATTGGCACAAACTTCACGGGCTTTTGTTCAAACTTAAAGCAATTCTATTGGTACAAACGGCGTGGGCTTTTGTTCAAACTTAGGCGCCTGCTGGCTTTTCAGCTCTCCCTCAGGCTTTTACTGGGTGCATATTGATTGGCTGGCTCCAGGTCACCCGATGGGGGCGGGGAATCCCACCATTTCACAGGAAACCGAAACCCAAGTCCCGGCCGCCTGCCAGCCCCAGCCCTGGCAGCCCCACATAATAAAATTTATTCCTCAGCTTCAAAAACCAACAAGAAAAATATCAGACACATGAATTATAGACACCGGTAAAAGGGAAACTAGATATAGACTAGTCAAAATACATCAAACAATTCGGCAGCCCCACAATACATATTTAATATATATATAATTTTACACATATAATTTTTTATATATATATATTTATATTTATATATTTATATAATTTTGTCCTTGCTCATGAATTGCACTTTTATTTTTTAATATGGTGACATGGGATGGAGCATGCTCAGTCATATCTGACTCTTGGCGACCCCATGGATTTAACCTGCCATACTCCTCTGTCCATGGGATTCTCCAGGCAAGAATATTGGAGTGGGTTTCCATGGCCTCCTCCAGGGGACCTTTCTCCTGTGTCACAGGTGGAATCTTTACCCACTGAGTCACCTGGATGGAAGTAGGTGGGTGCTTGATATCCCAAGTTGCTACAATATATTATCTGAAATATCTGGTTTTCAGGACTTCCCTTGTAGTCCAGCGGTTAAGAATCTGCCTGCCAATGCAGGGGGTGCAGATTCATCTTTGGTCCATGAAGATCCCACATGCTGCAAGGCAGTTAAGCCTGTGTGCCACCACTACTGAAGTCTAAGTACTCTAGAGTCAGCATTCTGCAACTACTGAAGTCTGCTTGCCCTAGAGCTGGTGCTCTGCAACAAGAAAAACCACAGCAACAAGAAGCCTGCACACCGCAACTAGCTCACCACAACTAGAGAAAGTCTGTGTGCAGCAATGAAGAACTGGAACAGCTAAAAATAAATTAATAAAATAATAGAATGTCTGGCTTTCAATAAAAAATTAGGAAATGTGTCAAAAAAGTATGACCCATACAGGATGAAATACAGGCATCAGAAACTGAAAGGTTTACAATCTTGATAAAGTCCTTTTTTTTCATTTTTTTCTTATTTTATGCTTATTGGATCATATCTAATGAATATTGGTCTCCTCAAACATTCAGAAGTAGGTATTATTATTATATTTTTAGAGTAAGCTTTAACTTGTAGGTCTGTGAATCATTTCATGTTAATTTTGGAGTGTTGTGTTGGTCTTGTGTTGGTAGCAGCTTTTTTCTTTTTGTTTTTTTCCTCATAGATATCCCATTGAAACAGCATAATTGGTTTAAAGTCTGTTCTTTAACCATTGAATTATCTTGACATCTTTGTAAAAAGTTAATGTTTTTGAGTTTTTTTCTGGATGTTCTATTATGTTTTTGGACTTTTGTGCATGCTCAGTTGCTTAGTGGTGTCCAACACTTTGTAATCCCATGCCTATACCCCACAAGACTCTTTTGCCCACAGAATTTTCCAGGCGAGACTATTGGAGCAGATTGCCATTTCTTTTTCCAGGGGATCTTTCCAACCCAGAGACTGAACCCATGTCTCCTGTGTTTCCTGCATGGGCAGGCAGATTCTTTACCACTGAGCCACCTGAGAAACCAATTTAAGTCATGAGTGAGTGAAAGTCACTCAGTCATGTCTGACTCTTTGTGACCCTATGGATTATATAGTCCATGGATTCTCCAGACAAGAATATGGAAGTGGGTAATTGTTCCCTTCTTCAGGGGATCTTCCCAACCAAGGAACTGAACCCAGGTCTTGCAGGCAAATTCTTTACCAGTTGAACCACCAAGGAAGCCCAAGAATACTGAAGTGGGTAGCCTATCCCTTCTCCAGCAGATTTTCCCAACCCAAGAACTGAACTGGGATCTCCTGCATTGCAGGCAGATTCTTTACCAGCTGAGCTACCAGGGAAATCTCGTTTAAGTCATACTTGTATTTTATTTCATCTTCATATGAATAATTTGTCTCTTCACTATCATACTTTCTTATCCTTCATCTCTACCTCCTCTGTTCCTTATTATTCTAGCTAATGCTTTGTCAATTCTATTTAAGATATCCAAAGAACCAGTTTTTTGCTTCATTGATTTTTCTATTATTTTTCCATCTTCTGTTTCAATGAGTTTTGTTCTTAACGTTATTATTTCCTATTTTTAACTTAATTTCTGCTTAATTTCCTCTTATTGTTCTACCTCTCTGAATCAAAACCTTTGATAATTGTTTCTAGATACTATTGACTTTCTAATACAGGTATTTTACAGTTCTAATTTCTCCCTAAGGACTTTTTAATGCTTCCCAGATGAATAAAAACATATAGTATAAGTCTTTTGTTGTCTGGCTTAATTCACTAAGCATAGTATCCACTATCCATGTTTTTGCAAGTGGTACAATTTTATTTTTAATGGCTCAGTAGTATTCCATTATGTGTGTGTGTGTATGTATGCATATTTCACATTTTCTGTATCCATTAATCTGTTGATGGGTACCTAGGCTGCTTTCATATGTTGGCTACTGTAAGTAATGCTGCAATGAACACTGAGATGCATATACTTTTTTGAATTAGTGTTTTCATTTTAGGGGGATATATACTGTGGGAAATTCTGAAAAAGATGGGAATACCAGACTACCTGACCTGCCTCTTGAGAAACCTGTATGCAGGTCAGGAGGCAAGAGTTATAACTAGACATGGAACAACAGACTGATTCCAAATAGGAAAAGGAGTATGTCAAGGCTGTATATTGTCACCCTGCTTATTTAACTTGTATGCAGAGTACATCATGAGGAAGCATAAGCTGGAATCAAGATTGCCAGGAGAAATATCAATAACTTCAGATATACAGATGCCCCACCCTTATGACAGAAAGTGAAGAAGAACTAAAGAAACTCTTGATGAAAGTGAAAGAAGAGAGTGAAAAAGTTGGCTTAAAGCTAAGCATTCAGAAAACTAAGGTCATGGCATCCAGTCCCATCACTTCATGGCAGATAGATGGCGAAAGAGTGGAAACAATTCGTGCCTTTATATTTTGGGCTCCAAAATCACTGCGAATGGTGATTGCAGCCATTAAGTTAAAAGATGCTTACTCCTTGGAAGGAAAATTATAACCAACCTAGACAGCATATTAAAAAGCAGAGACATTACTTTGTCAACAAAGGTTCATATAGTCAAGGCTATGGTTTTTCCGGTGGTCATGTATGGATGTGTGATAGTTGGACTAGAAAGAAAGCTAGTGCCAAAGAATTGGTGCTTTTGAACTGTGGTGATGGAGAAGACTCTTGAGAGTTCCTTGGACTACAAGGAGATCCAACCAGTTCATCCTAAAGGAGATCAGTCCTGGGTGTCCATTGGAGGGACTGATATTGAAGCTGAAGCTGCAATACTTTGGCCACCTGATTTGGAGAGGTGACTCCTTTGAAAAGACCCTGATGCTGGGAAAGATTGAGGGCAGGAGGAGAAGGGGTTGAATGGATGGATGGCATCACTGACTCAATGGACATAGGTTTGGGTAGACTCCAGGAGCTGGTGATGGATAGGGTGGCCTGGCGTGCTATGGTTCATGGGGTCACAATGAGTCAGACACGACTGAGTGACTGAACTAAACTGAACTGATACTCAGGAGTGGTGGTGATGTTTTACTCATGTAGTTGTGTACAACTCTTGATATCCTGTGTACTGTAGCCTGCCACATTCCTCTATCCACAGAATTCTCCAGGCAAAAATACTGGAGATATTCAGTAGAATTGCTAAATCCTATGCTAGTTCTATATTTAGTTTTTTCAGGAGCATCCATATTGTTTCCCATAGCATCTGCACCAAACTACAAAAGAAAAGAAAAAAAAAGAAAAGAAAAAGAAAAACAAAACAAAACAAAAAAGCTACAAATGATGTACTAAGTTTTTGTTTTCTCTACATTCTTTTCAACGTTTGTTATTTGTGGTCTTTTGAAGGGAGCCATTCTGATAATTGTGAGTGAAGTGCTACCTCATTGTCGGTTTGATATACATTTTCCTGATGAGTAGTGAGGTTGAGCATTTTTTCACATGGCAGTTGGCCATCTATATGTCTTCTCAGGTCTTCTTCCCTGAAAATGTCTTTCCAGGTTGTCTGCCCATTATTTAGTTAGGTTGTTTGGTTTTTGATATTGAGTTGTATGAGACAGTCTGATGTAGAGTGTATGTACCAACTGGTGTCTTTTACATTGCTTTTGGAAGTATATATTGATACAAATACTTCAGAAATAAGTTATCTAAACATTCACATAACCTCAATTCTTAGGTTCACCTTCTAGATGTGTACCCAAGAAATAGTTGACACTGGTACAATTGGAATTGTGTACTAGTTTATAGTAGATTGTCAATAGCATATAAAATGTGGAACCACCCAGAAATCTGTGAACCAACATCAGCTCTGAAGTACTACAATGAACACTGCCTAAAAACACAGGTTTCCCCCAAACACTGCAGAATTCAGCACTGGTTATCTGCAGAACAAAAAAGCTCCAGGGAGAAAGGGTGACCATATTTGTTGTGTAACTGGAAATAATTTATGAGGAATGTCAGAGAAGGTACATTTCTTTAGTCACTTGAAAACAAAGTCTCAAAATTTTAATGGAAATTTATCTAGAGTTTGGATCCTGCTTTTTTAAGTTAATAAAAATATGGCTCCCATTTATTGATTGTTTTTCTTTTACTGTTTGTCTGTTTAATCCTTGCATCAATGAAGATGAGGAAAACAGGCTGAGAAAGCTTGAGTAACTAATGTCAAGGTAATACTGACAGTACAGCTTAGGTTAGAAATTGGCTCTGTGCTTACCTAACAGCCACGTGGTTTTAACTAAGCTGTCTCTATTCATATTTCAGTGAATCACCTATAACTGGTTTTTCAGTTGCTCAATGCATTTTAACTCTTCTGCTTATGCTATTTCCAGCTAATTAGTAATGATAACGAAGGCACATGGTATGCTTAAAGAGTGTTTAAAAAAGTACAGTTGACTGGAATTGGCTCATAACAGGATGGAATTACCAATGTCCTGGGTGGACTCACAGAGATACTTTCTTCACTATCCAACAATAATACAGTCTGGCTCAATTCTTAAACCTGTCAATATTCCTAAACTCTCTATTTATTTAATCTAGGCCTTGGATAATATTTTTTGGCTTCAACTTCAATATCAACTTTTTAAAGAAAACCTGACCTGAGCATTTCACTTCCATCCGACTTGACACACACACACACACACACACACACTTTTCTACTCTCTCTCTCTCTTTTTTTAATAGTTGAATTCTTGCATCATGATGGCAGGAATACTATTGAGGCTTTGGAGGCAGATTTGTATATACATTTCAGTTCTGCCACTACTCACTTCTGATCTTGGGTAAATTATCTAAACTCATACAGCTCATTGGTAAAGTGGGATAATAGTAGGACCCATCACAATGTGTACCTCACATAGTGTGTTTAATATAGAGTCTCACCTTTAGCACTCGATAATTTGTTGCTGTTATTTTTATTATTGAATAAAACTGCCTGGTTCATTTTAGATATTACATAAACAGTTATTGAAAAGAAAATGAAATGAAGATTCCAAGTTCTAACTGTAGCCTGGTGATCCCATTCCTACAGATGAATTTTATCCCTTGCCGGAAATATCATTCTCTGGTCAGAGGAACCATAGAGGGGAGGGAAAGGCATTTGATTGTCATTTTGTCAAAGTCTCCCTAAATTAATTTCTCTTCCCTCGAGAAAATAACACAGAGATGAGTCACCCACTTGAATAAAACTAGTGTCTCTATATGGTAAGAATTGAAGGATTTAAGAAGAACTGCAAAGGTTTTTTTGGTGAGTGAACCACAAAGACAATGATCTTCTTTGTGGCTAGCCATGGTGTTTAGTGAAATGATGAGGGATGGCAGGTTGGACCAAAATACCTGACTTTTCATTGAGTGTAGATGCTCTGGAAAAAGTTGGAAGAAAATGCTTCTAGAAGTTTCTAACCAAAAGTACTTTTAATCCACTGCTAATTTTTATAATTGGATTTACTTTTTTTAGTGTTAGATATGGTTATTATGTTCTTAGGGCCTAGCAAACCAAAGTGAAGTTGCTCAGTCATGTCTGACTTTTGGCTCCTCCACCCATGGGATTTTTCCAGACAAGAGTACTGGAGTGGGTTGCCGTTTCCTTCTCCAGGGTATCTTCCTGGAACAGGGATTGAACCCAGGTCTCCCGCATTGCATTGCAGGCAGATGCTTTTACTGTCTGAGCCAAAACTTAAAATATTATAAACATCTATGAGTCCCAAAGAAATAGAAATGTGCTACAGCTGTTGAAATCTTTCCTTTCTCTCTAAAATCCAAATTCCTTTTAAATACAAAGTGCATGTGTCTTCTGTCTGGGCTAGTTTATTATTTGACCAAGTCAGGCCAGGATGAGAAGTTTTAGACAGGGTCTAATGTGAATTGATATATAAGAGAAGTACAGTTCTCTTTTTAGAAATTTTACTTCAGGGTTTTCTTTTCTGAAACACTTTTTTGTTTGTTTGTCTTAATTTTTTTTGCAGTAAATGAACATGTTCATGACTCTGATTACACATACCTTGGGTTAAAGAAAACCCCAATGGAATTTATTTTATATACTATTGAGCCTTCAAAGGACCAATTGTTAATAGGTCAGTAGTTTATAATGCTCAGTA
This sequence comes from Hydropotes inermis, assembly GCA_020226075.1. Taxonomy (NCBI): domain Eukaryota; kingdom Metazoa; phylum Chordata; class Mammalia; order Artiodactyla; family Cervidae; genus Hydropotes; species Hydropotes inermis. Next base: position 58,696,519 of record CM035289.1, read on the forward strand.
CTGAACTGGGCAATAATAACTTTTTTCTGATCATTTTGCATGTAAGAAAAACTTATGAATTATTTGTCATTATCTTTTGTGTGTTGCTGATCTTAGTGGCTATGAAAAAGAAGTTAAATAGTTTGGAATTCAAGTGCAGCATTTGTTGGCTATATTACAAAGCACCTGCTTCAAAATGTCTTTCTCGGATCACTCTACAGCATGTGCTTTTTCTTCTCTTTTTCCTCTTCACTTTTTACCTTTCCCTTTCTGTGTTTTACCCTTTCACCTTTTTCCTCACCTCTTCTGTCTGTTTCTCTCCCCACTTCCTGTCTCTCTCACCAAATGCATTATAATACAAAATATTGGGAAAAAATAAATGCATCATAAGACTACATTCTATGAAGTCTTTTGTTTGTTTTTTAAAAGTTATATTCCACTTTATATTATTATTATTATCATTATTTTGCTTTGTTATGCATATTTTCTTTTCCTTTTTAAAAAATTAATTTATTCATTTTAATTAGAAGCTAATTACTTTACAATATTGTGGTGTTTTGTTTTTTTTTTTTTTTTTGCTATACATTGACGTGAATCAGTCACGGGTGTACATGTGTCCTCCCATATACGAAGTCTTTATTTGAATAGTAAGTTAAGTTTAAAGTTCCTCTTTTCCCAGAAAGGTCCACACCCAGTCATAAGTTGAAACTGGAAGGATTAAATTTCTTATGTATTGGAATATGGCTTTAGCAAATGAGTTAATGAAACAAATAATGAAAGGAAAACCCACAAAAAGTAAAACAAATAAGCAATAATTAAATCTTTATTTTAAAGATTCTAGTAATAGCTTGCTTCAATTTTTTATGTCTGAGGACCTTCCTTTTTGACATGTATCCGTGTTCTCCTTAACTGGTTAGTTTGCATTTTTAGACTCTTTGCCTTTTGGAGATGTTTAGAGAGAATTTTGAAGTTTTCTTTAGTGATACATTCATGAAAAGAGTTAAATCATACAACAGCAATAATAATGTTTAAAATGTTTTAATCTTTACAGTAACCCTAAACACAGTAATATATAACCCTCCTTTAACAGGTGAAAAAATTGAGGAAAAGAGGGATTAAGTGAATCAATGTTATATAGTTAATAAAATGTAAGTCCCATATTTAAACTAAGGCTTTGGATTTTTAAGTTCCTCTTTCTTTGCTCTTTAATGTATTTATAACTTTACCTTTTTACTTTGTTCTCTCCCAGTTTCTCTTTCCCTCTTTTTTAGTTTTTTCTTTCTCTGTCTCAGTAAATGTTTACTTTTTGACCAGAGGAGGAGAAACAGTTTATGAATAAGATTGCAATTGTAAAAATGCATATTTTTGCCTTCAATGGCTCACACTGTTGAGAAAAAGAGATATGAGTGTGAAACAGTGTGACCAGTGCTATAATGGATGTTGACTGCAGCCTCTGAGATCTGGAAGAGGCGCCCTTTCTCAGTCTTGAGGAAGTGGAGAAGCTATCAGACAGGCAAATTAGGAAAAGATATGGCTCATGAGGATCTTATCTTTTGAGTCTTTTTGTTTCTCACTGGTAGACATGCCCAGCCTTTCCAGGAACAGAATTCATACATCTTTGGGTATTTGTGAATGTGCCACCTATGTGGCCACATCATGGATTGGCTCTTAAAGATTGATGTGTCTTTTTCTTTTCTGATTTTAAAAGTTACACATTTTTTTTTGTCACAGAAAATTAAAAACAAATTAGTAAATTATAAAGAACAAAAGAAATACCACCTATACTTTCAGTTGTACTCAAAATATGAAGCTTCAGAAATTTTCCTTTGCTGCGTTTTTGTCTACTTGGTCACCTTGGCAGGCAACCTGCTCATCATAACCACTATCAGTGCCAGCACGACCCTAGGGACCCCGTATACTTCTTCTTGTCTCATTTATCCTTTATAGATGGCTGCTCTTCTTCCTCCATTACCCCTAAGATGTTAGTTGACTCCCTTACAGTGAGAAAAATGATCTCATTTAGGGGGTGTATGACTCAAGTCCTTGCCGAGCATCTTTTTGGTGCTGCTGAGATTACTGTTCTCATGGCAATGGTCCATGACCATTATGTGGCCATCTGTAAACCCCTGCACTACACGACCAATATGAGCCAGCAGATGTGTAGCCTTCTTGTGGGAGGGGCCTGGGCTGGAGCCTTTGTCCACGCAGCCATTCAGATCCTGTTTACAGTCTGGCTGCCCTTCTGTGGCCCTAATATCATAGATCATTCTATGTGTGACTTGAACCCTTTGCTGAAACTGGTCTGCATGGACACTCATATCTTGTTCTCTTCATTACTGCCAACAGTGGGTTCATCTGCCTGTTGAACTTCCTCCTTTTGATGGTCTCATATGTGGTCGTCTTGTGCTCCCTAAGGATCTATAGCTCATGGGGAAGAAAAAAGCCTTCTCCATCTGTGTCTCCCACATCACTGTTTTTTTTTTTTTTTTTGCACCCTGCATATTTGTATATATGCATCCAGTGATCACCTTTTGCCTTTTCCACTGATAAAGCTGTGGCTGTGTTTTATACTGTGATAACATCTATGTTAAATCCTTTAGTCTACATCCTCAGAAATGCAGAGGTGAAAAATGCTATGAAGAAGCTCTGGATCAAAAGGTGATTTCAACTGAGAAATAATCACAGCAGCATAAAATGACTTTGTCTTTTTTGTTTTGTTTTCATTTATTTTATTAGTTGGAGGCTAATTACTTTACAATATTGTAGTGGTTTTTACCATACATTGACATGAATCAGCCATGGATTTACATGTGTTCCCCATCCTGAACCGCCCTCCCACCTCCCACCCCATCCCATCCCTCTGGGTCTTCCCAGTGCACCAGCCCTGAGCACTTGTCTCATGCATCCAACCTGGGCTGGCAATCTGTTTCACACTTGATAATATACATGTTTCAGTGCTGTTCTCTCAGGTCATCCCCACCCTCACCTTCTCCCATAGAGTCCAAAATTTAGAATTTAGAAAGATGGTAACAATAACCCTATATGCAAGACAGAAAAAGATACTTTGTCTTTTAAATACAAGATAATATAATTTCTCTGGTTCAGCGCCAAGTGAACACCATATGTAAAAATATGTTGGTATTGGCATATAAATCCTTTGAGGAAAGTTTCAGGCAGAAAATTGTTTATCACTTCCAAATACCCTATTTAGATTTATTTAGTGCCCATTTGGTTGTCAAACTTGGGTATACTTTCATAATTATTTGGAATACTTATTAAAATGTACATGCTCAGGACACAGCTCTAGAGATTCTAATCCAATAGTACTGTGAGATTGGCATATCTACATTCTAAGTAAATTTATACAGATGTTTCTAAGTGGGTGATTTATGCATACACTTTGAGTAATAGTGCAATAGATAATATATGCATCCTCAACCGATTAATATATCACCTGATTAAAGCATTTCCTGGGGATTATCTTTCATAGCATATGTTATGAGAATTATAAAACTTTCAGTTATTCATAGATCATGCAATGCATACTTACTACTTTTGTGATGCAAAACAAAAAATATAGTATTCTGAGAAAATAGATATGTTTTTGTTTTTTGTTCTCCTTCTTCTCTTTATATACTTTTTAAATACTTTGTTACTTATGGTATATATATATATATATATATATATATATATATATATATATTTTCCTCTTTGTGCTTACAAAGAGAAGGTCTCTCATCTATTCTTGCTAAGTTATTTGGATTATTAATAAAATTCATTGTTATTGTAATCTCAACCATTCATTCATATTGAGAACATTGCTTGTAAAAGAAATTTTTCTCTGTGAAAGAGACTTTATGTATCAGTTTTATATGCACATTTGGAGGAATGTGTGATAGGGTTTGATATTCTATAATGTTTAAGAGTAGTCTCTGAGTAAGATAGATCTAAGATCAAAAATTAGTTTTCACCACAAAGAGTATGTGCTTTAGCAAATCACACCTTTCTGAGTTAAAGGAGAATGATAGAAACTTATCAAGATTAAATAAATAATCCTCATGGATGTTTTATTACCAGTAAGTTTTCCATAGCTATTAGCTATCACAAATATCATTACTGGAGTCTCTGTAACTATATAGTATCACTCATTAATCTAATGTTTCTGAGCATTAGGAGAGATAATACATGATTTCTCTCCATCTGCTGTGAAGAGTAAGGCTATGAGCTGAGTGGCCTTATAGTATTTCTTGAGGGCTGGAGTGATTCCCAACATTCTTGGCCATTACTGACCACTATCTCCTGCTTTCTCATTTCCATTGGCCTCATGTCCCTTAGGCTTTGGGGTTAATCCATTTATCGGTAGGATTTCCCTTAAACCTCCCTGATTGTAGGACCAAAAGTTCATTTTATTAACTTGAGATCAACACAACAGGCAACCAGAAAATAACCAGATATCTTTGAAGAGAAGGTAGTATAGTGCAGTGGTAAGAGTTGACTCAAGTCAGATTTTCTGAGTTTTCATGCTACTTGGGAAAGTTATTTAATCTTTTTACCTCATACTTTATTTATCTGTAACTACAGTAGCTATTGGGAGAAGGCAATGGCAACCCACTCCAGTATGCTTGCCTGGAAAATCCCATGGACAGAGGAGCCTGGTAGGCTGAAGTCCATGGCGTCATGAAGAGTCAGACACGACTGAATGACTTCACTTTAACTTTTCACTTTCATGCATTGGAGAAGGAAATGGCAACCCACTCCAGTGTTCTTGCCTGGAGAATCCCAGGGACGGGGGAGCCTGATGGGCTGCCGTCTATGGCGTCGCACAAAGTCGGACATTACTGAAGTGACTTAGCAATAGCAGCAGCAGCAACAGTAGCTATAATGCCTATCTCATAGTGATATGGGGCAGTAAGTGGATTTACAGATATTAAGTGCTTGAAGAGGTTTCTAGCTCATGGTAAATGTGATAAAAAATGTTTTTAAAAGGAAAAATTTGACTGGTGCTGACCTGCCTTGCAGCAAGGCCAGATTTAGGATTGTACCGCTTCTTGAACTAGCAAGAGCGTCGTTCCTTCCAGATCAGGACCTCCATGGATCTTACCTTGGTTCCTTAGGTGAAAAAGATGCTTCCTTATATGAGCAATACTGTGTAGATAACTTTTTCCTTTGAACTAACAGAGCTTGTACTAGATTCTGCCTCATTAGTTTATGTAACAGTGCATGTATTTCATAAGCTCATGGGATTTTGTTTTAGTCTCAGTTCATATGTGCGATGAAATGGTAGTTCATTTCATAGGTCTATTTCAAACATTAGATGAAGACATTGTATGCAAAATATCCATGACAGTGCTTTTCACTCAGTGGGTGTTTAACAAATGTCACTATCTTTGCCACTTCCTTCATATCCTTCTCAGTTTCCCATTTATGTCTGACTTAAAAAAAAATGCACTGTATGATTTACATTTATTTTTCAACTCTATGCAGTTATTATATTAGGAGGTCATGAGGAGCTTTCAAAATTCTAAGAGTAAAAGCCCCTAAATTAATGCAAGAAACATAGGATTCACTTTCTAAACAATTCACCTTAAAATGTGAACATCTCCAAAGTTAAAATCAGGTTCAGGAAGATCCCAACATCTGATAAACTTTGTATGACAAATTAGAAATCTGTAGTGCAATAAATAATGATTGTAATAAAAGCTATTTTTATTTACTATGATTTGGCTGGTGCTGCAAAAGCAAGTTTTTATTTAATCTCCATAAAAACCTTTTGAAAATAAATAATGATATTCCTGCTTTCCAGAAGAATTAACTGAAGCATGGAAAATTTAAATAATTTACCAGAGATCACAATTAGAAAACATCTGTGGTTGGACTTGAACCTATTTAATTTGGTTTTAGAACTTGCACTCTTAAAGACTACACTCTATATCATGCTAATGACACACAGCTGACAGCTCATAACACTTTCTAGTGGAGGGAGATAGGCAGTAAGTAAGAAACCTATTAAAAATTGCATTCAGAGTGCAAACTGCATAAAAAATTGAAATAACTGACATGATAGTGACTCAGATGGCAGGGACCACTTTAGATTGTGTGTTCAAGGAAGACCCAAGAGCAAAAATTTATAGCACTTGTCTAATAATGTCCAGGATGAGAGACACTGAGGTGAAGGTCACGATTAAAACCACCTGAGAGGAATTTGTTCATATGGGAAGGGGAGTTTTATCTGACCTGGATGAGTATCATTAACTTCTTTCTAACTCAAAGATCACCAAACAACCTTAACGTTATGATTAATAAAGTTCTACTTGTGAGGCAAGCAGAAGTAACGCAGCTTAGATTAGGAGTAGGCCTTCCTACTTGGTAAGATTATCAGGCCACCTGGATACAACCAATTAGCTTTTGCTTAACACTGACCACTGTTTGCCAATTAGGACCAATTAGCTTTCACTTAACACTGACCTCTGTTTGTCAATTAGGAAATTAGGAACAGGGCGGAAACCCCCAGGAAAGTCCCACCCACGTGAAAGTTTTGAGCAATGAAATTGCTTTGCAAACTTGTAACCAATCCGCTTAAACCAATGGCATGTGCTCACCCTATAAATTTGTGTAACAGCTTGGGCTCAGGGCTCTCTGACCTGCACCACTGCGTTGGATGTGTTAGAAGGCCGTGGCTCGAGTCAGTAATAAACTTCCCCTTTTTGCTAGTTGCATTGTCTTGGAGGCCTTCTCTCTTCCTGCTAGGGGATTCAGACATCGGGCACAACATACTCAAATCAGGAGGAAGTGAAACAAAACATATGTACTCAAGCAACCTCCTTCCCCAGAACTTGTGTTCATTTCTTGGCAGGGGTTCTCTTTGATGGACTCTTTAGTGTAGTCAGCAGCATAGATTTCCACATTGCCTCTTTGAGGCTTCCTTTAATTTCTGCAATTTCTGCCATGTAAAAGCATTCATTTAGAAGACCTGAGCTAAACTGCTAGGTAGAAAGAAAGTTAGCCTTTTAATTAAATTTACACTATAAGTAATTGGTCTTGGTCTATCAGCCTTTGCCCAATTTCAATGCCTCCAGTCCCCTCAAATACGCATCTCTTTCAATTCAGTTCCATTCAGTCACTCAGTCATGTCCAACTCTGTGATCCCATGGACTGCAGCACACTAGGCTTCCCTGTCTATCACCAACTCCTGAGGCTTACTCAAACTCACGTCCATAGAGTCGGTGATGCCATCCAACCAACTCATCATCTGTTGTGCCCTTCTCCTCCTGCCTTCAATCTTTCCCAGCATCAGGATCTTTTCCAATGAGTCACTTCTTTGCATTAGGTGGCCAAAGTACTGGAGTTTCAACTTCAGCATCAGTCCTTCCAATGAATATTCAGGACTGATTTTCTTTAGGATGGGACTAGTTGGATCTCCTTGCAGTCCAATGGACTCTTAAGAGTCTTATCCAACACCATAATTCAAAAGCATCAGTTCTTCTGTTCTTAGCCTTCTTTATAGTCCAACTCTCACATCTGTTCATGGCTACTGGAAAAAAACCATAGCCTTGAGTAGATGGACTTTTATTGGCAAAGTAATGTCTCTGCTTTTTAATATGCATCTCTATGAACTTGTCCTATGTCATTCTTTACCTTGTTCACTAGCTCCAGCCACAATGGCTTTGCCTTTGCCCATGAACCTTTGAGCTAAAGCTCTTTATTCCCACAATACTCTCCCTCTAGCCCTCCATCTGGTTGGGTCATGGTCCCTACTCAGGCTGCAGTTCACCTGTTAACTCCTTAGAAGTATTCTTCAGCCCCCAATATAAAATCATTGTCTATATCCCTGATTTGCTCTCCATCACATCACTGTATTATGTTTTCACTGAAGCATCTTCATCAGCTGATTGGTTAATGTACTTATTATCACTCTCTTCTAATTAGTATGTAAACTCCTCGTAGTAGAGGTATTGGCTATTGTAGTCACTACTGCATTTCCAGTGCACAGAATAGACTTGGAACAGAGTAAATACTTATTAAATATTTTCCAAATAAAAGGCTGTCACTTCCAGTTACCCCTTTTGAGAATAAATATGGGACTTCCCTGAGGGTACAGTGGATAAGAATCTGCCTGCCAATGCAGGGGTGATGGGTTTGATCCCAGGTCTGGGAAGGTGCCAGAACGCTGTGGAGCAGCTAAGTTTCTGTGCCACAACTACTGAGCCTCTGCTCTAAAGCCTGCAAGCCACCTCAACTGAGCTCCCATGCTGAAACATCGAAGCTGCCATGCGCCTAGAGCATGTGCTCTACAACAGGAGGAGCTGTTGCGATGAGAAGCCTGTGCACCACAGCGATGGGTAGACCCCATCATCACAACTGGAGAAAGCCCGCGTGCAGCAACGAACACCCAGCACAGCCTAAATAAATAAATAAAGATAAAGAGTAAATGCATTTTTAAAAGGGGCATTTGTTAACTGGTTGCTTCTGAAATTGATGATGGTGACTTTTATTCTTGTTGATAAATTGAAATGGAGAATTTTATATCATATTAGTATATCAGTCAGGATTCCTAGCTGATGATGGAATCACCATAGTGAGTTCAAGTAGAAAAGATACATGATAATTTGATTAAATCTTAGATAATCTTTGGAAGAGTTAGCCCTGCTTGGAAGAATGTGTATTCTGCTGTTGTTGGATGAAGTAGTCTATAGATGTCAATTTTATCCAGTCAATTGATGTTGCTGAGTTTAGCTAGGCCCTTACTGATTTTATGCCTACCAGATCTGTCCATTTCTAATGGTGGATTTTTATAGTTAGAAGTCTCAAACTCTAATTACCTTCCTAAGTTATTCCATTTTTTACTGTCTGACTTTATTATGAGAGCTTAATGTGGATGCAAGCTGAGTTTATCCTGATATTTTTTCTATTTTATTAACTATTACATCAGTGCTGCTGCTGCTGCTAAGTCTGTCAGTCGTGTCTGACCCTGTGTGACCCCATAGACAGCAGCCCATCAGGCTCCTCTGTCCCTGGGATTCCCCAGGCAAGAATACTGGAGTGGGTTGCCATTTCCTTCTCCAATGCATGAAAGTGAAAAGTGAAAGTGAAGTCACTCAGTCGTGTCCAACTCTTCATGACCCCATGGACTGCAGCCTACCAGACACCTCAGTCCATGGAATTTTCCAGGTAAGAGTACTGGAGTAGCTTGCCATGGCCTTCTTTACATCAACAGCTCATAGAATAAAACCTGGCACAAAATAGATGTTAAAGTTTTTTTAATAATGAATGATTAGATAGCTACTACAACTATATTGGAGATAAGATTTTTCACCTGTTCAGCCTCACACTTATACAGAAATAAGTTGGTTAAATCAGAGAAAAAATAGTCTTGCTATGGCAAAGTAGATAACTTGTCAAACTCATTTTTACTGGGACAAAATGACAGGGCTGATATTTTATTTTCAGCTGGCAATATTTCCATAATGGTTGAGACTGTTATTGTTGTTGTTCCTCTTGTTACATATTCCTTACCCTAGTTATGTGATGTGATTGACTTAACTGATTTTTTTTTTAATATGTAGATGTTCTTTTAAGATTTGGTGGAAAATCCCATTGAATTTAATTAAACAACAATCAGTTTTGGATAAATTCCAATTGCAGGATTCCATGATTAACATCATGAGAAGGTACAAAATCATCATGACAATTGTTTGTATTAAGTGGACAATGCTGTCCTCTTAATAGCTAATGTAATGATTTCAGGAGATGCTTTAGTAGGCTTAAACTGTGATATAAAAAAGACACAAGAATGTCATCTCCAAATCTAAAGTAGAACTGTTTGGCCATACCAATACAATAGAATGATACTGGTTAAACATCTGAATGGTAGTTATTCTTTATTTATATTACTAGAAAAGAATGGATAAGATAGAAATTTCCCTGGTAAAATACCTACTGCTGCCTTCATATGTAGACACAGGATAATATGGGATTTTTTTGTGAGTTTTTGAGAAACTTTTCTAATGGGAAACTTTTAGTTTTTCTTCTACTATGATTCTTTTGAAATGGAGCTACAATGTAGGTAACAATTTTCTGAAATACTTGGAAGATCATGCAGAAAATGGACATACATAAGCATATGAAATCAAATATGCCTTCAAAGAATTAGAAAGATGGTAATAATAACCCTATATGCAAGACAGAAAAAGAGACACAGATGTATAGAACAGACTTTTGGACTCTATAGGAGAAGGCGAGGGTGGGATGATCTGAGAGAACAGCATCGAAACATGTATATTATCAAGTGTGAAACAGATCACCAGTCCAAGTTGGATGCATGAGACAAGTGCTCGGGGCTGGTCTACTGGGATGACCCAGAGGGATGGGATGGGGAGGGAGGTGGGAGGGCAGTTCAGGATGGAGAACACATGTAAATTCATGGCTGATTCATGTCAATATATGGTAAAAACCACTACAATATTGTAAAGTAATTAGCCTCCAACTAATAAAAATAATTGGGAAAAAATGAAGGCTGAAAAATAAATAAATAAGTAAATAAAAGCAACAGTCCTTTCTAAAAACAACAACAACAAAGAATAATACAGTTTTTTGTCCTTGACAGGTTAAGCAGATGGCCCAAAGACTTCATGAGTAAGTAAAAAATTCTCCTTCAAATTGTGAGCAAGTTTACAAAAGGTAAGACTTTAATAGTTAATAGTGGAAACCAGGCTTTGCATTTGTATAAATTTCTGTATTGCAGTACATAGGAAGTCACATCACTTTAGTTTCTTAGAACTGAATTAAAAAGAAACAAAACAAATAAAAACAGCTGACCATAGAGAAAATTAAATAAATCAAACTTAGACTCCAATTCCAGGTCTGCCACTTAAAATCAGGTAACTTTGGGAAAGTTAATTTGAAATTCTGAGCTTCAGCTTTTTCTTTTTTTTTTTAAGTATAAATTGAAGATTTTTGTTGTCATTTTTAACATAAAATGTGATGCATTAAATATAATTATATATATTTATATTTATATATGTATATATGCGCCTCCCCAGTGGCTCAGTGGTAAGGAATCAACCTGCAGTGCAGGAGACACAGGAGACACGAGTTCAATCCCTGGATCTGGAAGATCCCCTGGAGTAGGGCATGGCAACCCACTACAGTATTCTTGCCTAGAGAATCCCATGGACAGAGGAGCCTGGCAGGTTACAGTCCATAGGGCTGCAAAGAGTTGGACTTGAATAAAGTGACTGAGCACATGTGTATAATTCTTCACAACAAGTGAAAATTTTTATATTCCTCTAATCTTGTTATTTATTTTCATTAAGATATTTTGGTCTGTATTAATGTAAATAATTGAATAAAATATTTGTTTTCTCACCATGTTTTACATTTCAGAGGGATACAAACTTGCTGATATGCTTAAATTGAATTTCTGATATTTTGTAAAAAAAAAAATGAAGACTGATTATGTATGTTGGTTCAAGAACTCTGCTACATACATATATGTAGCCCACTAGATACTTAGAAAAACTCAGTTAAGTATCTATCATAATCTCATTTTACAAATATGAAAATTATGACCCAGAGTGGTGATTGACACTTATTTAAAGTATTACACCTAGATTTATAAAAGTATATTTTCAGTTAAATTCGGTCACTCAGTCATGTCTGACTCTGTAACCCCATGGAATGTAGCACATCAAGCCTCCCTGTCCATCACCAACTCCTGGAGTTTACCCAAACTCATGTCCAGTGACGACATGCAACCATCCCGTCCTCTGTCAGCCCCTTCTCCTCCTACCCTCAATCTTTCCCAGCATCAGGGTCTTTTAAAATGAGTCAGTTCTTCACATCAGGTGGTCAAATATTGGAGTTTCAGCTTCAGCATCATTCCTTCCAATGAATAATCCAGACCGATTTCCTTTAGGATGGACTGGTTTTGGATCTCCTTGCAGTCCAACGGACTCTCAAGAGTCTTCTCCAACACCACAGTTCAAAAGCAGAAATTCTTTGATGCTCAAGTTTCTTTATAGCCAAACTCTCACATCCATACGTGACTACTGGAGAAACCATAGCTCTGACTAGACTGACTTTTGTTGACAAAGTAATGTCTCTGCTTTTTAATAAAGTATATTTTACTGGTTTTGAAATAGCTTTCATGATAAAACAATATATATTTTCTAAAAGAAGACTTTTAAAGACATTCGAGTTATACATATTAATGATGAAGTTTATGTAAAACCCAGCTTAATAAGGCTTTTGGCTTTCATGCCATATAAACTAGGTCACTGGAGTAGAAAGAGACATTTATAATCAAATCTAAGAGTTTGCAAAATGGAAACCCCAAGGAATGTTCACTATCACCGAGTAACAAGTGGAACAAGATAATCTTGGAATGTACAATGTGGCTGGTTAAGACTTATATGATATTTGTCACAAAAAGGTTAAAAAATTAAATTAAGTCAGAAGCCATCTTTTAACCTCAAGAAGTATCCTTATCTGAAAATGAAGGAAAGTTTAATGAAAAGATGCTTCCACAGTCACACTACTATTTTTGTTCTCTGATAGTATCACTCCTGGTATATGCCCTGACCATTAATTAATTAGCAGACACTTTGAGATGGCTCTGAGTTTACATTATCTGAAAAATGTGACACAATGTTCAGTACCTGGTAAATATTTGTAAATTGTATAAATAAGATTGAACTTACAATATATTGTTCTATATTATGTCCCATCATTTTAGAGTTAAAATGTTTCCAATCTCTGAAATTATATTCTACAAAAGAATAAATGGAACTATCGAGATGGAAAGGCACTTTGCCTATTTGAGGGCTATCCTGAAATTAAAAGATGCTTACTCCTTGAAAGGAAAGTTATGACCAACCTAGACAGCATATTAAAAAGCAGAGACATTACTTTGCCAACAAAGGTTGGTCTCGTTAAGGCTATGGTTTTTCCAGCAGTCATATATGGATGTGAGAGTTCGAGTGTAAAAAAAAGCTGAGGGCCGAAGAATTGATGCTTTTGAACTGTGGTGTTGGAAGAGACCCTTGAGGGTCCCTTGGATTGCAAGGAGATCCAACCAGTCCATCCTAAAGGAGATCAGCCCTGAGTGTTCATTATAAGGACTGATGTTGAAGCTGAAACTCCAATACTTTGGCCACCTGATGTGGAGAGCTGATTCATTGGAAAAGACCCTGATGCTGGGAAAGATTGTGGGCAGACAGAGAAGGAGACAGAAGATGAGATGGTTGGATGGCATCATCAACTCAATGAGTTTGGGTAGACTTCGGGAGTTGGTGATGGACAGGGAGGCCTGGTGTGCTGCAGTCCATGGGGTTGCAAAGAGTTGGACACGACTGATTGACTGAACTGACCTGAACTGATAAGGTCTTGGGCAGAGTGAACATGGAGAGTTGTAAGACATGAGCTTGGGGAGGCATTATCTGGGGCAGTTATTGTTGTGACTTATATAATATGTCTGAGGACACAATTATGGTTCCTTTGTGTTCTCTTAAAATGTATATGTTGTCATCCTAATCTTTAAAGCTAGAGAATGTGAGTTTATCTGGAAATAGGTTCTTTAGAGAGCTAATTTATTTAAAATAAGGTCACTAGGGTGAACCTTAATGCAACAAGACTAGTTTTCTTATTAAAAGGGAAATTCAGATACAGATAAGCTTACATGGAGAACACCATGTGAACTTAAATCTGGTCATCTTTAAGCCAAGGAAAAAAGCAGGGAACAAGTCCTTTTCTCACAGTCTTTAGAAGTAGCCAATATTGTTGACACTTGATTTAGAATTCTAGCATCCAGAATGGTGTAATGATAAGTTTCCATTTTTTAATTCCACCCATTTTTGTTACTTTGTTATAAAAGGTCTAGCAAACTGAAAAAGACATTGATACAAAGACGTATTACATTAAATACCAAAAAATGTGCAAGTGGCTTTGGGACTGGGTAGTGGGTAGTTGCTGAAAGAGTTTGGGCTGCCTGATAGAAAAATCCTAAATTGCCTTTAAGAGACAATCGGTAGAAATATGAACAATAAAAGGTGATCTCAGTGTTCCCAGAAGAGAACAAAGAGGGCTGTAGAGAAAGCATCTACCATCTGAGAGAAACCAGAAATTATTTAACATTGCTAGAAATTGATGTTAAGTTTGAAGTCTCAAATGAAATGCTGCTGCTGCTGCTAGGTCACATCAGTTGTGTCTGACTCCGTGCAACCCCATGGATGGCAACCCACCAGGCTCCTCTGTCCCTGGGGTTCTCCAGGCAAGAATGCTGGTGTGGGTTGCCATTTCCTTCTCCAATGCATGAAAGTGAAAAGTGAAAGAGAAGTTGCTCAGTCCTGTCTGACTCCTCAAGACCCCATGGACTGTAGCTCACCAGGCTTCTCTGTCCATGGGATTTTCCAGGCAAGTGTACTGGAGTGGGTTGGCATTGCTTTCTCCCAAATGAAATGAAAGACATCTTATTGGAAGCTGGAAGGAAGGCAATTATTGTTCTGAATAAGCAGATCCAACATTGAAAAAGCAAGAGAGTTCCAGGAAAACATCTATTTCTGCTTTATAGACTATGCCAAAACCTTTGACTGTGTGGATCACAATAAACTGTGGAAAATTCTGAAAGAGATAGGAATACCAGACCACCTGACCTGCCTGTTGAGAAACCTGTATGCAGGTCAGGAAGCAACAGTTAGAATTGGACATAGAACAACAGACTGGTTCCAAATAGGAAAAGGAGTACATCAGGGCTGTATATTGTCACCCTGCTTATTTAACTTATATGCAGAGTACATCATGAGAAATGCTGGTCTGGATGAAGCACAAGCTGGAATAAAGATTGTCAGGAGAAATATCAGTAACCTCAGATATACAGATGATACCACCCTTATGGCAGAAAGTGAAGAGGAACTAAAGAGCCTCTTGATGAAAGTGAAAGATAAGAGTGAAAAAGTTGGCTTAAAGCTCAACATTAATGAAAACTAAGATCATGGCATCTGGTCCCATCACGTCATGGCAAATAGAGGGGGAAACAGTGGAAACAGTGTCATACTTAATTCTCCTGGGCTCCAAAATCACTGCAGATGGTGACTGCTGCCATGAAATTAAAAGATGCTTACTCCTTGGAAGGAAAGTTATGACCAACCTAGATAGCATATTAAAAAGCAGAGACATTACTTTGTCACCAAAGGTCTGTCTAGTCAAGGCTATGGGTTTTCCAGTGGTCATGTATGGATGTGAGAGTTGGACTGTGAAGAAAGCTGAGCACCGAAGAATTGATGCTTTTGAACTGTGGTGTTGGAGAAAACTCTTGCAAGTCCCTTGGACTGCAAGGAGATCCAACCAGTCCATCCTAAAGAAGATCAGTCCTGGGTGTTCATTGGAAGGACTGAAGTGAAGCTGAAACACCAATACTTTGGCTACCTCATGCGAAGAGTTGACTCATTGAAAAAGACCCTGATGCTGGGAGGGATTGGGGGCAGGAGGAGAAGGGGATGACAGAGGATGAGATGGCTGGATGGCATCCCTGACTCAATGGACATGAGTTTGGGTAGACTCCGGGAGTTGGTGATGGACAGGGAGACCTGGTGTGCTGCGATTCATGGGGTCGCAAAGAGTTGGACATGACTGAGCGACTGAACTGAAGTGAACTGAACTGAACAGCTAATACAGTAACCTTTGGTCTTTATATTCAAATTTGTTCCACTGACTGAATATGTAGATTATCTTAAGTGAATCTTCAGTATTATGGTTTTGTGACTTTAAACATATTGCATCTTTTCATTTTATTCCCTGCTATCCTCTTCTGTTTTCCCATTTCTTTAAAATCAGGTAAAGCATTGCTTCCTCTGGGAAGAATTCCCTGCTATCAATTTGATTTAGGTGTTCCTTAGCACAACATGAACATATTTATAATTAAGTAGGTTATAAATTATATAATCCAATCATCATGTATTAAATCATTGAGAGTATGGAAACAATCATATTCAACATGGTAATCCTAATTTCTGTGATAGGATGTTTGATACAAAGAAATGCTCCACAGGCATCTTTAAAAAACCTTTTATTTTATTTTGGAGTGTAGTTAATTAACAATGTTGTATTAGTTTCAAGTGTACAGAAATATGATTTACTTATATTTATACGTGCATTTATTATTTTTCAAATTATTTTCCCATTTAGGTTGTTACATAATATCGAGCAGGGTTCTCTATAGAGTAGGTCCATAAACACTTTTGACTGAATGAACAAAGACAATATCAAGCTTTGTTCTTGTTGTTTAGTCGCTAAGTTGTGTCCAACTCTTTTGTGATCCCATGGTCTGTAGCTCACCGGGCTTCTCTGCATGGGATTTCCCCGGCAAGAATACTGGAGTGGGTTACTGTTTCCTTCTCCAGGGATCTTCTTGACCGAGGAATTTAACCTGCATCTCTGCTTTGGCTGGCAGATTCTTTAGCACTGAGCCACATGGGAAACCATATTTAGCTTATAATAGTTTAAAATATTTTTCCTTGCTTTATAGATAAGTTATTTCTAATATGTGAAATCAGTAAATAGATGGGATCAAGGAACAATGTGACTTACTTTGTCCTTTTGAGCCTCACACAGAAGCCAAAGGAGCAGAAAGTCTTCTCTATTATGTTCTTGCTCTTCTACATTTTGACCATTTGACCTGTTCATTGTTGTGACTGTCCTGTCAGTAAGACTCTAAACTCACCCATGTAGTTTCTTCTTGCTACCTTATCATTCATGGATGTCATATATTCTTCAGCCATTACCCCAAAATTGATTTCAGATCTGTTCTTTGGGGAAAATACCATATATTTCAAATTTTGTATGGCTCAGTTCTTTATAGAGCACCTTTTTGGTGGATCTGAAGTCTTTCTTCTGTGGGTGATGGCCTGTGACTGCTACGTGGCCATCTGTAAGCCCCTGCATTATTTGGTGATCATGAGGCAGAGGGTGTGTGTTGGCGCTGCTGGTGGTGTCCTGGGTTGGAGGTTTTCTGCACTCAGTAATTCAACTTAGCACTGTTTATGGGCTCCCATTCTGTGGTCCCAATGTCATTGAACACTCTCTGTGACAAGTACCCTTTACTGAAACTCGTCTATACTGACACTTATGTCATTGGCATTTAAATTGTGGCCAATGGAGGACTGATCTGCACTATTGTGTTTCTGTTCTTACTTGTCTCCTGTGGAGTCATCGTGCACTCTCTGAAGAACCTGAGTCAGGAAGGGAGGCAGAAAGCCCTCCAGACCTGTGGTTCCCACATCACTGTGGTTGTCTGCTTCTTTGATCCCTGTATTTTCATGTATGCAAGACCTGCTAAGACACTCCCCAATGACAAATCACTGAGTGTGTTTTACAGTCATAACCTCCATGCTGAACCCATTAATCTACACTCTGAGAAACTCGGAGATGACAAATGCTATGAAGAAACTCTGGAGAAGAAACATCATATCTTGAAGCAAATAAGTTTGACATTCACCATGAAGAGGTTCACATAACTTTAGTGTCCATCTCCTTAGAAACCAAAAGTCTCTTAAAATGGATTCACCTACCCCATTCATTTAAAGCATTTTTATAATTATAACAATTAACTGTATAATTGGGTTACTAATATTCTCCTCTGGTAAAATATCAGCTCTGTATATTGCATTTTGGTTACCACTTTCCCTAGTAAGGTGTAATATGTATAAAGAGTAAGTTGATAAAAATATATAATAAATAAAATGTTTACAATTTCAATGATTTTAATCAGTTTATTCATTTATCATTGAAGTTATTTTCTCAGACTTAGTTTTATTTTTTAGTCATTTAGTCATTTTGTCCTTTTCTTGTCATTTTATCAGAGAAAATGTTTAATTATATACATTGTTCTCTGTATTCAATTTCAGTTGCATTACATGTGAAATTTTCTGTGACACTTTTTAATATAAAAGGAAAGCATAGTAATAATTGATAAAATTTGAAACCACATGAAATGGTGCAAGTGAAAAATATCTTCTTTCAAAATAGTTCAAAACAAGGCAAGAAGGAGAGAATGATAAATTTGAATGTATGAAGAGATTCTGTTCAACCAAAACACCTGGAAGAAAGCAAAAAGGCAAGTTACAAACTGAATTGATATTCATAGGAAGTGTTCATATACAGTTGGAATGATTTGTTCCTTGAAAGTTTAGTAAAATGACCTGTAAAACCAAACCAAACCTCCTATCCATCCTTTTCAGTGTTTCCTAGTGTTCTTCCCCAGAGTAGTCACAAGTCTGTTTCTTAAGATTATTCAAGTTTTAATTTTTACAAATACAAGCATATTTATCTATGATTTTGTGTACAGATGTCTGAAGTAAATGTTTGCATTTTATTATTAAACACAGTGAGGATCTTTCCATAATAGTCTATATAGATCTAACTCTTTCTCAGTTATTCTTATAATATGTGATTTTCCCTTATAACATTCCTGAATTGGTGTATCCAGTACTTTTCATTTCATTTCAGACTTTTCCTATGATGTGTAATTCTGCAATAAATATGTAACTTATTGATTATGTATTCTTAGAAATGTTACTTTCCAGAAGTAGAGATTTTGGGAATCACAGGGAATATGTGTTTAAAATGTTGATATTCATAGTTATTTTCAAAATGATTCATGAGTTTATACCTACATTTCTGCCCACAGTCTGAGAATATCTCCTGTTTACCTTCTTAACAACCAGTGATCAGTTTGGGGGATATGACAATATGGTTCATTAAAGCATCTATAATTATTTGTGTACTTTAATTGAAATTCTTTATATATAATTGCTTTAGGCATCTTTTCACATGTTTAAGTTTTATATCTTTGAATTGTCTATTAATATTTTTGATTATTTTCTTTTTCATACTTACTTTTATAAGCAATTATATACTAAGGAAATAATCTTTTCAAAAAACCATTATCTATGTACTTAATTTTCTGGCCTGTTATTTGAATTTCTTTTGCTATACAGAATTCTTTCTTGGCTATGTAGATTTTTTTTGGTTATTTACTTGGTCAGATTTATGAATATTTTATGTGCTTTTTGTTTCATCATTAAAAGTTTTGCTCATTTCTCCCTAAACATAATATTATTCCATATTTTTTAGACATTAATATTTTAGCACTTTTGTGGTTTTATATTTTGTATGAAATGTTTTTTTTTCATCAGGTATTTATTTTGATATATAAGGAGTTAAATAAGAATTGTATTTTATTGTTTTCTAAATGAATTTTTTTTGGTAGCTGCATAATTATCTTTTACCACTGATTTGAAATTCTAACTTTACTGTATTCTAAAATTCCACATCTATGTGGATGCAATTCTTGGCTTTATTTTGTTCCACTGATTTCTTCAGTCATGTACTATTTAATACATGGTATAATTGCAATTCATCTATAGAGCATTTTGAATCCAATAAGCCCAGAACTTCTTCATTACTCTTCTTTTTCAGAATTATGTCTGTTCTTGCATATATATGTTGTCAAATTAAATTTATAATAAAGGCCCAGTCACAAAAAATATGTTTCAATTTTTGACTTACAAAGAATAGTTTAGGAAAAGTTTATATCTTTAGAGACTTGAGAACTCCTGTCCATGAATAGGATAGGTATTTTCATTGTATTTTTTATCCTCTTTGTTAGTGTTTTACATATTTTATGTTTTTAAATCCCTTATAGATAGCTGCTGTTCTTACTCCCTGACCTCTTAAGTGTTAACTTTCATTATTGTAAGAAAAACCATCTCTTTTAGGAAGTTCATAACTTAAAACTTTGCTGACCATCAATTGATGTGGCTGAAATCATTCTACTGATGGGTCTGGCCTATGACTACCATGCGTCCATCTATACTACCTCACTATCATGTTTATATAGGTGTGGCCATATATGGGAGTCACCCAGGTTAGAAGATTTATTCATGTAACACTGCAGATCCTCTTTACCGTCTGGCTGCTTTTTTTTGGCCCCAGTGACATAGAATTCATGTGTAGCATGACTTTGTCGAAAGTAGTTTACAGGAATACTTATACATTTTATTGCTGCCAACTAAGAGTTTATCTGCCTGTTAATGTAATGCCTTTTGATGGACTCCATGTTGTGATCCTATATACACTTTGAAATCTCATAGCTTGAATGGTAGGTGCAACTCCCCCTTCATCTGAGTCTCTTGCATCTCTCTGGTTATTTGATTCTTCATGCCTTGCATATTTGTGTATCTGCCTCAGATTATGACCTTTTCTATCAATGTCTATATTTTATACTATGCTAACTCTTAGTTTATATTCTTTGTCCCACATCCTCAGAAATACAGTGGTAAAAATTGCTGCAAAGTTCTGAGTCAAAGATGACTTCAGAGGGGAAGTAATGAAAACAGAAAATAATTTTAACTGTTTATCACATAAGGGATAAAGTTATTTTGTGCTGTTTTCATAGTTTCCCCTCTGAAGTCCTCTTTTGACTCAGAACTTCTTCACAATACTGTTTACCTTTGCATTTCTGACAGTGTAGAATAAAGAGTTGGATTTCCCTGATGGTCCAGTGACTAAGACTTGCACTCCCAGTGCAGGGTGCTAGGTTCAATTCCTGGTCAGGAAGCTGAATTCCACATACAGCAACTAAGGGTTCCCAAGAGGCAACTGAAGACTCCACATGCCACAACTAATACCTGGTGCAGTCAAATAAATAAATATGTATTTAAAAATTTTGTTTTATATTGTAGTATAGCTGATTAACAGCATTGGACAGCAAAGGGACTCAGCTATGCATATACATGTATCCATTCTCTCCCAAACTCCCCTCCCATCCAGATTGCCACATAACACCGAGCAGAATTCCCTGCACTACACAGTAAAATAAACAAACTATATATTTAAAAATTAGTGAAGTATTAAAGATAATTTCTGTTTTTTAGGACCAAGAGAACACTGTTTGTCAGAGGAATACTGATTTTGGCATTCAGAAATCTGAAGAAAGGCCATAATAGGAACTCATCATTACCAAAGTACTCATTTTAGATGTATTTATCACCTATTTGTTGGTCAAATGTCGAAGTACTGTCAGAACAAGTTTGGTTTCTTGTTAAAATGCAGTTGTGCACTGCCCATGAAATTTCAAAACAAAATAAAGCATTTGGGGAAAATAGGAATCCTAGAGAATTCATTTTCTAGTTTCTCTTTCCACAACTTTCTAACATTCTGGTTCATCTTTTCTGATTCTCTATTTTTTTTTTATATCTTCCTGCAAAAGATAAAGTTTACCATCTATTTTTTGCTATATTATTTATATAAAAATTCACAGTTATTATAATCTTAACTTTATTGTTGTTGTTTGGTCCCTAAGTTGTGTCTGACTTTTGTGACCCCGTGGACTGTAGCAAGCCAGGATTCTTTGTTCTTCACTCTCTCCTGGAGTTTGCTCAAACTCATGTCCATTGAGTCTGTGATGCCATTCAACTATCTCACGCTCTGTCATCTGTTCTCTTCCTGCCCTCAATGTTTCCCAGCATCAGGGTCTTTTCCAAGGGGTCAGCTCTTTGTCAAAGAATTGGCTCTTTGCATCAGGTGGCCAAAGTATTGGAGCTTCAGCTTTAGCATCAGTCCTTCCAATGAACGTTCAAGGTTGATTTCCTTTAGGATTGACTGGTTTGATCTCCTCACAGTCCAAGAGGCTCTCAAGAGTCTTCTCCAGCACCAGCATATATATGTGCATGATTTATATATATATAATATAATATAATATAATATAATATAATAAGTAAAAATAAAAATAAAAATATTTTTTAAATCAAAATTTTAATTTTATTAAAATAAATTAAAATGTATTAAAATTAAAAATTAAATATTTAAAAAATAAAAAATTAAAAATATATATACCTAGGCTTCCTAGGTAGTTCAGTGCTTCCCTCGTGGCTCAGACAGTAATGAATCTGCCTGCAGTGCAGAGACCTTAACTCAGTCCTTGGGAAGATCCCCTGGAGAAGGGATTGACAACTCACTCAAGCATTCTTTCCTGCAGATTTCCATGGACAGAGGAGCCTGGAGGGCTACAGTCCACGGCGTCTCAAAGAGTGGGACATGACTGAGCGATTAACACAGGTGGCTCAGTGGTAAAGAAGCTGCCTGCCAATGCAGGAGAGATGGGTTTGGTCCCTGAGTCTGGAAGATCTCCTGCGAAGGAGAAGGAAATGGAAACCCACTCCAGTATTCTTGCTTTGAAAATCTCATGGACAGAGGAGGCCAGTGTGTTACAGTCCATGGAATTGCAAAAGAGTCAGACATGACTTAACAACTAAAACAAAACAAGTTAGTATTTAGTATATGCAAATAAATGGCTTAAAAATCTCTAGAAGGACTTGGACCATAGATTCTAATCTGAGTGAAAATTAACAACTCGCAGAAGCACATGTGGACTGGACAGGGATGCGTAGGGAGATGCCATCTATTGATGACAACCACACTATCACTGGCTAAACTGCAAAAGTGCCACCACTTTCTTGACCTCAGAATCAATATGATTCTCAGAATTGCTTAGTCTCAGGTAACGGAAATTCACTCAAAGCCTTGCACAAATGCTTCTGTTTGCCAGATTCTAAATCAAATATTTTCATCCAGTTTGCAGGAGGACAGGGTAATGTAGCTGTTTGGATTTTAGGTAGGGAAACTGAGTTTACACTTTGGAAACTAACAACTTATGTAGGTTTCACTGAAGAGAATTTTGGGTAATCACATACTCCCAGTGTTCATTATAGTTGAGGATGTAGTCTCATCAAATGGGCTTCATTACCTCATAGACAGTTGCTCATTCCTAGAACAATTCAAACGTTTGTGTCTCTGCATTAAAGGCAGAAACAAAAGCAGAAACAGAGAACCACAAAGAATCTAGAGAGAAAAAAAATGACTTCTATAGAGTTATTCATATAATCCCTGTTTTTTGTTTTTTGGGTTTTTTTCCTACTGAATTTCTGCTTTGTTGTTGTTGTTCAGTTGTTCACTTGTGTCTGACTCTTAGCAACCCCCATGGACTGCAACACAGGAGGCTTCCCTCTCCTTCACCATTTCCTGGAGCTTGCTCAAGCTCATGTCCATTGTAGTAACTGTGTTTGGACTTCCTAGGTGGCACTAGCGGTAAAGAACCTGCCTGCCAATGCAGGAGATATAAGAGAAGCAGGTTTGATTCATGGGTGGGCAATATCCCCTGGAGAAGGGAATGGCTACCTACTCCAGTATTCTTGTCTGGAGAATCCCAAAGACAAGTGGGCTTCAGTCCATGGGTTACAAAGAGTCAGACACCACTGAGTGACTAACACTTTCATTTTCGCTTCAGAAGCACAAATGGATAGAATAGTTCTTTATGTTTATATCCTGGCATTATCGTACTGTAGCATAGGATTTGGTAGCACTTCTCAAAAGGCTCTGCCACCTTAATTTTTCAGATAATTGCTTGTCTTACTTTGCATGTAAGTGAATGCTTAGTCACTCAGTCATGTCTGACTTTTTGAGTCCCATGGACTAGAGCCCACCAGACTTATCTGTCCATGGAAATCTCCAGGCAATAATACTAGAGTGGGTAGCCAGTCTCTTCTCTAGGGAGTTTTCCTGACCCAGGGATTGAATCCAGGTCTTTTGCATTGCAGGCAGATTCTTTACTGCCTGAGCCACTAGAGAAGCTCACTCTAATTTTAAAGAAACATTAAGCAAAACCCAAATTCCTAACCAAGTTCTGTGCTGCTCTTCAGGGTTCTTGTCTTGTCTACCTCTTCAGCCTCACTTTGTTCTGCCCTCTCCTTTTCCTATTTCACTTCAGGCACAATATTTCAGTGCCTTCAACTCTCTAGGTTATTTCCAACATTGGAGCTTAGGACATGTAACACTGTTCTCATTGTAGTTGCTTTTCATCTGTTGGATCTCAGCTAAAATATCGTTACCCTTTATAAAGACCTTTTATTATTGTTCACTATATACTCTCCCTCTTATTTTCCATCACAGTTCTCTGTGTTTTGTTTTATTAGCATAGATCACAGATTATCATTACTTTATTGTGGGTGTGCAAAGTCACTTCAGTCGTGTCTGTTTGTGACCCTGTGGATGTAGCCGGTCAGTCTCCTCTAGCCATCAGATTCTCCAGGCAAGGATACTGGAGTGGGTTGCCATTTCCTTCTCCAGCGGATCTTCCCTACTCAGGGATCAAATCCAGGTCTCTTAATAATCCTGCATTGGCAGGTGGGTTCTTTACCACTGGCGCCACCTGAGAAGTTGTTCAATTTTTTAATGACTGGCTGTATTATATACAAGGTGAATGCAGCTGCACTTTTTCCCTCATTTTTTTTCCCTTTACTGATGCTTTATTCTCTGGCCCACAGTATAGAGCATACTACAAAGTAGGCCCTCAATAAAACTTAAAAAAATAGATTGGATAAATAATGTTATTACATCTAAACTGGAGATATGATTTTATCACACCCAGCCCCACACTTACAGGCAGAAAACATTAGTACCAGATAAAAAGAAAGAAAATCTTCCTATGGATAAGTGGCAAAATAAGTGATAAGTTCATTTGTCTTGCAACAAAATGACAGGGCTAATATTTTATTCTCTACTGGCAAAAGTTACATAACAGTTCTGAAACTATATTTTTCTCCTTGTTACATCTTCCTGACCCCAATTATGTCATTGGTCAAACAGTATCTCTACATAGAAATGCTCTATTAAGATTTGGTGGAAAGTCACAGGTAATATAATTAAGCAAGAGTCAGTCTTGGATACACTACAAATTCATGACTTGATATATCTGATTAGAAAATATAAGAACCATGGTCTTTGCCTCTGTCAGAGAGATGATGCTATCCTCTTTAGAACTATTATACACTTTCGAGGAGTTGCAATAACTATTTCAATAACAAGCTCTCAAAATCTCAGTACATTTCATTTGCTATACTAACACAACAGAAAGAGGTAGGGGAAAAAGCTGCATAGTATATTTTCTTTATTGAAGTTACTGGAAAACTGTTTAGTTACTAGAGCAATTTCCTTTTCAAAGTAGTTGTTGACTTATATGACATAGATTTGTCTGCTGTTTTAATTACCTTAAGCTGGAAAAAGCATTTTTCCTGTTTGTAATATGAAATTTCGGAGAAGGCAATGGCACGCCACTCCAATACTCTTTTGCCTGGAAAATCCCATGGATGGAGGAGCCTGGAAGGCTTCAGTCCATGGGGTCGCTAAGAGTCGGACACGACTGAGTGACTTCACTTTCACTTTTCACTTTCGTGCACTGGAGAAGGAAATAGCAAGCCACTCCAGTGTTCTTGCCTGGAGAATCCCAGGGACGGGGGAGCCTGGTGGGCTGCCATCTATGGGGTCACACAGAGTTGGACACGACTGAAGCGACTTAGCAGCAGCAGCAATGTGAAATTTGGGGGGAATTCTTTTAAAACATTTCTACAATGTGAGTAATAACAATTTTCTGAAATATTTAGAAGATTTTGTGAAGATAATGGGCTGACATAGTCACGTGAAATCAAATATATTTTTAGGAATAATGCACATTTTTGTCCTTGGTGGTCACACTGGATTGAAGACATTTCTATGTCTTTATGGGATAGTTGAAAGAGCTCCTTGCTGACTGCGAACAGGAATCCAAAAGGTAAATTTATAACAGTTAATATAGATGCCAGATTTTTCAGTTGTGTAAATTAATTTACTATGTAGGGAATTGCAAATTTGGACTTATAAGAATTGAAAAGTTGAAAACCTTTTTCTGGAATCACAAGATTTTTTGAAATGAACTAGTTTAAAATTCAATTTCTCTCAATGAAAAATGTATGATTTTGAGAAAATTAAATATCATAAGCCTGTTTCTTTACAAAAATGAAGTCAACAATATTTATTACTGTGAAGACTAAATTTTATACATTAAATGTGATTTTATAAGTGCACGGAGTACATGCACTTATACATATACATTTGGAAATATAAAATATCAGTGTAAGCATGGAGATTTGTTTATCCATAAGTCATATCCAAAGCTTTGCCACCCCATGGACTGTAGCCCACCAGGTTCCTCTGTCCATTGGATTTCCCAGGCAAGAATGTTGGGGTGGGTTGCCCTTTCCTTCTTCAAGGGATCTTCCCAACCCAGGAGTTGAAACCCTGTCTCCTAGTTAGAGAGAGATTCTTTACCACTGAGCCATCTGAGAAGTCAAACCACAGAGGTAACATCTAACATATAGTTTGGCATAAAAAATGATAGACATTCTTACAATGTTAATATTTCCTTTTATTAAACTATTCTCTACAACACAATGAGATGGAGAACATTTAGGAAGGAATAGGTTAATTGTGGAATTGAAAATGGATTTAATAAATTTAATAAATATGATTAAATTTTATTTTAATAAATATTAAATTGATATCTGTTTGGATATTTCAATTAGATAGTTGCATACATATATTTATTCCTAAATTTGTTCTCCCCACTTTGAATGTGTTAGTTACCTTAAGTGATTCTTTACTTAAATATTTCACTTTTGTAATTTTATACCTGGTTCATCTTTTCACGGAATTCCCTATTTATCCACTCTTATTATCTCACTTTTCCTATAAAACTCAGCTAAAGTATTGTTTTCTTTGAGAAACCTTCCCAGATCCAGATTTGATTTAGATGTTCTGGAAATGTGAACTCTTATCCATATGAATATATTTATAGTGACAGTTATAAAATTGGTTGGTATGGTCTGATCCCTCATTATCTAATCACTAAGAATAGTGAAACATTCTTATCTGACTTTGTGATCCTAAAGTCAGGTTTAACACATTGAATGAACAAAATATGGTAAGCTTATAATCTATGTAAAGGTGTTTTTAACTTTTTTAATTTGATTTATAGGTAAACTGTTCCTCATATCTGAAATCAGCACCTATAAGGAAGAGATGGAACCAAGGAAATGGAACCAAGAAGCAGTGTGACTCACTTTGTCCTCTGGGCCTCACACAGAATCCAAAGGAGCAGAAAGTCCTTTTTGTTATGTTCTTGTTCTTGTACATTTTGACCATGTTGGGCAACATGCTTATTGTGGTAACTAACATTAGCAAGATCCTGAATTCACTGATGTACTTTTTTCTTGCCAGCTTATCATTTATGGATGTCATTTATTCCTCATCTATTTCTCCCAAACTGATTTCAAGCTTGTTCATAGGGAAAAATACCATATCCTTCCAATCCTGTATAACTCAGCTCTTTACAGAACATTCTTCTGGTGGATCGGAGGTCTTCCTTCTGCTGGTGATGGCCTGTGACCGCTACGTGGCCATCTGTGAGCCCCTGCATTATTTGGTGATCATGAGGCAGAGGGTGTGTGTTGTGCTGCTGGTGCTGCTCTGGGTTGGAGGTTTTCCGCACTCAGCAATTCAACATAACACTATTTTTAGGCTTCCATTCTGTGGCCCCAGTATCATTGATCATTGTTTCTGTTACATGTACCCTGTATTGAAAATGGTCTGTACTGACACTGAGGTCATTGGCCTCTTAGTAACATCAAATGAAGGACTGTTGTGCTTCTGCTCTTACTCGTCTCCTGTGGACTCATCCTGCACTCTCTGAAGAACCTGAGTCAGGAAGGGAGGCTGAAAGCCTTCCAGACCCATGGGTCCCACATCACTGGGTTGTCTGCTTTTTTGTTCCCTGCGTTTTCATGTATGGGGGACCTGCTAAGACCTTCCCTACTGATAAATCATTAAGTGTGTTTTATACAGTCATCACGCCCATGCTGAACCCATTAATCTACACTCTGAGAAACTCAGAGATGACAAATGCCATGAATAAGTTTTGGAGAAGGAACATGGTAGTTTATGGTAAAAAAAAAAATGCATCATCCACCAGGAAGGGGAGTCAGTTGACATCAGAGACCACTTCCTTGGAATTCAGTAGGTTTCTCAAATCCCATGTTGATTTCTTTTTCTTTATTTATAATTATAATATAAAAAATTATAATATAACCATGCAACTATGCTGTTAATAACATGGATAGTTCTTCTCCATGGTAGAATGTACGATCTGTAATATTATGCTTATCACTGTACCTAGAAAGATAGAAGGCTTATATTGAAGGAGCCAATATCATGTAACAGATTAGTGAAGAAAAGTTTATATAGTTACATTAATTTTTAATCAATTTATGCATTTCTTCTTAAATTTTTTCCAGACAGTGTTTATTTTTAGTTAGATTCTTGTCTTATAAGTTATTCTTTTTATTATGCTATTTAAAGTATTTAATGCTATATACTCTGTGTTCTTTATAAAATTTCAGTTGCATTATACACACAACTTTTCATGTAACCTTAATTTTTGTAAACAATTGAAGTGAAATAGATCATAATAAGTAGTAAAAATGCAAGTCATACAAAATGGTAGAAATTTCCCCACTAAATACTCTTGGCACCCTTGTTGAAAATTATCTAAAGACACATACCAAGTTTTATTTCTAGGCTTTCTATTTTATTCCATTAGTCCACTGCCCATCTTTATTCAAATACTGGTGCTATGATTACCATTAATTTGTATAATGTGTTTTAGAGTCTGAAAGTATGAGACCCCCAGCTTTCTTATTTTCAAGATTGTTTTGGCAATTTGGAGGTCTTGAGATTTAATATGAATTTTAGCATGGATTTTTCTGTTTCTGCAAAATCAATTTTGCTATTTTGATCTGTAGATAACTTGAGATAGTGTTAACAGCTTAATATTTTTAAATGTACCAGATCATAAATGTATTTTCATATTTGTGTGTGTTCCATAATATCTTTCAGTAACCTTTTGTAGTTTTCAGTTTACAGGACTTGTCTCTTTGGTTAAGTTTACTTAAATATTTTATTCTTTTTTTCATGCTTTTGTGCATGGAATTATTTTCTTAATTTTTCCTTGAGTTGTTAATGACATAAAGAAATTCAACATCATTTCGCTAGAAACTCTCAACAAATTAGAAGTAGAAGGGATGTACCTTGGCATAAGAAAGTCCATATAAAACAAATTTATAGCTAACATTATCCTCAACATAGAAAGGTTGAAATCTTCCTCATTAAAATCTAGAATAAGGCAATAGGGCACACTCTCACAAGTCCTTTTATAACATAGTACTACCATAAAAATTCCTGTGAAAAGTTTATAATTTTCTAAATGTAGGTTTAGTACTTTTTTTTAAATATAGGTTTGTTATTTTTATTAATATATGTTTATAATTGTTATAGGTTTATAGGTTTTATAGTTTTTATTTAATATAGGTTTATTAATTTTTATTAATCTAGGTTTATTAATTTTCATTTAGTATTACTTTCTGGAACAGTGTTCCTAATGACAGTCACTTCCTACCTTTCAATCACAGCTTAAATATAACCTTTTAAGAAGGGTCTTCTCTGATTACATTATCTACAGTAGAATTTTCCCTTTTCTTTTCTGTCACATTATTCTATTTCTTACATCATAAGCCCCAAATAAGACTATAACTAAATGTCTCCTTCTTTATTGTCTGATCTATTATAATATCCATGCAGGAAAACAAATTTTTTTTTACATGATTTTCCCTTTGGTTTTATTAAGTGCTGAGTCCTAGCTCATAGCACAGTTGCTGGCATAAGAAACATGCCCTAACTCTTAAAAGCAATTAATAATTGGATAAATTATTAGTTGTTGCATCTAAAACTTTAAAAATATTTAAATTTATTTTTAGTATAATTTTTATTTATTTAACCAAGTTTTAAGGTGATTAAATATAGTATTGAATAAAAAGAAAGATATTCTTTCCATGGCAGGGGAGAATATATTAATAAGTCCACCAGATTAAAATAAGTGAGTCTATATTTTATCCTCATTGGCAGCAACCTCATAACGTTTCTAAAGCTACTTTTTTTGCAAGTTATACCTTACTGATATTAGCTATGTGATTTGCTCTAGTAATATCTTCACATATTTTTCACTATTGTTTAGTTCCTAGGCCATGTCGAATTCTTTTGCTACCCCATGGACTTTAGCCTGCCAGGCTCCTCTATCCATGAGATTTCCCAGGCAAGGATAGTAGAATGGGTTGCTATTTCCTTCTTTAGGGGATCTTCCCAACCCAGGGATCAAACCTGCATCTTATGCATTGGCAAGCAAATTCTTCACCACTGAGCCTTCAGGAAAGCCCCTAAAGATGTTCTTTTATACCTTTGTGTAAAATCCCAGTGAATTAATTAAACAAGAATCAGCCCTGGACACCTTCCAAGACTCAGTGATAATTGCAACTGGAAGGGATGAAATAGCCTGTGATCT
This sequence comes from Hydropotes inermis, assembly GCA_020226075.1. Taxonomy (NCBI): domain Eukaryota; kingdom Metazoa; phylum Chordata; class Mammalia; order Artiodactyla; family Cervidae; genus Hydropotes; species Hydropotes inermis. Next base: position 58,726,811 of record CM035289.1, read on the forward strand.
TCACCCCTAATAGGAAGAAGATGCTATTTGCTTAATAACTGGCATAAAAATTTCAGGAGGTCCTTTCTTAGACTTATAGCATGACTTAAAAAGAATCATGGGAATGTCTTTCAAAATCTCAGTCAGTTAGTCTGGTCATGTTAAAATGACAGAGTGAAAAGAATTGAACTGGCAAATGCTATTTTAATTTTTGAAGTTAGTAGGAAAGAAGTTACTTGTGAAAAATTTCCCTGCCAAATAACTAGTTGATTTCTTCTATGTGTCTGTAGTATTTGCTGGTAATTTTGATATATTTCCTAATGCAATAAACTTGTTTTTCTGTGTGTGCACCATGGGATTGCTTTCAAATAATCTACACTGAACTTAAAAATGACCTGAATAATCAGAAGACTCCATGAAGTAAGTGGATGGACAGTCAAAAAAATTATATGCTCAAGTAATAAGGTGGCCTTTTGTCCTCTGTTGTCAAACTGGATGAAAAATAATTCCAAGTGTTTATGAGTAACTTCAAGTTATTCTTCAGGTTATGAGCAAGCCTCCAGAAGATAAGACCAACATTAAATAGTGGGAACCAAGCTCACCGTTGTGAGACCTTCTTTATTATATAAGAAAATAAGTTACTTTGAAATCAATCAAAAAAATTCAATTCTAGGTATGTGACTTAAAAATGTGCACTTGAGAAAATGAACTAGATATTCTGAACCTTAATTTCTTCACTTATGAAATAAGGATTGCAGTTCTTGCTACTGTAAATATTAAATGTGTTACATTAAAAACTGAGTGAGTGATTGGAATACACAGCAGGAGTTTGGAGAAGTGGAGTGATGCTGTCAGAAGAAGGTTAAAAAAGACAGTTTGGGCAGCTTCAGGAGAACCAACTTTTGAGGCCAGTGTAAATGTGGAGAGACTTAGCAGGAGGTGGTTATGGTGGACCAGGAAGAAATTAAGAAGTAGGGAATGATAAAATTTGTGATATATTCTGAAAGTAGAGTCAGTAGGATTTATTTAAGCTTTATGAGAGTGACAAATGAGTAGAGAGCACTGAAATTTTGTTTCTGAACAATATTTAAATTTTATTTAGAAAATACTCATGTTTATTGTGGAAATTTTAGAAGTTATGTTTTAAAAATAGTAAATTGCTATTCAGTTGGATTTCAAAATTAGAGATGTTGCAAATAAACATTTGAAATTTAGGGAAAAAGTAAGGACTGGAGATACAAAATTAGACTGCTGCAGTCTAATTGATTGGTCCAAAATGGGAAATAACCACATAAAGACCGAATTGTCAGTGAGGTTTGAGACAATTCAGGGCAAGGATCTTCTCTTCACACATTCATCTACCCACACTGATTTTATGTGTATTACCTTGAGTGTGTTTCATGCATTATACTTTGTGTCTTTATAAATGCTGCACCTTTTCATGGATTTCTCTTTTTATTTCTATACTTTCATTTATTTTTTTACACTCAGCTAGACCATTGCTTCCTCTTGAATGTCTTCTGTGATGTCCACCTGATATACTCCTATATCCTGACTCTTCAGCACTGTGTGAATTTAATGGAACTTCATACATGTGTCAGGAATTCTTTGGTTTTTTTGTTCTGTATCATATCACTGAGGTTAAACAAACAAACAAACAAACAAAAACAGCAACTATGCCTTATTCAACTTGGTAATCAAAATGTCTATGACACATTAGACACAAATGGATGTTCTATTGATGGTCTTCCAAAGAATGGATAAATAAAAATAATTCTTATAGGTTTGAGCATTTTTCCCCTTTAAGTGTTATCCTCCTTGTTTTTTTAAGTAAACTGCTTTAATATGTGAAGTCAGTGCCTGTCCAGATTAGATGGGACCAAGAAATAATGTAACCTACTTTGTCCTTCTGGGTCTCACACAGAATCCAAAGGAGCAGAAAGTCCTTTTTGTTTTGTTCCTGTTCATCTACCTTTTGACTCTGGTGGGCAATCTTCTTATTATAGTGACTATAGCTGTCAGTAAGACCCTGAACTCACCGATGTACTTTTTTCTTGCTAGCTTATCATGCATGGATGTCACTTACTCCACTTCTATCACCCCCAAATTGATTTCAGAGCTGTTATTCGGGGGAAAACACATATCCTTTGAATCTTGCATGACTCAGCTGTTTGCAGAACACCTTTTTGCTGGATCGGGGGTCTTCCTTCTGCTGGTGATGGCCTATGACCGCTATGTGGCCATCTGTAAGCCCTTGCATTATTTGGTGATCATGAGACAGAGGGTGTGTGTTGGGATGCTGGTGCTGTCCTGGGTTGGAGGTTTCCTGCATTCAGTAATTCAACTCAGCACTATTTATGGGCTCCCATTCTGTGGCCCCAATGTCATTGATCACTATTTGTGTGACATGTACCCCTTATTGGAACTCGTCTGTACTGACACCTATGTCATTGGCATCTTAGTTGTGGCCAATGGAGGACTGATCTGCACTATTGTGTTTCTGCTCTTACTCATCTCCTATGGAGTCATCCTGCACTCTCTGAAGAACCTGAGTCAGGAAGGGAAGCAGAAAGCCCTCCAGACGTGTGGTTCCCACATCACTGTTGTTGTCTGCTTTTTTGTTCCCTGTATTTTTATGTATGCAAGGCCTGCTAAAACATTCCCCAATGACAAATTATTGAGTGTGTTTTATACAATTATAACCCCCATGCTAAACCCATTAATCTATAGTCTACGAAATTCTGAGCTGACTAATGCTATGAAGAAGCTCTCGAGAGGAAACATCATATCTCATATTAAATAAGTGCATCACCCAACATGAAGGGAGTCATTTGACATCAGGTTCCATTTCCTTAGAATGCAGAAGTCATTTTAAAATTTGATTCCAATTCTAATTTTTTTCTGTAAAAAGAAAAAATTCTCTTTCTTCAAAGACTTTATGATAATTTCAATTAAAGATTGCAATTATACAGCTGTGCTATTAATAACAGTTTCCTCTATTCTAGAATGTAAGGTACATCATTATCTTTATCACTGTACCTAGAAATGTATAATGCCTGTATGGTAAGGAGTTAATAATAAATAATGATGAATGAGAAAAGTAATATATAGTAACACTGATTTTTAATCAATTTGCGCATTTGTCTTTTTTGTGTGTGACTTATTTGGGAAGAGATCCCCACTTTATTTGTATTCCTTTTTCAACTGAACAGCAACTATGGCTCTCTCGATTTTCTGATGATTGGGCATTGCACTTGCACAGTATGCAGGGGAGATTAAACAACATTATCCTGCTAATAAATTGTTACAATTTGCACAGCTGCATCAGTTTATTTTTCCAAAAGTCATGCAGCAATGCCCTTTGGAAAAGGGGACAACTGTCTTTACTGATGGATCTTTCAATGGCATAGCCAGTTTGGTAATCAAAAATGAATCTTATTATTGTCAAACCTCATATTCCTCAGCTCAAGAAGTAGAACTTTTTGCAGTAGTTCAGGCTCTGTAACGTGTTCCTCAAAGTTTTAATCCATACTCTGACAGTTTTTATGTTGTCAGAGCTCTCTCAGTCATTAAAACAGTACCCCTCATTGGAGCTGCAAAGGCCTCTATTCAAACCTTGTTTTTGAAAATTCAGAATCTCATTCGAGCCCGAACTCACCCTTGCTTTTTTGGACACATATGCACTCATACTGCCCTTTCTGGGCCTTTAACGGCTGGAAATGCTCTGGCAGATGAAGCCACCTGTATGGTGTATTATTCTTCCTTAATCCCTATCTCTGCGGCACAGGCCTCTCATGCATACAGCATCAGAATAGCAATTCATTACGGCTGCAATTTGGAATTTCCCGAGAGGCAGCTCGTCACATTATAAAAAGTTGTCCTACCTGTCTGCAGTTTTTGTTCTTCCCACTTATGGAGTCAATACTCGGGGTTTGCTCCCCAACGATTTGTGGCAAATGGATGTTACACATATTTCTGATTTTGGAAAACTGAAATATGTGCCTGTTACTATTGATGCCTTCTCTGGTTTTATCATGGCCACACTTCAATCTGGAGAGGCTAGTAAACATTGTATTCAGCATTGCTTATGGAGTTTTTCTACTATTGGCCTACCTAAATGCATCAAAACAGACAATGGCCCTGGATATGTTGGCTGCAATTTTCAAACCTTCTGTGCCCAGCTGCGCATCATACACAAGACTGGAATCCCATATAATCCACAGGGCCAAGGAATTGTTGAGCGAGCACATCAAACCCTTCAGCACCAACTGAAAAAATAAAAAGGGGGAGTTTGTATGCTAATACACCTAACAATCTTCTTAGTCATGCTTTGTTTGTTTTAAATTTTCTAAGCCTCGATAAAAATGGAAAATCAGCAGCTCAACGCCTTTGGCATTATGATAATAAAACAGTTTGGCCAATGGTTAGATGGAAGGATCCCATAGAAGGCAGATGGCATGGACCGGACCCCGCCCTAATATGGGGAAGAGGTCATCTTTGTGTTTTCCCGCCGAATACAGAAGCGCCACGCTGGCTCCCGGAAAGGTTGGTACACACGGCGGAGGCGATCGCTGGTGGAGCAAATGAGGCGACTCACTTTCCAGGATACAGCCCCGCTACCAACAGCTCAGCAGATACAGGCGCTGTTACAAATGGCGTGTGAGAATTCTCCGAATCTTCCCACTGCTTCGCCTACTTCTTCTTGGTTTAGTATAAATGAAGTTTAGATGAATAAAGAATTATCGCTGACTGCAGCGATCCTCTCGGCCCCAGCTTTTCTGTGTCTTTATTTCTTAGCCTTTAGGAACGTGCCATGTCTCCCGTTTGAAATCTTCCGGCTGGCCCGGCACCCTGTCTACTTGCGCATTATGCTTTCAAAAAACAACACACACTGCGGCCATGACTGCTGTGTCTGCGTCCACATTTGTCTTTTTTACCCTTTTTCAGAGACAGGGTAATTTTTATTTAGATTCTTGTAATTTAAGTGTACTTTAGCTTTTAATTTTTACAATTTAAAATATTTAATTCTATATAGGTAACTTTGTTAGTGTATTACACACAAATTTTTTACTTTAATTCTATTAGTGTTCACAAGAAAATTGAAGTAAAATAGATAATAATAACAACATAAATAAAACTAAATAATATGGAGTGAAGTGTCAAATAAATTTCCCCTTTTTCTCTCAATATTTTTCAATCTTCACTCTAAGAGGTAGAATCTAATTTTTATTCTTAATTTTAATCTAGTAAAAATCTTTGCAAATGTCAGTGTATTTGCCAATATATATATTTGCTTTTTCTATATATATCACACTTGCTTTTACTACACCACATCTTAAAGATATTTCAATGCCAGCTCAAACATATCCCTTAACTTTTTATATGTTTCACAATACATCTTATAAATTCATATTAAAATTCATATGCTCATTCTTTTTCATGTGGTTTTAAACTTTTTTATGACAATTTTCAAATAAATATATGTCTTTGAAAATGTGCAAATATGATTTCCTAGGCATATAATTGTTGATTTGATAGTTGAATCAATTATTAGGTAACATATGCATTTAAAATGTTGATATGGATAGTTATTGACAAATTATTGTCCTTGAGGTTGTATGACAACTGCAGTCTTGTCCACTGTCAGTGAGAATTCTTTTGCCCACATTGTCAAGACCTGTACCTGATAAACATTTATGACAACTGATTAAAGTTATTTTTATACTTTGCTACCCTTTTGATATAATTTATCTGGGTGTCATTCCATATGTTTAAATTGATTTGCTTTTATTCTTTTCTGTATTTTATATATACATATGTCTTTATTTCATTCAATTTTTGATATTTCTGAGATTATATATTAAATAAATGATCTCTTTTATATTGTATATATAATTAATATTTTATGGTTATATGTTCTTAACTATTTATAATATGTAGAGTGTTTTTGCATGTAACATTTTTATACTTTATATTCAATTTTTTAAATATATTGCTTATGAAGAATTTTCTCATTTCACTTGTGACAATTCTTCAATTTTTTTTTTTTTAGTATTTAATTTTTAAAACATTCTTGGTATTAAAAGGTTGTTGCTGAACCCATGAAAAAGACGCCAGGATCCTTGGCCTCCGGAGGAGGAGAATTCAATCTGGGGCCAGAGATGAGGCTTGATCGCTCGCTTTTGTGCAATAGAATTTATATAAAAGTGATAGAGAAAGCTCCTGTAATAGACATCAGAGGGGGCAGAAAGAGTACCCCCTTGCTAGTCTTAGCAATGGAATTATATACTCTCAAATTAGTTGTTACAGTGAATCAAAAGAATGTCTGGAGGTTGTAAAGACATCACCAGACCTACTCCCATAATTTACATTTTGAGATAACAGAATTAGCCAGAGGGTTTTTTCCCAGAGACTGTCCTCAAGCAGGATACATTATTGTTATACAATCCTAAGGAATGTAGAGGGGAAAAAAGGTTTGTCCTTTCTTCCTCCTTGAGAATTCCAGACCCCTCTCTCCATGGGGACCCCTAGACTTCTAATCACCAGCCTAAGAAATGACTCTCTCAATATCATACGGAAACTTTTGATTTGTCTCTAATTAATTTTGTTATAGGAGACAAATTGGATTGAATTTTTAATTGTTTCTCTAAATTTAAGGGTTTTTTTTAAATGGTCATGTAAATATCTTTTTGCCATTGATCTGAAATCCTGACTGTTGTATGCTGAAGTCCAATGTATTTGGATCCAATTCAGGACTATTCTTTTTCATTGATCTCTTTATTCATGTGCAGATCGGCACACAATATAATTGCTATGATATATAACACATTTTGATAAGTAAAGAGACAGTCCCTCATTACTATTCTTTTTCTGAGATATGCCTAGGCTTGTATATTTCTGTTCCAGATTGTTACAAAAAATAATAAATTGAATATAAATAAGATAAACAGTATACTTTAAAATGAAGTTAAAATGAATTTAAAATAGTTTAGCCACAAAATAGCATTCAGTTGTTATTTTCAATAAGATTCACTTTAAGAAGGTTCATTTTAGGGGAGTTGATATCTTTACAGTATAAAACTGTGACCCAGGTATGACAAGATGTCTTCAGTTAAAAGTCACCTTTTATAAACTTGGGTGAAGCAAGAATTGCAGTTTCTGCTGTGTTTCTGTCCCTTGTGGATATCTGTTGTTCTTCATCTGTGACCCCTGAAATACCAACTGACACTTGCTGTAAGAAAACAATCATCTCTTTCAGGAAGTCCGGGACTCACTTCTTTGCTGAGGATCTTTTGCTGCTGAGATCTTCCCACCCATAGTGGTTGCCAGTGAGCCATCTGCTAAACCCTGTATCTGCTAAACCCTGTACTGTGAAACCATCATGAGTGACAGGGATGTGGCTTCCTCTTTCAAGTAATAGGAGCTGGAGGGTTGTACTTGCAACCACTCAGATCTTCATAGTGTGGCTGCCTGTCTGTGGTTCAAAGTCATAGACCATTCTTGTGTGCCTTGAACACTTTATTGAAATTTTTCTGCATGGAATTCACATCCTTGGTCTCTGTTGCTGCCAATCATTGGTTCATTTACCCATTAAAATATTTTCACTTGTTGGTCTCCTATGTGGTCATCTCGTCCTCCCTAGAGACATAGCTTGGAGGAAGATGCAAAGTTCTCTCCACCTGTGTCTCTCACATCACTGTGGTCATCTTAGATTTGTGTCCTGCTTATTTGTGTATTTATACCCAAGACTCGGGTACATTTTATATCATGATAAGACCTTTGTTAAACTTCTTAAACTTCATGCTCAGAAATTTAGATGTGAATATGCTGAGTAAGTTCTGGGATGGAAAAATGACTTTGGGAAACAATCATAACAGCAACAAAAAAGTGAGTTGTCTCTAAAATGGAAAAGATAAAATACAATTTTTATTTTCTTTTTAATTAATTTATTTTAATTGATAGCTAATTACTTTACAATATTGTAGTGGTTTTGCCATACACTGCCATGAATCAGCCATGGGTGTACACGTGTTCCCCATCCTGAAACCCCTCCCACATCCTGTGCCATCCCATCCCTCAGGGTCATCCCTGTGCGCCAGCCCTGAGTGCCCTGTCTCATGCATCAAACCTAGACTGGCAATCTGTTTCACATATGATAATATACATGTTTCAATGCTATTCTCTCAAATCATCCCACCCTCACCTTTTCTCACAGAGTCCAAAATCTGTTCTTTATATCTGTGTCTCTTTTGTGGTCTCACATATAGGGTCATCATCATCATCTTTCTAAATTCCATATATATGTGTTAATATACTCTATTGGTGTTTTTCTTTCTAACTTACTTCACTCTGCATAATAGGCTCCAGTTTCATCCACCTCATTAGAACTGATTCAAATGCATTATTTTTAATAGCTGAGTAATATTCCATTGTGTATATGTACCACTGCTTTCTTATCCATTCATCTGCTGATGGGCATCTAGGTTGCTTCTATGTCCTGGCTATTGTAAACAGTGCTGTAATGAACATTGGGGTACATGCATCTCTTTCAATTCTGGTTTCCTTGGTGTGTATGCCCGGCAGTGGGATTGCTGGGTCATATGGCAGTTGTATTTCCAGTTTTTTAAGGAATCTCCACAGTGTTCTCCATAGTGACTGTACTAGTTTGCATTCCCACCAACAGTGTAAGAGGGTTCCCTTTTCTCCCCTTTCTCGTCTCCAGCACTTACTGTTTGTAGACTTCTTGATAGCAGCCATTCTGACCAGCATGAGATGGTACCTCATTGTGGTTTTGATATGCATTTCTCTGATAATAAGTGATGTTGAACATCTTTTCATGTGTTTGTTAGCCATCTGTATGTCATCTTTGGAGAAGTTTCTGTTTGGTTTTTTGGCCTATTTTTTGATTGGGTCATTTATTTTTCTGGTATTGAGCTGTATGTACTGCCTGTATATTTTTGAGATTACTTTTTTGTCAGTTGCTTCATTTACTATTATTTTCTCCCATTCTGAAGGCTTCCTTTTCACCTTGCTTATAGATCCCTTCGTTGTACAAAAGCTTTTAAGTTTAATTAGGTCCCATTTGCTTATTTTTGCTTTTATTTCTATGACCCACAGGTCATAGAGGACCCTGCCATGACTTATGTCAGAGTGTTTTGCCTATGTTTTCCTCTAGAAGTTTTATAGTTTCTGGTCTTACATTTAGATCTTTAATCCATTTTGAGTTTATTTTTGTGTATGGTGTTAGAAAGTGTTCTAGTTTCATTCTTTTACAAGTGGTTGACCTGTTTTCCCAGCACCACTTGTTAAAGTGATTGTCCTTTCTCCATTGTATATTCTTGCCTCCTTTGTCAAAAATAAGGTGTCCATAGGTGCATGGATTTATCTCTGGGCTTTCTATTTTTTTCCATTGATCTATGTTTCTCTCTTTGTGTCAGTACTATACTGTCTTGATGACTGAAGCTTTGTAGTATAGTCTGAAATCAGTCAGGTTGATTCCTCCATTTCCAATCTTCTTTCTCAAGATTACTTTCAAGTTTAAAAAAAAAATAAAAATTCAGCTAAAACAATTCTGGAAATTCTTCTCTGATTCCATTTTGATGGGTATATCCCTGTACTATAGCTCTTAACTTATGTGATTATCCTTATAACTTAATACATGGATCTGGAATTATCTGTTCCCTAGTCCTAGTCATGAGGGCAAGTAACTCTACTTTATTTAACTTGGAAATTACAATGTTAAAAACAAAATGGTCATGAAAAAATTCTCCACACACATTTTTTTAATTGAATGTATAACAAAGGATGAAAATTATAATTTATTTAAAAGTTTTCCCAAAGTTTTGTAGGTACACTGTTTCTAACATGTGAAGACAGCACCTATACATACTAGATGGAACGTAGGAACAATGTAACTTATTTCATCCTCTTGGGCCTTACACATAACCCAAAGAAGCAGAAAGTCCTTTTTGTTATTCTCTTATTCTTCCACATTTTGACTGTAGTGAGAAACCTGCATATTGTTGTGACTGTAGCTGTCAGTAAGACACTGAACTCACCAATGTACTTTTTCTTACTAGTTTATGGTTTTTAAATCTAGTTTATTTCTCATCTGCTTCCTGCAGATTGATTTCAGACTTGTTTTTTTGGGGGGAAATACCATATCCTTTGAATCCTGTATAAACCAACTGTTTACAGAGCACTTTTTTGGTGGATCTGAGATATCTCTTCTGCTGGTGATGTTGCCATTACATTATTTGGTGATTATGAGGAAAAGGATATGTGTTATACTGCTGCTGGTATCCTGTGTTGGAGGCTTTCTGCACTCATTCAAGTTAGCCCTGTTTATGGGCTCCCTTTTTGTGGTCTCAATATCACTGATCACTTTATGTGTGACATCTCCCCTTTATTGAAACTCATCTGTACTGACACCTTTGTCATTGGCACCTTAGTTGTGGCAAATGGAGGACTGATCTGCTCTGTTGTTTTTCTGCTCTTACTCGTCTCCTATGGAGTTATCCTGCACTCTCTGAAGAACCTGAGTCAGGAAGGCAGGCAGAAAGCCCTCCAGACCTGTGGTTCCCACATCACTGTGGTGGTCTGTTTCTTTGTTTCCTGTATTTTCACATATGCAAGACCTGCTAAGACCTTCCCCATTGACAAATCATTGAGCATGTTTTATACAGTCATAAGTCCTATGTTGAACCCATTAATCTACAGTCTAAGAAGTTCTGAGATCATGAATGCTATAAAGAAGCTCTGGACAGAAAAAGTGAGATCAAGTTGTAAACAAGTGCATTATGCATTAGAGAGAAAGTAGTTTAACACTAGAGATTTAGTTCAAATATCAAAATCTATTGTTCTGATGTAAACTTTCCTTATCTCAGAATAATTTATCATGTTTTATTAAAGAATAAAATTTCCATGGTGTATATGTACCACAGCTTCCTTATCCATTCGCCTGCTGATGGGCATCTAGGTTGCTTCCATGTCCTGGCTATTATAAACAGTGCTGCTATGAACATTGGGGTGCACATGTCTCTTTCAGATCTGGTTTCCTTGGTGTGTATGCCCAGAAGTGGGATTGCTGGGTCATATGGAAGTTCTATTTCCAGTTTTTTAAGAAATCTCCACACTGTTTTCCATAGCGGCTGTACTAGTTTGCATTCCCAACAGTGTAAGAGGGTTCCCTTTTCTCCACACCCTCTCCAGCATTTATTGCTTGTAGACTTTTGGATAGCAGCCATCCTGACTGGCGTGTAATGGTACGTCATTGTGGTTTTGATTTGCATTTCTCTGATAGTGAGTGATGTTGAGCATCTTTTCATGTTTTTTAGCCATCTGTATGTCTTCCTTGGAGAAATGCCTGTTTAGTTATTTGGCCCATTTTTTGATTGGGTCATTTATTTTTCTGGAGTTGAGCTGGAGGAGTTGCATTTGAATCAGTTCTAATGAGATGGATGAAACTGGAGCCCATTATACAGAGTTAAGTAAGCCAGAAAGATAAAGACCATTACATATACTAACACATATATATGGAATTTAGAAAGATGTTAATGACAACCCTATATGCAAAACAGAAATAGAGACACAGATGTATAGAACAGTCTTTTGGACTCTGTGGGAGAAGGTGAGGGTGGGATGTTTCAAGAGAATAGCATGGAAACATGTATATTATCTAGGGTGAAACAGATCACCAGCCCAGGTTGGATGCATGAGACAAGCGCTCGGACCTGGTGCACTGGGAAGACCTAGAGGGATCGGGAGGAGAGGGAGGTGGGAGGGGGTATAGGGATGGGGAACACATGTAAACCCATGGCTGATTCATTTCAATGTATGACAAAACCCACTACAATAAAAAAAAATAAAAAAAATAAAAGATTACTTGTAAAAAAAAAAAAGAATAAAATTTATGTTTGTTATTAATGATAGTTTCCCTTCTTGAATGTAAACATTAATGTCTAGTTTATCACTGCAACTGGAAAGGTGAAATTCATTTAAAATAGAGTCAATAAGTAATACGTAATGCATTTGTCAGTATTACAAAAATAATTAACTAATATGCATTACTTTGTTACTTCTCATTTTTTGTAACCAGATTCTTATCTTTTATAGTCACTTTTTATTGTACTAAGTAAAATATTTAATACTATATTCTATCCTCTTCTTTCACTTTTATTGTTATATATGAAAATTTATTGTAATATTTTCCTTTGTAAAAAAAATGGAAAAGTATGATGGATAACAATAAATGTTAAAAAATAGAATCCCTACAAAATAGAATCCCTACAAAATAGAATCATGTAAAATATACCTCCTGTTTGCCCAATATCAGAGTTTCCCAGTTTTTTCCAAATGCAGTTACTATACTGTTTCTGCTGCTGCTGCTAAGTCATGTCAGTCGTGTCTGACTCTGTGTGACCCTATAGACCGCAGCCCACCAGGCTCCCATCCCTGGGATTCTTCAGGCAAGAACACTGGAGTGGGTTGCCATTTCCTTCTCCAGTGCATGAAAGTGAAAGTGAAGTCACTCAGTCGTGTACGACTCTTGGCGACCCCGTGGACTGTAGCCCACCAGGCTCCTTCATCTATGAGATTTTCTAAGCAAGAGTACTGGAGTGGGGTGCCATTGCCTTCTCCATACAATTTCTAAGATTCCTCAAATAATGACTGCTGCAAAAAGAAGCATATTTTCATGTGTGTTTGCCTGTATGTCTCTGTTTATACATTTTGCATTTTGCAACTCAGTTTTCTGAAGATCTTTTCATACAGTCTTCGAAGATGTAACTCATTATAGTTTCCTCATACTGCTCAGCTTCTTTAAAAGTCTCTAAAATTTAGGTATCCAGTTTTCTTCAAGTTTTTTCTCATATTTTTCTACAATAAATAATTCTACAATGAAGTCTTTTTAAAATTTTCTAAGCATGAGTTTCTAGAAGTGAAATTGTTGACTTAATTGGTATATGTATTGAAAATGTTGATATTCATAGATATGCAAAAATGCCATTATGACCTTGAACAAACTTACTACTCCCCTCACTTTGGAAAACACATTTGACAACATGCTGAACCACTAGTGCTTGATAAACATTTATTTATATAAAAATCTGATTAAAGAAACTGTTTCATTTGTATGCTTGTATTGATATTCAATAAACATAACTGAATTTGAGTATCACCCATGTTTAAATGATTTGTAGTCCTTTTTCATGAATTGCCTATTAATGAATTTCTGTGTGTATTTGATTGCCAATACTTTTCCATATTGATTTTAAAGTTTGAATTATACATGAATTATCCCATTTACCCTGTGTTTGGTAATTATTTTTCCTGCTTGTGATTTCTTTTTTAATTTTTTAATACTGTGCAGAATATTTCTGGGGCTGTATAAATATTTTTACATTTATATAATTGATTCTAGCAATTTTTTTGCTTCTATGTCTTGAATTTTTCTATCTCATTCTTAACAAAATATTCTTCACAGTTTTCCATATTTAATTTTTAATTCTTTCTGTTGTTTTAGATTTTATGTTTACATTTTCCTTTGATATAAGAAGATAAGTAGGGATTACATTTTAATTATTTTTCTAGATTGTCATTATTATGGATGCATAATTATTTTCCCCCATGGTTTTGATATCTTAACTTTGTATTCCAAAATATGGCATGTGTTTGCATCAAATTCATTCCTCCACTAGCTTCCTTTGATGTCTTTATTCCTGGGCCATTTAACATACAATTTAATTGTGTGCTTTTGATTTAGAATATATTTTACTATCTGAAAAGTCTAGGATTCCTTCATGACTAATTTTTTCCCAGAACTATGTATATTTTTGCATATTTGTATTTTAAAATTAAATTTCAACAAGCTAGTCTGGTAAAAACTACATTGAGTTAGTATTTTGAGTAAAATTTGATTGAGAAAACATTTGTATCTTCAGAGAATTGAGAATTCCTACCCACAAGCTTAATGGTATCAGATCCATCAGAGAAAGGTTGGAATAAAGATTTATGACACCTGTGTGTGGTCATATTTCATATTCTTATTCAAGAATATGTGAGTTCAAAAATCTCCTGATTTGAAAAATATTTACATCTGTTAATTGGATGAGGGAACAAGATTTTCCAGAGTTGAATTTTGGTGGTTCAGTTGGTGGTTCAGTTCAGGTTTCTGTTCACCAGACCTAGATTATTATTTATCAGTTTCATTATCACCTTAGTCTGCATGGGTTGCTATCACAAAATACTACAGACTGCGGAGCTTAGACAGCAGACATTTATGCTCCCATAGTTCTGCAGGCTGATATCAAAGATCCAGGTGATTGCTAAGTTGGTTTCTGGTGAATCCTCTTTTCCTACCTTACATGGGGCACCTTCTCACTCTGTCCTTGCATGGCCTTTCTTCTGTGTACTTTTTCAGGAGAAAGCTCTTTGTCCCCTCCACTTCTTATAAGGATGCCAGTTCTATCGGATGGGGACTGACCCTTATGATATGAAGGAGTACCAGCTATTTCAGTCCCCATTTCAAGGTTTCCAAGCCTTGGCACTAGATGGAGGAGTGAATAAACTTTTTAGATGACCTTAGTCTGATAATTTCTAACTTCCATCTTGAGAGAGGTGGAGCCAGAAGTATTCAGCTGAATGGATCAAATTCTTGACCCACTGAAATAATCTAATATAATAAAGTGAATGTTGGTGTTTCAAATAGTTTTTAATTTTTTCAGATATCACAATAGTATCTGAAATACTGTAGTAATTTAGACCCTATGGTATTGGCTCATGGATATGTACACTGACTGAACAAAAGAGAAAACTAAGAAATAAAATGGTAAATATGCAGATTATTGTATCTGGTTGTAATGGTGTTTCAGGGTATAGGAAACAGAATGGTTATTCACTGTATATACTGGGAAAATTTATTTTTTTAAACAATAATGATTTACTTATTTACTTTTTTATTGGCTGTGCCACAAGGCACATGGGGTTTTAGTTCCTCACCAAGGTTTTGAACCTGCATCCTTGCATTGGAAGCACAGAGTCTTAACCACTACACTGCCAGGGAAGTCCCTATTTATCCTTAAGAAAGGAAAGTGTATTTTCACTTCACACTATACTTTGAAGAGTATAGTCTATGTGGGCTATATATGTAAATGATAAATAAACAACTTTAAAATGCTTAAAGATAATTATCTTTATAAACTTGTGGCAGGGAAGGACTTTGAGAAGTAACATGCAGAGAACTTTCATCCTGAATCTAGTTTCCATATTCCCACATAATAGAATAGGTGGTTAATCCTAGATCCCAATCATGTTCACTGCAGTATCCAGGTGTGAACTCCCTTTATTTGTAATTTGGAAGTGTGTATTACAGTGAATTAAATATTTCTTTTTCAGATCCTTCATAGAAAGGTTGAAATGAAGACTTATATCACCTATGTGTGGTCATATTGCAAGCATCTTATTCCACAATACAAGAAGATTCATTCATTCAAAAATCTCTGGATTTGGGGGTGGGGGGGGGGAGTGTGTGTTTATGCTCAGTCATGTCTGGCTCTTTGCAGCCCCATGGACTGTGGTTGCTCTGCCCATGAGATTTCCAGGCAAGAATACTGGAACAAGTTGCCATTTCCTACTCCAGGTAATCTATCTGTCTCAGGGGTCAAGTCATCATCTCTTTTGTCTCCTGCATGGGCAGATGGATTCTTTACCACTGCACCACCTGAGGGGTTTAAAAGTCTTTACGGCTGGTAATTAGATGTGTGCTGTGCTCAGTCGCTCAGTCGAGTCCAACTCTTTGCGACCCCACGGACTATAGCCCTCTAGGCCCCTCTCTCCATGGGATTCTCCACTCCATTTGAGTGGATTACCATGCCCTCCTCCAGGGGATCTTCCCAACTAGGGATCAAACCCAGGTCTCCCACAGAGCAGGCAGATTCCTTACCATCTGAGTCACCAGGGAAGCCTGGTAATTAGATAAGGGGCCACGATTTTCCTGAACCAAATTCTGGTGTTTCAATTCAGGCCTCTGTTCACCAAACCTAGATTACTTTTTATCATCATCATTGTCACCTTAGTCTACCTGAGCTCTTTTCAAAATACTGTTTATCCTCTGGGTGCCAGAGCCTGTGTGATTTGCATGTGTGCTCTTTTGAGTTGGGGTTTCTGCTTCTTACAGGTATCTTCCAGCTCTCCCCAAAGTAAGCCCCACTGGTCCTCAAGGCCAGGATATTTTGAGGGTCCCTCTTCCTGGTTCAGGACTCTTGGCTGTAGAGCTTGAAGTGAGGCTCAGATTCCTGATTTCTTGAGGAGAATCTCTGCAACTGTTATTACTATCCTGTGTGGTTCACCACTCGGGGACATGGTCTTGACTATATTGTGTCTTCACTCTTGCTACTTGTTTGCTGTGGTTTCTTCTTTATATCACATCTTTTGCTGTAGGGGATTATCCTGCTAGTCTTTACGTCAGTCTCTTTAGTAATTGTTCTATATTATTATTATGTGTGTGTGCTCAGTCATGTCTGACTCTTTGTGACCCCATGGATTATAGCCCACCAGGCTCCTCTGTCCATGGTATTTTCCAGGTAAGAATACTGGAGCAGGTTTCCATTTCCTACTCTAGGGTTGTTCTTGACTCAGGGATAGAACCTGCATCTGTGTTTCCTGCTTTGACAGGTGGATTCTTTTCCACTCTGCCACTTGAAAGGTGCTCTGTAAAGAGTTATAATTTTGGTATTCCCATGGAAGGAAGTGATCTCAGGGTTTTCCTACCCTGCATGTTGACTACTCTCTCCTATATGTCTGTCTTTATACCAAAGCCACACTGCTGTGATTACCATTGTTTTGTTGCATGTTATAGAACCAGGAATAGGAAATCCACCAATCTGTTCTTTTTTTCAAGATTGTCCTGCTGATTTAGATTCCCTTGAGATTTCATATGAATTTTAAGATGAAGGTTTCTATTTGTACAAAAAATATTGGGAGATTTATTAGGGATTGCATTGAATCTGTAGATCACTTTAGGTAGCATTGACATCTTAATAATATTAAATAGTCCAGATCACCAGTCCAGAAAATGTTTTCCATTTATTTTGTAATATAAAATAATATTCTGTATTAAGAATTCAGAATTAATATTCTGAATTAAGAATATAAAATAATCTATAATATCTTTCAGCAACACTTTGTAGTTTTTAGCATACAAACCTTTTCCTACTTTGTTTGTTCTGAGGTAGTTTACTCCTTGACATTGTTGTAAATGGAATTTTTTTTCTTGATTTGATCTTTTGATTGTTCATTGATAGTATAGAAATTCAACATTCATTCACAATAAAAAATATTCTCAAGAAGTGGGATATAGAAAGAGTGTACCTCAACATAATAAAGGCTGTATAGAACAGCTCCATAGCTCACATTAGTCTCAGCATTGGAAGACTGAAATCTTTCTTGTTAAAAATCAGGAACAACATAAAAGTGCAACCACTCATCACTTAAAGAAAACAAAAATGAATTATTGTGAAAATTTTCCTTTGAATTTTTTTGAGTATTCTACATATAGACCATATCATCTCTAAAGTGAAATAATTTTATAATTAATTAAATTTTACTGTCTGGAACAGTGATTCCAATGGTAGCTACTTTCTAGTGTTTGAATCTCAGCTTAAACATCACCTTTTAAAAAATATTTACTCTAATTACATTATCATAGTATTGAGAGGGTCACAGGTGGGAAGGCCAGTGGTCCCCAAGGGGCAGGAGGAAATAAACTACAAGTGGCAGACTTTTTTTTTTTTTCTTCTCTACACAAAATTAAAGACACCTGTTTCTGCCTTGAGCTAACCAATGAGTTTTTCTTATGTTAATAAAACTACATATTTCCTTTGGAATTTGCCTTTCTTCAAAATGGGTCTGCCTAAGACTAATTATTTTCTTTTCTCAAACCTTGGGCTGATAATGACTCAACAAACCAGTATTCCTGTCAATTGTTTTTTGGCCAGGAGATGGCATACCTCATGCCATCCTATCTCAAAAGTGCATATTGTGGGAGAGGGGCCTGCTGAAACTCCCTCAGCCTTGGGGTGTCTCTTTTATCTGATGAATGCTTTCTATCAGACATAAAACACATTGCTATAAACCAGCAAGGGGGCACTCTTTCTGGCCCCTTCTGATGTCTACGTCAGAAGCTTCCCCTATCTCTATTATATTTTAATAAAACTTTGCTACACAAAAGCTCCAAGTAATCAAGCCTTGTGTCTGACCCTGGATCGAAATTCTCTCCTGCAGAGGTCATGAATCCTGGCAACACTCGGCTCGAAGCAGCAAACTTTCAGTATATTTTTTTCCTCTTATTTCTGCCATAGTACCATATTTGCTTTCTTATAAGCAGTGAATAAGGCAATTCTTGCTTTATTAAATTTTCTCCTTTATTGTTTGACTCATAAGAACATGAGACCCATGCAGGAAGGAATTTTTACATGATTTTCCCCTTGTTTTATTAATTGCTGTGTTCTCACTCAGAGTGTAGTTCCTGGCTTTAAATAGGTAACTTTAAAAAAAAATCAGATAAATAATTAAATATTACACTAAATTTTTGTGAGAAAATTATTACATACTTAACCTAAGTTCAAGGCAGAATAAATTTAGTATTAAATAAAAGGAAAGGAAAATTGCTGTTGCAGGCTGGGAAATGTGTGCCTAGTTAGTCTAACTGGAACAAAATGATTGAGCTGATTATTTTTGACTCATAATAGCATCATGACAATTCTAAAACAATTTTTTTCTCCATGTTACAATTTCAGACTCTAATTATGTGATTTGACCCAATAGTATTTTCACATACAGATGTACTTTTAAAACTTTCTGGAAAACCCCAGTGAATTTAATTAAGAAAGAATCAGTCTTGGACACAGTCCAGCTCCAAAACTCAATGATAAATGTCGTTAGAAGGGGCAAAATGTCCAGTGATCTTTGCCCCTTTTGGGGAAAAGAAGTGACATTATTTTAAGAACTGATATAAAATTTTCAGGTGGTCCTTTATTAGGCTGAAAACATTACATTAAAAAAAAGAAAAACAATGCAAAATGTCTGTCAAAATCTCAAGTTGACTAGTCTGTTCTACACCATGATATAATGAGAGGGACTAAACAACTAAATGGTATTTTTATATTTTGAAGTTGGTAGGAAAAGAAATTACTAGAGACACATTTTCTTGGGAAAATATGGATGTTATCTTCCTTCACAACATAGGATTTGTTTATAATTTTAATCATTTGTCCTAACATGGTAAATATTTGTTTTTGTGCATATGCATTTGTCTGTGTGTGTGTCCCATGGAATTTCTCTTAAATAATCTATACTGCAATTAAGACAATCTTCTGAATAACCAAAAAACTTCATGAAGAAAGTGGACAGACAGCTGAATGAAATAAAATATATCCTGGAGTAATACTGCATCCTTTTGCCTTTTTTATCATACTAAATGAATAAATAATTTGAAGTTTTTTTTTTTTTTTTTTTTTTTTTTTTTTTTTTTTTTTAGGGATCCTAAGCTTTTTTAATATTAAAATAGTGATATAGAAAAATTCAAACAGATGTGAACTGTCACTAGCCATCACAGAGATAAGAGATGAGGTGCTCTGTAAACAGTATGAAGGGGCAGGTAGGTGCTCCCAGCAGCAGCCAGGCCATCAGCCTGGAGGCTCTGCACTGGACCAGCAGGATGTATGGGAGACATCAAGAGGCCACAAGAGGGATGATAAAAACATCACATGGTGCTTTATGGCATTGAACAGCAACACTCTCTTAGGCTTGATCGACATGAGCTGACGTCCTTCCCACTTCTCAGATCAGCAGGAGAAGTCAGCATTTACTCCCCTGGAGGGCTCAGCTTTGGCTCACCACTGTGAAGTACCTGCTGTACTCCTGTTCAATCTTCTGAGCCATCTCAAACTGCTCTTTGGAATGCCTCTGAGTCACCTTGTCCTTCAGGTAGGTGGGGTCTCTCTGCTCCTTGATGTGCTTGGCGCTCTTGTAGTGGATGAAGATGACGATGGGGTAGATATGCATGTGGTGCAGTCGCTCGATGGCGTGGGGGGCGACATCCAGGAGACAGTGCCGGTTCTTTTCTGTGATCTCCTTTATGGAAGCCACAGTGGTCACGTCAAAGTGGCCACTCCTCCGCTTGTAGTCGACAAACAGGCAGTCTTTGACGCCCCGCTCGATGGCCTGCTGGGAGGCCTTCATCACCTCAAGGGGGCATCTGCAGAACTTGCCGGGCGCCTCGTTGACCAGCATCTCCTTCACCACATCCAGGAAGGGCCCCAGGATGAGGACAGGCCTCAGGGAGGTGCAGTCCACCTTCTGGACCCGCTGATAGGCCAGGCTCACTGAATCTTCAAAGAGTGGAATGGAGTCATTGGAAAAGGTGTCCAAGGCAAGGAGGTCTTTCCCATCTTTGGACCCGCTGCGTTTGTGCTTATGCTTCCTTCGAAAGAAGGATCTGCGTGCAGCCGCCGAGAGCGTCTTTGCAGCGCTGTTGTCATCTTTGACTTCAGACATGCTGAGCCTCCGGGAGAATTCTTGGTCCATTACGTATTTGCTGGGGATCTGCCCGCGCTGGATCTTCTGGGCATTCTCATCCAGCTGCCAGGCCATCCAGGACCCAAATGAGCCCTGGGGCAAGGTGTCATCCACGTAGAGGATGTCATCTTTCTTAAAGCTCAGCTCGTGCTCCACGTCTGCCAGTCGCTCATACAGGGCCCTGATGTAGAAACTGTCGCCAGGCAGGCCCTTGACCTTGGAGAACTCCTCGGGGCGGTACTGCACCTTCAGGCGGACGCTGTCCTTGGGCTTCAGCATCTCCACGTAGACCTCCTCCACCGTTTTGCTGCGCACATCCAGACTGCCATACTCAAGGATGAGGTCCCCGGGCACAAGGCCGTCGGGGCCCTTGGCGGGACTGTCATCCTCCACCTCGGCCACAAACACCCCGTGCAGGTTCCCTCCACATAAGTGCACACCAAGCTCCAACTGGGACTTCTTGATGAAGACAACTCGTGGCTCTGGGGTCTTCTTGGCGGCATCTGCCACCATCCTGGAGCTGGGGGTGCTCTGCTTGGCCAGGGGTGTGCCAGGGCCCTCGTCCTGCTCCATCAGCGGGTCAATGACAGAGGGGTGTTCCGGGGTGGCGGCACCACTGCCCTGGAGAGTGGAGTGAATACCGACGGGGTCCAGGTGGGAGCTGGACCGGGAGTGGCTGCTGAGCTGGTGCATGTGCGGGTTGTACTGGGCCAGGATCGTGATGGTGTCGCATTGCTGCCCGATGATGAGCCGGGCCTGCTGCTCTGTGGCGCTCCGCAGGTTGATGCCATTGAACTCAAGTAACTGGTCCCCATACTCAAGGCCAGCCTGGTGAGCGATGCTCCCCCCGGTCACCTTGGAGACGTAGACGCCACCCTTCTCCCCACTCACGATGGAGATGCCCAGCGGCTCCGAGCCCTTCTGCAGCTTCACATGGCGTGGCTCCTCCACGTAGGGCCTGTCCTTCCTGCGCTCCCCGAGGGCCGCAGGGTTGACAGCAATCCTGGGCAACGTGGCGGCTGAGGTCTGCGACTGGTTACAGGAGGACAGGCCTTCGACGCTGAGGGGAGACTGCGGGGGCGTGCTGCACTCCGAGTGCGACAGCGAGCCTCTGTCAGAGCCCACGACAGACCGCGGGTATCTCGGCGTCGATGGGATTTTAATGCGTTCTGCCTTGAACTGCAAATTGCTCGAAGACCCGAGGCGGGCGCTGGAGGGCAGGGAGTTGGACCCATGGAAGGCTCTCACGTCAGAGCAGTCGCTGCAGGCCCTGGGGCTCAGGTCCAGGCTGAGGCGGCCCTGGTGCTGGACACTGGGATGCAGACCATGGGGGCCAACCTCTCTGGGGATGGGTGGAGAGCTGCAAGGGCCGACCCTGTGGCTGCGCACGGTGTAGATGGGGTTCCTCAGGACGGAGCTCACAGTGCTCGGGGCCATACTCCGGGGAACCGTGCCCACAGATGCCCTGCTGGGGTAGAACGGGGGGTTGCTGTGCCGGCTGGAATGTCCAGGAGAGTAAGGGGACCCCTCCTGGAGGTCTGGGGAGAGCTCGCCACTGGCCGGGGCGCACTTCTGCTCCTCCAGGAATTGAGCAGGGATCACAACCGGAGCGAGCTTAGGCCGAAAGCTGGGCGCGGACTTGGGCCGGCGGCGCTTCTGCCCCAGCTCATCTACCTTCTGGGAGGTGAGGTCCTCGTCACAGGACTTCTTGGCTGGCAGGTAGGAGGAGTCCCTGTCCCCTTCGGGGCAGTAACTTGAAGCGATGCGGACCCTGGCCTTGCGAGGGGGCGAGGCGTGCATGGGATCCCCAGGGTCCATGTCAGGAGGCAGGGCGCTCGGGGGGCTGGTGGATGGGGAGCTGCCCACCAGAGTGGCCTCTGACTCAGTTTATATGAGTAACTTAAGAAGTCTTCCTTCAGATTGTGACCAAGACTCCACAAGGTAAGACCAACAGTGAAGAATGGGGACCAGGCTTCACAATTGTCTTACTTTTATTATGTAAGAAATTAAATTCCTTTGAAATAAGCCAAGCTTAGATTTAATTCTGGTTTTGCCATTGAAAAATATGTGATCTTGGATAATTAATTAGATGCTTTAAGCTTTAGTTTTCTCAACTGTGAAATGAGGATTATAGTACTTACTGCAGAATTTAAGTGTGACGTATTAAACTGTGAGTGTATGATTGGAATTCACTACAGGAGTTTTAAGAAATGAAGTAAGATAAGCAGAACAAGATTCAAAAACAATCATACAAGCCACTTTAGGACAGTAAGTTGTTCCTGGAAGGAATAA
Organism: Hydropotes inermis; assembly: GCA_020226075.1. Lineage (NCBI taxonomy): Eukaryota > Metazoa > Chordata > Mammalia > Artiodactyla > Cervidae > Hydropotes > Hydropotes inermis. Next base: position 58,749,656 of record CM035289.1, read on the forward strand.
AAGTGGAAAGACACAGCAGGAAGATACTGCAGTTGGCCAGGAAGGAAATAAAACTTGTTATATTTTGAAAGTAGAGACAACAGAATTTGTCAAGTGTGCCAATAAATAAAATTAGAGCAATAAAGCAGTGAAGAAAATTCTAAAATATTTTGCCTGAGCAATTACATGGAAGGTGGGTACCATTTAATGAGACAAGGAACTCCTTTTATATTGTAGAAACTTTAAAATTTATTTTTATTTGTATTAAATTGATATCTAGTTATAGATATATAGATATAAATATAAATATAGTTGTATGTTGCCTATAAGAGTTAAAAAATAAGTAGAGAGATACGGGCTTGGCACAAAATTAATGTGCTTAAGCATTTATTGTGCAGGAAAAGGAGGAATATTCAGGTTAAAGTCCTAAGGATTCTCAATGTAATTTGAGACAGTTCAGGACAGTGACCTTCAAGTCATAGTTTGATCCAGTTATACTGACTATGGAAATTAGCTTGATTGACATCAAGTATTGCACCTTTGTGAGGTCATAAATGATGCACACTTTTAAGGAATTTTCTTCTCATCTTCTCTTGGGCTTTAACTTTTCTTTTAAAACTCAGCTAAAGCTTTCTCTCCTCTGAAACTTCTTTCTTGATTCTGGCTTGATTGATATGTTTTTTACACTGAAACTTGGCTTTGTGTGAATACCCTTTAGATGGCTCTTATTACATGGGCATGAAATTGTCTGAATCCTCATTATGTATCATACCATGGAGAGTAGGGAACTACGCCTCATTCAACTTAGTAATCTGAATATTTATGACACATTGCATTGCAAATACTCCACAATACTCTTTTAATTGAATAGATTATAAAAGGTTGAGATCCTAGTACATTATAAGTTTTCCTTTTGTTTCATAGGTGAACGGCTAATAAGTGAAGTCAGCTCCTGTACAGACTAAATGGAGCCAAGGAACAATGTAACTTACTTTGTCTTGCTGGGCCTCACACAGAATCCAAAGGAACAGAAAGTCCTTTTTGTTCTGTTCCTGTTCATCTACATTTTGACTATGGTGGGCAACCTGCTCATTGCTCTGACTATAACTGTCAGTAAGACCCTGAACTCACCAATGTACTTTTTTCTTGCCTGCTTATCATTTATAGATCTAATTTATTCCTCTTCTATTACCCCTAGATTGATTTCAGACTTGCTCCTTGGAAAAAATACAATATCCTTTGAATCTTGCATGACCCAGCTATTTACAGAACATTTTTTTGGTGGATCTGAGATACCTATTCTGCTGGTGATGGCCTAAGACCGCTACGTGGCCATCTGTAAGCCCCTGCATTATTTGGTGATCATGAGGCAGAGGGTGTGTGTTGTGCTGCTGATTGTGTCCTGTTTTGGAGGTTTTCTGCACTCAATTATTCAACTTAGCACCATTTATGGGCTCCCATTCTGTGGCCCCAATGTCATTGATCACTTTATGTGTGACATGCACCCATTATTGAAACTCGTCTGTACTGACACCTATGTCATCGGTGTCTTAGTGTTGGCTAATGGAGGGCTGATGTGCATTATTTTATTTCTGCTCTTACTCGTCTCCTATGGAGTCATCCTGCACTCTCTGAAGAACCTGAGTCAGGAAGGGAGGAGGAAAGCCCTCCAGACCTGTGGTTCCCACATCACTGTGGTTGTCTGTTTCTTTTTTCCCTGCATTTTCATGTATGCAAGACCTGCTAAGACCTTCCCCATTGACAAATCATTGAGCGTGTTTTATACAGTCATAAGCCCCATGTTGAATCCATTAATTTATAGTCTAAGAAATTCTGAGTTGACTAATGCTATGAAGAAACTCTGGAGAAAAATATATCTTATCAAGTAGCAAATAATTGCATTATTCATAGTGAAGAACATAATGCAGTGTTAGGGCCAGTCTCCTTGGAATGTAAAAGTTTTCATAAATCTGATGCAAACTCTCCATTTCTATAAATGATTTATGATAATTATAACTAAAAATAGAACTTCATGTCTGTGTCTTAATAATAGTTTAAATGCTAAAATGTAACCTTTTAATGTCTGTTTTATTATTGCATCTAGAAAGCTGAAATGCAGTAGGGAATCAAAGATAATCTTAGTCAATGAAATTTTTACAGTTGCACTATTTTTTTTTTTACTAATTTTTATTTAATTTCTGATTTACTTTCAATACAATCTCATTCTTGGTTTTATTTCAGTGATATTCTTTTATTGTATCTTTTTTATTATATAGTTAAAATATTTAATGCTACACAGAGTATCTTTTGTGTTCAATGTTATTTGCATTACATATGACATTTTAGGGTAATATTTAATTTTAAATAAACTATTTAATATATGCTAGATATTAGTACATATAAAATATATTTAAGCAAAATTCAGTACTGCAGAATAAACCTTCCAAATCCATCCCAAACCAGAGCCCCTCTCATTTCTTTCAGATGGAGTCACTCAAACAATAATGTTTACAAAAATAACTGTGTTTTTAACTGTGTTTCCATTTATAAATTTTGAATTTTACTCTTGAGCCTCCTGAAGGTCTTTACATATCTGTTTACATTGACTTAACTCATTCTCTTTCCTCATTCTGCTTAACTGTGGTTGGAAGATACACTGACATTGATGTATTAAATCCTGTTCATGTTTTTCTTGGTATTTTTCTATGAGAAATAATTATGCAGTGAAATCTTTTTGAAATTATCTAAGTTTGAGTTCTTTGAAGTGGAACAGTTGAGTCAATTGGTATGTGTATTTAAAAAGCTGATATTTATGGTTATTGTCAAAACGCAACTCATGATCAAAATTGATACCACTGTCAGTGGAAAATTTTTTTGATCACATTCTGAACAACCAGTGCTTGATAAGCATTTGTAGTATATGAAAGTCTGATTAAGAAATCACTTCATTTGTGTACTTTGAAATTTTCATTTTATTGGCATATAGTTGATTTACAATATAGTGATAGTTTCAGATGCACAGTAAAGTGATTGAGTTATACATAGTCATTATTTTTAGATATTTTTCTCATATAAGTTATCACAGAATATTGGGTACAGGTCTCTGTACTATATAATAGTTCCCTGTGCTGTAGAATAGTCCCTTTGAGAGGGTAACAGCAGGAAGGCCAGGGGTCTCCAAACGGAGGAAACAGGCTGCAAGTGCCAGACATTTTTCTCTCTCAAGTGGCAGGAGGAAACAAACTAGTGATATTTTTTCCTTCTCTATACACATTTAAAAGGAGGCTTCTCTTAAAATACTGTGTTGCCATGACACCTGGTTTCACCTGAAGCTAACTATTCTCAAACCTTGAGTTAACCAGTACATTTTTTCTTATGGAAATGTTTGTCTTAAGCTATGGTAATGTACCCCAGACTGTCTTCCTGTTCCACCAAATGGCTCAGAACCTACTTGACAAACCAGTATGTTATACTCAGATATTGTTCCCCTGATCTATGTAAATGAAACCATTGGTATGGTAATCTGCCCTTCTACAAGATTCAAGTCAATCATTTTACGGCCTGAGATGAATCATCTGGTGCCAGGATTATCACAAAATGCAATTTATGGATGAGGGGCCTGGTGCCATTCTGAGTTTTAAGACATTCCTTTCTTTTCATTAACAGACTGCTAGTGACTATATACGGAGAAGGCAACGGCACCCCACTCCAGTACTCTTGCCTGGAAAATCCCATGGACGGAGGAGCTTGGTGGGCTGCAGTCCATGGGGTCGCAAAGAGTCAGATATGACTGAGCGACTTCACTTTCACTTTTCACTTTTATGCATTGGAGAAGGAAACGGCAACCCACTCCAGTGTTCTTGCCTGGAGAATCCCAGGGATGGGGTCGCACAGAGTCTGACACAACTGAAGTGACTTAGCAGTAGTAGCAGTGACTGTGTAACATCCAGCTGAAGACTACCAGGGGGGCAATCTTTCTGCCCCCTTCTGATACCTACGTCAGAAGTTTTCTCTATCTCCTTTATACTTTAATAAAACTTCATTACACAAAAACTCTGATCCATCCAGCTTCATCTCTGGCCTGGATTGAATTTGTCTCATCCGGAGGCCAAGAATCCCGGTGCCTTATCGTTCAGCAACAACCTTTCATCTTGAGGGCTCGTCCAGGATCCTTCAGGACAAGGTAAGGATGCTTGGAGCTCTAGTTCTTTGTTCTCCTAGAGAACATGTTCTCCGCTACACTTTACTCACTCTGTGGTGTGCTTGTGTGAATGAATGAAACACCCTGCACGAAGCAAGTGAGGAGTCCTGCTCTGCGGTTCCGCAGCGACCTCATACGGCTTATGGCAGAAACCTGTTAGGGGTTTATACCGACCTGCCAAGAGGCAGCCAACGTCTCCTTCGGGAACCGACCAGAAATGGGCAAAGCGTGTGGACTAAACTCTCCTTTCTTGATCAAACTTTTCGGTCTCTTTGACCGTTTCATAACTTCTTGAGAATTAGAAGTACTAACCTAATCTATCAGATCATAGGCTTTCAAGGGGCTTGTGATCTATGTTGCTACTGTGTACTGTGGCCTAGGTCCCAAACTTGGATTGGTAGTCAGGAAGCGCCTAGCCTCACTAGAAATCAAAAGTTCGGAAGCTAGCTGGAGCTCTAACTGCAAGAGCATCTCTGAGGTTAAAGGTTCCTCAGATTGGAACCGCAATCGTTTCCCCCTTTGGTAACACTGGCCCTTAGTGGACCAGAGGAGGCTCTTACACTGGTGTGGTGATGCCTGGAAGGAACATCTCAGTTTTAAGTTCGTACAGGTCTTATTGTGGTCAGGAATAAACTCAGGGTCGTGCACAGGCAGTCAGGTGACGAATGTTCCCTCAGCAGTCTTAGCTTGGGAGGCATTCCGGAAGATTACTCTGGTTGCACTCCGGGTGGCATCAGCGGCAAGCAAGGTTTTAATGGTGAAGAGCTGGACGTCAGTCAGGGATGCCATCAGGTCTACCCCTGGTGCATCCCCACCCCATCTCGGTGGTAGAACTGGGAGGGACGAGTACGATGCCTGCATCAGTAAGGGACAGACTAAGTCCAACCGGGAAGGAAAAGCTTTTGGTGTAAAGGCTGTCTACACCCCCATCTAGGGCAGGGAGGGACGCCTCCAGTAGAAAAAATGGCGCTGGTCGCTTTTTTTCTCTCTTAGAGATGGGAGCTAACAATTCCAACCTCACTCCTTTGAACTGTATCCTGAAAACCTGGGATAGATTTGATCCCCAGGGCTTAAAGAAGACACACCTGGTCTTCCTATGTGATACTGCATGGGCACGGTACCCACTGGAGGATGGCAAATGGTGACCAGTTGGAGGGTCTCTTAAGTACAATACTGTTTTACAGTTAGACCAAGGAAGATGGGATCAGAGTCATTTTGTCAGATGTACTCTTGAAGGACTCAGACAGGTGCGTTCTAAGCCTTTAGACTATGGCAAGCTGGTGGACATGGAACAGGAGGAGAAGGACGCCCCTGGTAAATTCCTAGACAGACTGAGAGAAGCCCTTCGCAGAGTCACTGAGATTGATCCCGAAAGTGAAGATAGAAAAGTGATCTTAAAAGAGATTTCTCACTCAGTCGGCTCCAGATTTTCACAGTAAGTTATCAAAACGGGCTTATGGACCAAATCAGTCTTTAGATAATCTGTTACAACTGGCTCAGACGGTCTATTATGGTAGGGAATATGAGGAAAAGAAAGAAAGGCAGAGAAAGACAAAGGAACAGGTGGAAGCCTTCTCAACGGCTGTGAAAACCATTCTTTAAACTGCCTGAGAAAAATGCCCAGAGGGACCCAGGTGAAAAGGGATGGGCTTGCTATTACTGTGGAAAGGAGGGGCACCTCAAGTGGAATTGCCCTCAGGCATCTAAGCCCGGCTCCAAGTCCGGTCTGCAGAGGACCACACTGGAAGAGAGACTGCCCCCAGAGGTGTAGGTCTCAGGGGTCGGACTCTCAAGACAATCAGGACTTAAGGTGCCTGGGGGTCCCCACACAAGCTCCCATCCTAATTACACCTGAGGAACCCTAGGTATTGATAACTGTGGGAGGCCAATCTGTCAATTCCCTTTTAGATACTGAGGCAACTTATTCCATGATTACAGAAGCCCCTAGCCCACTTTCTTCCCGATCCGCTTCCATAATGGGGCTGTCTAGATGAGCCAAAAGGTATTATTTCAGTTATTCTTTATCTTACAACTGGGATTCTGTGCTATTTTCACAAGAGTTTCTGATCGTGCCAGAATCACCCTCACCCGTTTCGGGGAGGGATATACTGACCAAGGTCCATGCCTCTGTTTTCATGAATATGGAGTCCTCCCTTTCTCTCCCTTTAGTTGAACAAAATGTAAATCCTAGAGTATGGGCTGATGGAAAATCTGTAGGTCAAGCACAAAATACTATTCCTGTAGTTCTCAAGCTCAAAGACCCACACTTATTTCCACATAAGACAGTATCCACTGAAACCTGAGGTTAAGGAAGGATTAAAACTCATCATTGAAAATTTAAAGGAGCAGGGGCTATTAGTTCCCTGTAACAGTCCATGCAACATTCCTATTTTGGGTGTAAAGAAATCAAATGGTAAATGGAAACTAGTTCAAGATTTAGGAATAATAAATGAGGCTGTAGTTACTTTACACCCTGTGGTACCTAATCTTTTTACTCTATTGTCTGAAATTCCTTAATGAGCCAAATATTTATCAGTAATTGATTTGAAAGATGCCTTCTATTCAGTGCCTTTGGTGGAGGAAAATCAATTTCTATTTGCCTTTGAAGACCCTACTCAGCCAGCTTCTCAGTTAACCTGGACAGTTTTGCCCCAGGGATTTCGTGACAGTCCTCACTTGTTTGGGCAAAGTTTGTCACGGGATCTATGAAACTTTAATAGCTCTGAAGCAGCAGTGTCACAATATGTAGATGATATTTTTCTCTGTGCTGAGACAGAGGAAACTTGTTCACAAGCCTCAGAAGATTTCTTAAACTTTCTGGTAGGCTGCAGTTACAAGGCATCAAGAGAAAATGCTCAGCTTTGTCAAAAATCTGTTAGATATCTGGGACTAATCATATCAGAAGGGACTAGGGCCATAGGTCCTGAGAGAATTAAACCTATATTAAATTATCCCCTACCTATGACTTTAAGAAAATTGAGATGATTTTTGGGAATCACAGTCTACTGTCCTATTTGGATTCCGGGTTATGGGGAATTTGCACAGCCTTTATATAAACTTATAGTTGAAACTCAGCAGGCCCAAACTGACAAACTGATTTGGTCTCCAAATACTCAAAAGGCTTTTAAGCTTCTTCAGACTGCTCTCCTGCAAGCTCCTGCTTTGAGCTTGCCCACAGGGTCAGAATTTAACTTGTTTGTCACTGAAAAAAAAGGTATGGCCTTGGGAGTTTTGATACAACCCTGAGGGCCTCACCAGCCCAGCAACCTATTGCTTATCTAAGCAAAGAATTAAATGTAATTTCACATGGGTGGCCCCACTGCCTAAGAGTAATTGGGACAGCGGCTTTATTAGCATCTGAAGCTTTAAAAATAATTAATGATGAAAGCTTACTGTACTGACTCCTCCTGATGTAAGTGGAATCTTAAATTCTAAGGTTAATATTTGGATGACAGATAGCAGACTTCTTAAATATCAGTCATTGTTGTTAGAAGGACCAGTAACTAAGCTTAAAGTTTGTGGAAATTTAAATCCTGCCACTTTCCTTCCTGAGAAGGAAAATGAAACACCCGATCACGATTGTCCCCAATTTCTAACTTATTTGGATACCCCATTAGACAATCCTGACATGGAAATATTTACCGATGGCAGTTCTTTTGTTTGGGATGGAAAGCGTAAAGCAGGTTATGCCGTGGACTGCTGAACAGATTTTAGAAGCAAAATCTCTCCCCAGGGAATGAATGCTCAGCTAGCGGAGATTGTGGCTCTGACCTGAGCTCTAGAGTTAAGCAAAGGGCAACGAGAAAATATCTACACTGATTCTAAGTATGCTTATTTTACTTTGCATGCTCATGCTGCAATATGGAAACAAAGACAGTTTAAAACAGCAATGGGAGAACCTATTTACCATTTCAGAGAGATCCAGAGACTTTTAACTGCTATATATTGTCCTAAAGAAGTGGTGGTTATGGACTGCAAAAGGCACAGCAGCAATGGGAGTAAAATAGCCAGAAAAGCTGCACTTTATGAAGCCCCTTCACTACAGACGCCCTTGATCTGGACGGGTCCTGTGGAACAGGAAAAGCCACAGTATACTGAGAAAGAATTAGAAAGGAATGTCTTAAAACTCAGAATGGCACCAGGCCCCTCATCCATAAATTGCACTTTGTGATAATCCTGGCACCAGAGGATTCATCCCAGGTCATAAAATGATTGACTTGAATCTTGTAGAAGGGCAGATTACCATACCAATAGTTTTGTTTACATAGGTTAAGGGAACAATATCTGAGTATAACACACCGGTTTGTCAAGTAGGTTCTGAGCCATTTGGTGGAACTTGAAGACAGAGTCTGGGGTATATTAACATAGCTTAAGACAAACATTTCCATAAGAAAAAATGCATTGGTTAACTCAAGGTTTGAGAATAGTTAGCTTCAGGTGAAGCCAGGTGTCATGGCAATACAGCATTTTAAGAGAAAACTCCTTTTAAATGTGTATAGAGAAGGAAAAAATATCACTAGTTTGCTTCCTTCTGCTGCTTAAGAGAGATAAAAATGTCTGGCACTTGCAGCCTGTTTCCTCCATTTGGAGACCCCTGGCCTTCCTGCCTGTTACCCTCTCATTGTGTTATGCAGTAGTTGATTTTCTATCTCGTATATAATAGTGTAAATGAATGCAATTAGGACATTCTTCAACACCATAGACAGAAATAAACTCAAAATGGATCAAATATGTAAATGTAAGGTCAGACACTGTAAATGTTTAGAGGAAAATGTAGGCAGAACGCTCTTTGACATAAATTGCAACAGCATACATTTTTGATTCACCTTCTAGAGTAATGAAGATAAAGGAAAGATAAATACATGAGACCTAATTAAACTTAAAAGCTTTTGCACAGCAAAAGAAACCATAAACAAAATGACAAGATAGCCCACAGAATGGGATAAAATATCTGCAAATGAAACAACTGACTACCCAACAGAAAAATAGTCAGAAGATCTAAATAGACAGTCCTCAGAGAAAACATAAAGATGGCCAAAAAGCTCATGAGAAGATGCTCAACATCACCACAGTAACTAGAAGAGAAATACAAATCATTGTATAATTCAATTACAAATAAATAAGTTTTGTAGAATTTGGACAATTATTCACAAATTTAAAATGATGTCTTATCCTTTCATAAATTGCTTATTAATGATTTGTATGTGTTTTATTTGATTGCAGTCTTTTTCCAAACTAATTTGTATATACTGAGGAATTATATACTAAGGAAATTATCCCATTTAACAAATATGTGGAATTGTTATTTTTTCAGCTTGTGATTTGCTTTTTATGTTTCTATATTGGACAGAATATTTTTGGCCATATAGAACTATTTTTACATTTATATAGTTAGATTTATCACTATTTTATGTTTTTTATGTCTTGCTTAGAATTTTCCTATTTCAATGTTACCAAAATATTCCCCACATTTTTTTCAACATTATTTTCTTTTAAGTCTCTTTGCTGTTTTATATTTAAATTTAAAACCATCCTCACTTCATTTAGATGTAAGGAGTTAATTAGGGAATCAAAGTTTATTTTTATAGAACATAATTATCTCCCCCCATGGCTTTAGTATCCCAACTATGCATTCTAAAATGTGGCATGTGTTTTTGTCCAATTCAGAACTCTGTTATCTTCAATTGGTCTCTTTATTCACGTGCAGTTTAACACAAGATGTAATTCTAATTAAAATACACTTTGATATCTGGTTAATCTAGGACTCCTTCATTATTATTTCTTAGCAGAACTAGTTTTATTCATACATATTTATATTTTAAAGTTAAATTTCAATAAGCTAATCTGGTAAAAATCTACATTTACTTAGTATTTTGAATAAGATTTAATTTATTTTAAAGAGCTAGAAAAAGATTTTGTACCTTCAAATAATTGAGAATTATTATCCATAATCTGAGTAGGTCTTTCTACTTAAGTCTTATTTTATGCTCATCAGGCCTATAAAGTTTCTTGCATGTGACTTTAGTGTTTTTTAATTTTTCTTTTTATGTCACTACTTGAAACTGGATCTTGTGTTCTATTACATTCTCCAAGTATCTGTGCTTTCAATATAGGAATTAAAAAACAAAATTAAGATGCAATCTTCATGGTACATCCTTCATACTCTTTAGTTTGCATTCTACAAGTTTTGACAAACACATAAGCTGTGTAGTCACCACTACAGCCAATATGCTGAATGTTCCATCATTTCTGTGTCATTTAAGTACATTTCATCAAAATATTTCCCCACTTGCCTTTGTAATCACTTCTTGGCTGCACCTCCAGGTCCTGGAAAACACTGATCAATTTCCATTTTATCAGTGCTGTCATTTTCCAGAATGCCAAATAAATTGAATCATACAGTATATAGTCTCTTTCTTACAGATTTATTAAGGTATAATTGATGAGTTAAAACTTTGTATATTTCATGTGTACAATGTGATGGTTTTATGTACACATAAAGTGATTACCAGCTCTTCCCTGGTGACTCAGACAGTAAAGAATCTGCCTGCAAAGCAAAGGACCTGGGTTCAGTGCCTGGGTCTGGAAGATCCCCTGGAGAAGGGAATGGCTACCCTCCCCAGTATTCAAGTGATTACCAAGGTCAAGTGAATTAGCACATCTGTTATTTAATCAGCTTCCCTGGTGGCTCAGATGGTAAAGCGTCTGACTACAATGCGGGAGATTCGGGTTCAATCCCTAAGTTTTCTTCAGGTTTTTTTTTGGTGTGTGTTAGTCACTCATTCATGTCAGACTCTTGGTGACCCCATGAACTGTGGCCCGCCAGGCTCCTCTGTCCATGGAGATCTCCAGGCAAGAATACTGGAGTGGGTTGCCATTTCATAGACATTTTAAAATCTGCTCTCTCAGCAAAAGAGATACAGATGTATAGAACAGCCCTTTGGACTCTGTGGGAGAGGGCAAGGGTGGGATGATGTGGGAGAATGGCATTGAAACATGTATATTATCATATGTGAAATGAATCACCAGTTCAGGTTCAATGCATGATACAGGGTGCTCAGGGCTGGTGCACTGGGATGACCCAGAGGGATGGTGTACCTAGACAGTGTGTTAAAAAGCAAAGCCATCACTTTGCTGATAAAGGTTCATATAACCAAAGCTAAGTTTTTTCCAGTATTCTTCCCCAAATAGTTGCTTTCAGCATCTATCTCCGCAAGGAGGGTTCTAATTGCTTCCTGCCTCTCCAAGAAACTCTCTAAGATCAGCCAGTGAGTCTGACCCAAGCTTTTTATAAATTACTGTTTCTGCACTAGGTGTTAGAGAATGTATGGTTTTGTGTGCATTCTTTGAGGTTTGTTTCTCAAAGTCATCTTTCAATTCTCCCCCAAGTAAACCCTGCTAGCCCTCAAAGCCAAATTAGTTTGTGGTCTTATCTTCATGGTACAGGGTTCTTCGTGTAGGTAACTTTATGTGGGGCTTGGACTCCTCGCTTCTTGGAAATAAACTCTGCAATGCTAATTATCATCTTGTTTATGGGTCACTTGCTTGAAAGTTTGAGCTTATTTTATTTTTGTTAACACCTCACAGACAAACCTGCTGGGGTTTTCCTTTCCCCAGTGATTTTTTTATTATTTTTTGGGCACACAACACAGCATGCAAGATCTTTGTTCCCCAACCAAAGATTGAACCCAAAGATTTCCCTCTATGGAAAACATTTTTGAGGTTTTGATTGGAATTGCATTGAATATGTAGATCACTTTAGTAGTATTGACATCTCAATGTTCTCAGTATTCCAACTTTTTAAAATTAATGTGTGTCTTTTGCAATATCTTTCAGCAACATTTTGCAGTTTTCAACATACAAGGCTTTTAGCCCCTGGTTTAAGTTTATTCTTCTGCAGGTTATTTATTGTAAACGAAATTTTCCTAGTTTGATATTTGAGTTGTTAACTGATATTATAACAATTCAACATTCTTTCATGATAAAACCACCCTCTAAACAAATTGAGTATAGAAGGAGTGTACTGCAAACAAATAAAAAGGCTGTATATGACAGATTCATAGCTCACATAATACTCAACATTGAAAGGTTAAAAGCTATCCCATTAAAGTCAGGAACAAGACAAGTATGCCCATACTCACTACTAGGAAGGAAATTTTACATGATATTTTCCTGTTTTATTAATTGCTAATGAATCTCCCTGCAATACAGGACACCTGGGTTCGATCCCTGGGTCAGGAAGATCCCTTGCAGAAATAGAGATTACAGTTCTCATTACTATAAATTTAAATGTGATATGCTGAATTGTGAGCACATGATTGAAACTGACTTTATGTGCATACATACTCAGTCATGTCTGACTCTTGTGACCCTGTGGATTGTAGCCCACCAAGCTCCTCTGTCCATGGGATTCTCCAGGGAAGAATACTGGAGCAGTTTGCCATTTATTGCTTCAAAGGATCTTCCCAATCCAGGGATCAAACCCAGGTCTCCTGCATTATATTCACTAATAGATTTAAGAGAACACACTTATTGGAGGCCAGAATAGATGTGGAGAAAAAGGGCAGGAGGCCATTGCTTTGGGCCATGAAGAAAGTGCAAGTAGCGAGTGATCCAGTTTGTGATGTTTTTTGGAAGTAGAGACAACGGGGCTTGCTAAAGGTATCCCTAAGGAAGATGAGAACAATAGGGATTGAAGAACATGGTGAAGCTTTCTGTTCATTTGAGCAGTTACAAGGAAGTTGGTATTTAATAAGTTGGGGAACTCCCTTTTGATTCTGGAATATTTAAAACTTATTTTTACATATATTAAATTGATATCCAATTGTACATCCAAAGTTGGAGATGTTGCATATATTTTGTTTTGCATTGTTTTACAGCTGTCTCATAGTTGTTTCTATTGCCCAGAAAAATAAAATGTAACATATGCCAGGTTCCAAAGCTCCATTTGTAACAATGGTTATGTTTTTATAGCCTTTGAACATATTTATGTAGAATTTTAAGACAAAGTTGAAAATAGATGGGAAGCTAGAGCCTGGAGACAAGCTTACAGTGCTTTGGCATTTACGGATCGGAAAATGAGGAATATCCAATGAAGACCCTAGGAAAGAAGTTTTAGTGAGGTTTGATACAATTCAGGACAGTGGCCTTCTATTTATAGTTTTATCTAATAACAGTGAATATTGAAATTAGCTTAAATGGATCTCAAGTATTACACTTTTGTGACTTTATATATGGTGTACCTTTTAAAGGAATTCCTTTCTCATATTCTTGTTTCATTTTTCCTTTAAAAAAACATTTTAAAAATTACTTCCTCTGTAAAGCCTTCTCTGACTTCAGTTTGATGGATATTATATTGAGCTTGATTGGTGTTATGCTTTAGCTTGATTAATATATATGTATATTGACTATAAACTTGTGTGAATATTCTTATAAAGGTACTTACTACATGGTTCTGGAATTATCTATTCACTGAGACTAGGGAACTATGCCTTGTTTAACTTGGTATTCATAATGTCTGTGATACATTGGACACAAATACAGACTTCATGTAAATTCTTTTAATTGGCTGACTAAAAAATGAAACTTATAATACATTAACTGCGCCATCCTCCTCGTTTTGCAGGTAAACTACTTCTAATACGAGAACTCAGCTCCTGTCTACACTAGATGGAACCACGGAGCAATGTAACTTACTTTGTCCTCCTGGGCCTCACACAGAATCCAAAGGAGCAGAAAGTCCTTTTTGTTATGTTCTTGCTCTTCTACATTTCACTCTGGTGGGCAACCTGCTCATTGTTGTGACTATAACTGTCAGTAAGACCCTGATCTCACCGCTGTACTTTTTTCTTGCTTGCTTATTATTTATGGATCTAATTTATGCCTCTTCTATCTCCCCTAGATTGATTTCAGACTTGTACTTTGGGAAAAATACCATATTCTTCCAAACTTGTCTGACCCAGCTGTTTACAAAGCACTTGTTTGCTGGATCAAGCACTTGTCTGCTGTTGATGGCCTGTGACCACTACGTGGCCATCTGTAAGTCCTTGCACTATTTGGTGATCATGAGGCAGAGCGTGTGTGTTGTGCTGCTGTTATCATTTGTCGGTGGTTTTGTGCACTCAGTAATTCAACTTAGCACTGTTTATGGGCTCCCATTCTGTGGCCCCAATGTCACTGATCACTTTCTCTGTGACATGTTCCCTTTACTGAAACTCGTGTGTACTGACACCTATGTCATTGGCATCTTAGTTTTGGACAGTGGAAGACTGATCTGCACTATTGTATTCTTCCTCTTACTGGTCTCCTATGGAGTCATCCTACACTCTCTGAAGAACCTGAGTCAGGAATGGAGGCAGAAAGCCCTCCAGACCTGTGGTTCCCACTTTATTGTGGTTGTCTGCTTCTTTGTCACCTGTATTTTCATGTATGTAAGACCTGCTAAGACCTTTCCCATTGACAAATCATTGAGTGTATTTTATACTGTCATAAGCCCCATGCTGAACCCATTAATCTACAGTCTAAGAAATTCTGAGTTGACTAATGCTATGAAGAAGCTCTGGAGAAAAATATGTTATTCCAGGTGGTAAACAACTGCATCACCCATCATGACAAAAATAATTTAACATTAAAGCCAATAATATTGGAAAATAAAGATTCATAAATCTAATGGATACTTTTCATTAAGGGATTTATGAAAATATTATTTAAAAATGAACTATATATTTGTGACATTATTAACAGTTTCTTTGCAAAAAAAGTAAACTGTTTTACTAGGGCACCTAGAGAGGTAAAGTGCATTTAAAGTAGGGAGTCAATAATAATATGCCACTTACTAGTGAATGACAATCTTTTATAAACACAATATATTTTGCTCAATTTCTGATTCACTTTTAATTCTTTTTCATTCTTTGTTTTACTTTAGTCGTATTTTTTGGTTTTACCTTCACTATTTTTATTGTACTAGTTAAAAAATAAAGTACTATATAGACCATCTTCTTATTCAATTTCATTTGTTTTACATATTATGTTTTAGTGTATTATTTAGTTTTTTAAATAAAGTATTGAAAGTATGAAAATGAGTTAGTCACACAGTCATATCTGACTCTTTGTGATCCCATGGACTGTAGCCCACCACATCCTCTGTCCATGGATTTCTTCAGTCAAGAGTACTGGAGTGGGTTGCCATTTCTTTTTCCAAGGGATCTTCCTGACCCAGGGATTGAACCCAGGTCTCCTTCAGCACAGGCAGATTCTTTACCAACTGAGCTACTAGTGAAGCCCATTATATTGAAAGTATAGTGGATAATAATACTTATAAAAATATAATTTTTGCAAAAGTCTGTACTATAGAGTAACAGTCCTGCTCATTCCAAACCAGAGCCTCCCAGTTCTTGCAGATGCAGTCACTCTACATTGTTTATAAAATTCTTTAAGTAATTATCTTTGCAAAAATATGCATTTTCACATATTTTTGTTACTATGTCTCTGTGTATAAATCTTGCATTTTACTTCGCAACCTTCTGAAGGTTTTTACATACAAGTGTATATAAAACTAACTTATTTTGTTTTCTCATACCACTTAACTGTGATATAAAAATAAAATAGCACTAATGTATTCAGTTCTATTCATGTTTTCCTCAGTTTTTTCTCCACTCAGTTTGGAAAATGCACTTTTGACACATTCCAAAATACTAGTGTTTGTTAAACATTTATAGTATATGAAAGTCTGACTAAAGAAAGTGTTTTATTTGTATACCTTATCTACAAATAAATAAAGTTGAATTTGGGTATCTATTTTAATACTTAAAATGATTTGTATTCTTTTTTCAAATTTCTTGCTTATTAAGAAATTTTATGTGTTTTACTTGATTGTTCATCTTTATCCATACTGAATGGCATTTAATTATATACTTCAAAAATGATTTGATTTACTTTGTTTATGGAATTATTATTTTTCTAGTTTTGATTTGTTTTTCTGACTTTTATACTGCACAGAAATTTTTTTTTGTCTACAAAGAAATATTTTTAAATTCACAAAATTAGATCAACCACCATTCTATAGCTTTTTTTGCCTTGCTCTTAGAGAATTTCCCTATTTTAATGTAATCAAAATATTCTTCCACATTTTACTTTTCAGGTCTTTTTGTTGTTTTGTCTTTTATATTTAAAAACTTAAACCATCTACACTCATTTGATGTTAAGAGTTAAGTAGAGAATATATTCTAATTATTGCTCTAGGTTGCTATTTATTAGATGCATAATTATCTTTCCCTATAGCTTTGGTATTTCAACTATGCAATAAAAAATATGTCATGTGTTTGGATCAAATTCAGGGTACTATTATCTTCACTTGATCTCTTTATTCATGTATCATTTAACACATAATATAATTATATTTTATTTAAAATAACCTTTATATCTCATAAGTCTAGGGCTCCTTTATTAGTATTCCTTATCAGAGCTATGCTTATTCTTATATATTTATACTTTAAAACAAAATTTCAATAAGCTATTCTGGTTAAAACTATATTTAGTTACTTTTCTGAATAAGATTTGATTGGGAAATAATTTGATTTTCAGAGAACTCAGAATTTTTATATACAATCTGCATAGGTCTTCCACTTAGCAGGTCTTCTCTTATGTTCAAGTCTCCCTATGTTTCTAGTTTGGAACTTTAGCCCTTGAATTTTTTATGCCACTATTTTAAACTGGATTATGCCTTCCTTCACATTGTCCAAGTATCTGTACTTTCAATGTATGACATCTGTTTTCTGAAGCTTTTTTAATAACGTGATCTTCACAGTACATCTGTCATTTTTAAAAAAAAACACACAAAAAACAAAAAAACGAAGGTCTACAAGTTTTGACAAATACACAAGTCGTGTAGTCACTGCTACATTCAATATGCAGAACGTTTCATCATCAAAAATATTTCTTCATGAACCTTTGTAATCACCCCCTGCCTTCATCTCCGGGTCCTGGAAGACACAGGACCATTTCCATTCCTTTAGGTTTTGCCATTTTCCATTTGTCAATTAACTTTAATCATACTGCATGTAGACTTTCCCTTCTAGCTTTATTGGAGTGTAATTGACAAATTAAAGTGTATATTTCAGAAGTACAGTATGATGAATTTATTCACTTACGCTTTGTTGAAAAGGTTAAGACTCGCCACTCCTAAGGCTTGAGTTGGACCTGTGGTGGGAGAACTAAGATCCCTCTTGCTGTATGGCGCAGCCAAAAGTGGAAAGAAAGAAAAGAAAAAAATCAAGGGTACAATGTGGTTTAATAAACTACAGCCCACCAACATAAGCTTCCCAGGTGGCGCCGTGCTTAGGGCCTCAGTCGTGTCCTACTCTTTGCGACCCCATGCCACGGACGGTAGCCGGTCAGAGTCCTCTGTCCGTGGGGATTCTCCAGGCAAGAACCCCAGAGTGGGTTCCAATGCCCTCCTCCTGGGGATCGTCCTCACCGAGGATCCAGCCCAGATCTCCGGCATTGCACAAGGATTCTTTACTGTCTGAGCCACCGGGTGGCGCCAGTGGCAAAGAATCCGCCTGACAATGCAGGCGCCATAGGTTCAATCCCTGGGTCAGGAAGGTCCCTTAGAGCAGGGAACGGCAACTCGCTCCGGTATAGTTGCCTGGGAAATCTCATGGACAGAGGAGACTGGTGAGCTACAGTTCATGGGGTCGTGAAGAACTGGACACGACTGAGCACACACACACATAGCCAACATACTTTATATTAGACCTCCAGAACTTATTCATCTTATAACTCAGTTTGGATCCTTTGAGCAATATCTTCCCATTTATCACACACCTTCGGTCCCTAAAATTTACGTTCTACTCTGCTTTTAAGAGCTTGTTTGTTAGTAGATTCTACAGGTAAGTGAGATAATACAATTTCTGTTTCACTATACCTGGTATAAATTAATATACCCCAGGCCCATGTATGTCTGAAAGACATAATTTCCTTCATTTTATGTCTGAATAATAGTCTATAGCTTATAAGTGCCTCATTTCTTTGCCCTTTCATCTGTTGACTGAACTTCAGTTGTTTTAGAATCTTGGCTATTTTGAGTAATGCTTCATTTGATAAGAGAGGTTATGTATCTCCTGAAGAAACTGATACCATTTCCTTTGAAAGAGTATCCGTAAATGGAAATGTTAGATCATACAGTAGTTTTATTTTTAGTTATTTTAGGAACCACCATATTGTTTTCCACAGTGGCTGCATCAATTTATATTCCCACCAAGAGTGTATAAGGGTTCCAACTTTCCTACATGCTCACCAACATTCCTCTTTTATAAGACATTAATTTCATTCATGAAACATGTGCTTCATGATCTAACTACCTATCAGAGGCTCCCCATCTTAATGCTATCACATTGAATGTGAGGATTTCAACATATGAATTTTAGGGACACAAACATTCAAACCATAGAAAGGGTCTAGTTTCATTCTTTGCATATGGTTTGAAGAAGGAATTCATAGGGCCTTGACTCCATCTGAGGCCTGTCCATGCTGATCATGCTCAGGCACCTCTCCAGTGGACTCTGAACTCTTTGCTTAGCGCCTGTGGGAACGACAATGGAAGGAAAAGACTCCCTCCGGACAGGGGAACCTTGAAGATCATATCCAGGTTACTCATCACCTAAGAGAAAACAGACACTAATCACCCCTGCCTCCAGACAGTATCTATCAGAATGTAACCACAGGCTTAGCAGTTATTAACTGGTTGGACTGTAACTGCTGGCTTATTGATTATTAACTGTTTGAACACATAACACATGGATGATGGGGTTATTGTGATTGTATTTACCCTTCCTTTGTAAGCCTCAAGGGATTTGGGGTGGTGGGTTTGGACACATACACATGGGTATAAAAGATTTTCACAAATGCTGATTGGGGTCCTTGGCTAAGAGGAGACTCTGCCTTGGGCCCGCCGGTGTAATAAACTACACTCCACTATCTGCGTTGTCCTTCTGAGTGAGTTTGTTTCACGGAAAGCATGGTTATAACAGGCTATCTAGTTTTCTCAACACCATGTAGAGACTTTTCTTTCCTCAGAGTGTAATCTTGGCCACTTTTTCAAAGATCAGTTGATCATATACACATGTGTATATTTCTGATCTTGTAATTGGGTTCCATTGATTTATTTTTATACTGGTACCACACTTTTTTCAGATATGTAAAACTTTATTTTTGAAAAATGCCTCCATAACAAAGTTAAAAGTCTGGGACCACACATTTTGATTACTCTCAATATGTAAACATACATAGAAATAAGAAGAAAGTGTAATGTCTCAAGTTTGTTCTTCTTTCTTACAATTTTTTCACACTTTGGAGTCTTATGTGATTCTATATCAAATTTATGCTTGTTTCTTCCTAATTCTTTGGAAAAACACCATTGAAATTTTGATAGGGATATTTTTAAATTTGTTGATTGCTTGGATAGTGTAGGCATTTTACTGATATTTATTTTTCCATTCATGAACATGGAATATCTTTTCATTTATTTATGTGTTTAATTTCTCTCATCAGTGTTATATAATTTATGATATAATTATTATATAGCATATAATATAATTAATATTATATAATTTATTTCTAAGTATTTATTTTTTCTGATGCTGTTGTGAATGAGATTATTCACTTAAATTGCTTTGTAGACAGTTCATTGTTGGTACATACAGATGCAATTGATTTTTGTTTGTTGAGTTTGTATCCTGAAACTGTTGAATTCACTTATTAGCTAAAACAATTCTGGCACAATTTTTCATATATTTTGTATGTTAGATCACATTCAGTATTTAGTTTTAAATCTGGCTTCTTGAACTTAGTTTCATGCTGTTGAGATTTATGTATATTATTGTATTTTTCAATAGTTTATTAATTTTGTTTCTGAGTGGTGGTCCATTTAATAGATGTATCACAGTTTGTCCCTAGTGGGTCCTGGGCCTACCCCACTGGTGAGGAAAACTCATCCTGGGGTTTCTGTGGTAGGTGCAGGAGTTCAGAGTCTGATCTTGGCCAGCCCATGGTGGGGCTGGTGGCCAAGGAATCATGGATCTGGAGCCCCTGTACCTGGTGAGTGAACATGGTTGCAGGTGGCTGGGGTTTCAGAACTTCCCACAGTAGCCAGCATGGTGGTGGACAGGTTTGTATCCTTGCCCAGCTACCTTTTATTTTTTTTTTTTTTTATTGAAGGATAATTGCTTTACAGAATTTTCCTGTTTTCCATCAAACCTCAGCCTGAGTCAGCCATAGGTATACATATATCCCTGCCCTTTTGAAACTCCCTCCCATCTCCCTCCCCATCCCACTCCTCTAGATTGATACAGAGCCCCTGTTTGAGTTTCCTGAGCCATACAGCAAATTCCTATTGGCTATCTATTTTACATATGGTACTGTAAGTTTCCATGTTACTCTTTCCATACATCTCACCATCTCCTCCTCTCTCCCCATGCCCATAAGTATATTGTCTATGTCTGTTCCTGCATTGTTGCCCTATAAATAAATTCTGTAGTACCATTTTTCTGTATGTATGTGTTAGAATACAGTATTTATCTTTCTTAAGACACCAGGAATAAAACCATCATAGAACCCAGCAATCCCACTCCTAGGCATATATCTGAGGAAGCAAAATTGAAGGAGACACATGTATCCCATTGTTCACTGCAGAACTATTTACAATAGCTAGAACATAGAAGAAACCTAGATGTCCACTGACAGATGAATGGATAAAGAAGTAATGGTATACATACACACAGTAGAATATTACTCAGCCATAAAAAGGAACATATTTGAGTCAGTTCTAATGAGGTGGATGAATCTAGAACCTACTATACAGAGTGAAGTGAGTCAGAAAGAGAAAGATAAAAACCAGCTAGCTTCTTGATCTGGGGCTTTCTAGGTGCGGAGCCATCTGGCCAGTGGTTGAGACTGTGTCCTACCAATATAAAGCTAGAGGAAGAGCTCCAAAGGAAATCTCACCAGCACCAGTGTCCTCATGAGGACAGCTCCTCAGAATGGCTGCTGCCAAGGTCCATGTCCCCAGTTGCTTCCTGACTCCCCAGGAAACTCTAAAATCAGCAAGTGGGTCTCATCTAAGCTCTACTCAAACGACTGTCTCCGCCCTGAGTGGTGGAGCCTGTGTGATTTCCCATGGACTCTTTTAGGATGAAGTCTCTACTGTCTGGGTGGCAAATGATAAAGAGCTGCCTGCAATGTGGGAGCCATGGGTTTGATCCCTGGGTCAGGGAGATCTACTGGAGAAGGGAATGGCTACCCACTCCAGTGTTCTTGCCTGGAAAACTTCATGGACAGAGGACTCTGGCAGACTACAGTCCATTGGACCACAAAGAGTTGGACACTGACACTTTCCCTTCACTTCTCTACTACCTACAGCCATCTTCTGTCTCTCCCAAGGACCCACTGGCCTTCAAAGACATATTGTTTTGTGGCCCATCTTCCTGGTGTAGGATTCCTTGGCTGGGAATCTCAATGTGTGGTTCAGACTTCTCATTCCTTTGGGAGAAACTCTGTAATTGTAAGTATTTGCCCATTTGTGGATCACCTACTTGGAAGTATGATCTCGAATATACCGCATCTCCACTCTTCCTATCTGTTTTGTTCTGGTTTCTTCTTGATATTTTTTGTTTTAGAAAATTTTTTTTTTTGCTACTCTTTAGGCCTTTCTCATCAGTAGTTGCTTTGTAAATAGTTGTAAAGTGAGCTCAGGGTCTTTGCCTGTTGGCCACTCTCTCATGTATGTCTGTCTTTATGCCAAAACCACACTACTGTGATTTACCATAGTTTTATAGTGTTTTAGAATCAAGAATAGAAGATCCTGAAAATTTTCTACTTTACAATATTGTAGTGGGTTTTGTTAAAATTTTCTTTTTCAAGATTCATTTTGCTGTCTGGACTCCACTAAGATTTCATATAAATTTTAGGAGGCATTTTTCTATTTCTGCAAACAAACAAGCAAACCATATTTGGGAATTTTCATAGGGATTGCATTGAATATATAGATCACTTTAGGTAGCAATGACAACTTAATAATAAGTATTTCAGCTCATGAATATCTTTTTATGTTTATGTGTCTTTTTTAACACCTTTCACCAATATTTTGTAGTTTTCAGTGTAGAAGACTTTATCTCTCACTTAAGTTTGCTCTTAATTATTTTATTCTCCTTGATGCTACTATAAATGAAATTGCTTCTTAATTTCCCCTTTGTTAAGCTTAGAAATTCAACACCCTTTCAAGATGAAGAATTCTCAGTAAATTAGGTACAGAAGCAATGTATCTCAACATGATAGAGCTGTATATAACAGATCCACAGGGCACATAAGACTCAACATTGAAAAGTTGAAAGCTTTCCATTTAAAAATTAGGAATAAGAGAAGAGTGCATGCTTTCACCATTTTTAAAATACACAGAACTTAAATTTTTTTCTTTGAAATTTTAGAGTTTTCCTCAAGTAGATTGCATCATATCTGAAATGAAGTAATTTTATAATTAAATTTTACTTGATTTTACTGTCTGTCACAGTGTTTCCAATGTTAGAAACATTCTAGTGTTTCGATTTCAGATTTAGCATCATCTTAAAACTATCTTCTCTGACTACATTATCCATAGAAAAATTAACTTATTTCTGTCACCATACTCTATTTCTTGTCTTATTATCAGTGAATAAATCTATAATTACCTCATTAACTTTTTTCCTTTATTGTTCTACTCTTCATAAGAATATGAGATTCTTGAGAGAAGGAACTTTTACATGATCCACCCCCATCATTTTACTATTTATTGTGTCCTCACTCATAGTAGAATTCCCGGCTTTAAAGAAGTACTTTAAAGTAAAAACAAAAACAAAACTATTAGATAAATAATGAGTAAATTAAATGATAAATTTATCATATATCTAAATGAAGTTTAAGACATAATAAATTTAATATTAATTAAATAAAAAGAAACAAAAGCTGGCTCTGGCAATTTGGGAAATATGTCTTTAATTAAGTGAGCTAGAACAAAATGTCTGGGCTGATATTTTATTCCTGAGTTGCAATAACTTCATAATTGTTCTAAGACCATATTTTCCTCCATGTCACACTAGCTATATGCTAGTGAAAGTCACTCAGTCATGTCTGACTCTTTGAGATCCCATGGACTGTATAGTCCATGGAATTCTCCAGGCCATAATACTGGAGTGGGTAGCCTTTCCCTTCTCCAGGGGATTTTCCCAACCCAGGAATCAAACTCAAGTTTCCCAGGTTGCAGGCAGATTCTTTACCAGCTGAGCCACAAGGGAAGCCCAAGAATACTGGAGTGGGTAGCCTATCCCTTCATCAGTGGATCTTCTTGACCCAGGAATTGAACTGGGGTCTCCTGAATTGCAGGCAAATTCTTTACCTACTGAGCTATCATGTTACACTTCTTGACCCTAATTATATGATTTGACCTAGCATTGTCTTTATATGTACATGTACTTTAACCATTTAGTGGAAAACTCCAGTGAATTTAATTAAGCAAGAATCTATATTGGACACATTCCTATTTTATGACTCAATGATAGATGTGGGTAGGAGAGATAAAAGGTCTAGTTATCTTTGCCAATATCAGGACAAAGGTGATATCCTTTTAAGGACTGATATACAATTTTCAGGGGGTCCTTTGATAGGCTTAAAGCATTGCATAAAAAGAGAATAGAACAAGAATTTCTGTCAAAATCTCAGCTCAACTATTCTGGACTCACTAACATGATTTAAAAAAAAGAACTAAATGATTGAATGATTTTTTTTTTTCTATTTTGAAAATAGGGAAAAAATTACTACGGAAATTTTTTTCAGGGAAATTGGTTGCTATATTACTATGTAAATGTAAGATTAGTTTGTGTTTTTGGTAAGTTATCCTAATGCAGTATTTTTTTGGGGATATGTGTGAAATTTCTTTTAAATAACTTAGAGTACAAATTTTTTAAAAAAATCTATTTTGAATAATCAGAAAACTCCATGGAGAAAATGAAAAGCCACTGGAGTGATATAAAATATTTCTTCAAGAAATAACGCAGCCTTTTGCCCTCTGTTGTCAAACTGGATGAAAAAAGAATTCCAGATCCAAATGAGTGATTTAAAAACTTAATCTGCAGATAATGAGCAAGTCTCCACAGGTAAGACTAAGAGTAACTAGCGGGAAGAAGAATTCATAATTGTGTGATTTTCTTTGTTATGTAGGAAATTACTTTGAAAGTAATCAGATTTAAATTCAATTCTACTTTCATCACATAAAAATGTGTGACCTTGGGAACATTAACTGGATGTTCTGTGTCCTAAGATTCTTCAACTGAAATAGAGATTATAGTTCTTGTTGCTGTAAATGTAAATGTGGTGTATTAAACTGTGATTCCATGATTGAAATCCAACATAGGTGTTTAGTTTTTATTAGAGTATAAGGGCTTTACAATACAGTGTTAGTTTCTGCTGTACAACAAAGTTAATCAGCTATATGTACACATATATATCATCCTTCTTAGAGCTCCCTCCCATTCCACCCCCCATGAGTGGGAAACTGCTTATAACACAGGGAGTTCAGTTCGGTACACTGCAGGAGTTTTGAGGAATGTAGCAATATAATTAGAACAAGATTTAAAGAGAATCATGTAGTTTGCTTTGAGAGAATATATTTTGGAGGCCAGAATAAAAGTGGAAAAGCATGGCAGGAAGCTATTGCATTGGGCCAGGAATAAAGTGGAGGGTAGAGAATGATCAAATTTGTGATGTATTTTGGAAATAGAGAAAACAGGTTTGCTAAAGGTATCCCTAAGTAAGAGAACAATAGGGAGCAAAGAACATTGAAAGGTTTTGTTTTGGGGGTGGGGGGTAGGGGTCTGAGCAATTACATGGAAGGTGGTATCATTTAATGACATGGGGAACTCCCTTTTCATTATGTAACACTTAAAATTTATTTATATATATACTAAATTGATATCCAATAATATGTCTAAAGTTGGAGATGTTGCATATATTTTGTTTTGTGTTGTTTTACAATATCTAATCACTGTTTCCATTGTCCAGCAAAACTATCAAAGTGTAAAAGGTACTGATTCCAAAGCTTAATTTGTAATAATTTTTTTTTAGTCATTGTATAGATTTGTGTAGAATTTTAAAACAAAATTGAAAATAAAAGGAAGGATACAGACTGGAGGCAAACAGAGTGCTTTGGCATTTATTGGGCAGAAAATGGGGGATATCCAACTAAAGACCCTAGGAAAGAAGTCTCAGTGAGGTTTGAGACAATTCAGGACAGTGACCTTCTATTTAAAGTTTTATCTACTCAAAATGAATACAGAAATTAGCTTTAATGGATCTCAAGTATTACATCTTTGTGACTGTAAGTGGTGTACCACTTTTAAGGAATTCCTTTCTCATATTCTCTTGTTCTTTCATATTTCCTTTAAAGCTCCACATTAAATATAGCATCCTCTGAGAAGTCTTCTCTGACTCCAGCTTGACTGATATTATATTCAGTTTGATTGCTATTATATTTTAGCTTGATTTATATATATATATGAACTCTAAACTTGTGTGAATATTCTTATAAGGGCACTTACTAAAGGGTCAGGAATTTTGTATTACATCACTGAGGTTAGGGAACTATGCCTTACTCAGCTTGGTATTCACAATGTCTATGACACATTGAACACAGATAGGTAATTCATGTAAATTATTTTAAATAAATGATTGAAAAAGATGAAACTTATAATACATTAACTGCGCCATCCACCTCGTTTTGCAGGTAAACTACTTCTAATACGAGAACTCAGCTCCTGTCTACATTAGATGGAACCACGGAGCAATGTAACTTACTTTGTCCTCCTGGGCCTCACACAGAATCCAAAGGAGCAGAAAGTCCTTTTTGTTGTGTTCTTGCTCTTCTACATTTCACTCTGGTGGGCAACCTGCTCATTGTTGTGACTATAACTGTCAGTAAGACCCTTAACTCACTGCTGTACTTTTTTCTTGCCAGCTTATCATTTATAGATCTAATGTATGCCTCTCCCCTAGATTGGTTTCAGACTTGTACTTTGGGAAAAATACCATATTCTTCCAAACTTGTCTGACCCAGCTGTTTACAGAGCACTTTTTTGGAGGATCAGAGATCATCCTTCTGCTGTTGATGGCCTGTGACCACTACGTGGCCATCTGTAAGTCCTTGCACTGTTTGGTGATCATGAGGCAGAGCGTGTGTGTTGTGCTGCTGATGGTGTCATTTGTCGGTGGTTTTGTGCGCTCAGTAATTCACTTTGCACTGTTTATGGGCTCCCATTGTGTGGCCCCAATGTCATTGAACACTTCATGTGTGACATGTGCCCCTTATTGAAACTCATGTGTACTGACACCTATGTCATTGGCATCTTACTTGTGGCCAATGAAGGATTGATGTGCACTATTGTTTTCTTACTCTTACTCGTCTCCTATGGAGTCATCGTGCACTCTCTGAAGAACCTGAGTCAGGAAGGGAGGCAGAAAGCCCTCCAGACCTGTGGTTCCCACGTCACTGTTGTTGTCTGCTTCTTTGTTCCCTGTATTTTCATGTATGTAAGACCTGCTAAGACCTTCCCCATTGACAAATCATTGAGTGTGATTTATACAGTCATAACTCCCATGCTGAACCCATTAATCTACAGTCTAAGAAATTCTGAGTTGAGTAATGCTATGAAGAAGCTCTTTAGAAAAAAATATCATATCAAGTGTTAAATAAATACATTATTCAACAAGAAGGAAGTAATTCATTATTAGGCCCAATCTTCTTGAAATGTAAATATCTACAGAAATCTGATGCAAGCCTTCTTTTTCTATAAAGGATTTACCGTGCTTAAAATTAAAGAAAAAACTACATGTTTTTGCTATTAATAGCAGTTTCTCTGTTAGAATGTAAACTCTATGATGTCTGTTTCTCTAACATTGAACTAGACAGGTAGGATACCTTTGCAACAGAGAGTCAATAATATGTGGTCTTCCCAGGTGTCACAGTGGTAAAGAATCCACCTGCCAATGCAGGAGATGCAAGAGACATAGATCTGCTCCCTGATTCAGGAAGATCCCCAGGAGAAGGAAATGGCAGCCTTCTCCAGTATTCTTGCCTGGAACATTCTATAGACAGAGGAGCCTGATGGGCTAAAGTTCATGGGGTTGCCAAGAGTCAGATATGATTTAGTGACTGAGATGATGATGTTGACAAGCAATATGAAATGAATTAACTGATGACATTTTTATGGATTTCCCCTAATTTTTACTTAATTTCTTCATTTACTTTTATTATTTTCTCACTTAGTTTTATTTTTAGTCTTGTCACTTATTTTTATTAGTTAAAATATTTAATATTATACAGATTGGGTCTTTATTTAATTTCATTTCTGTCACATATGACATTGTAGTGTGATATTTTGTGCTTTAAAATAAGAAACTGAAAGTATAATAGATAATAATAAATACTAAGAATAGAGTCCATGCACAATGGAATATGTAGAATAAGTTCCCTCCTCATCACTAACCGTATTTTCCCAGGTGTTCCAGATGTAGTCATTCTGTTCCTAAGATTCTTCAAGTAATATTCTTTGCAAAGCAAGTATATTTTCACAGGAGTGTTTTTGATTATGTCTCTGTATATAAATGTTGCATTTTACTACTCAGTCTTCTGAAGATCTTTACATACTAGTCTGTATACACTTCCTCATACTTCTTAACTTTAGATAAAGATACATTAGAATTAATGCATCAGGTCTTTTCCTGCTTCCCTCTTTTTCTATGAGAAGTAATTCTGCAAAAAAGTCTTTACAAAATTTTCTAAACGTGAGTTCCTAGAAGTGGAATTCTTGAGTCAATTGGTATATGTCTTTAAAATGTTGATGCTTATATTTATGACCAAAATGCCATCCATAATCTTCAGCTAAAACCATTGTTCCCCTCATTCTGGAAAATATCTGTTTTGACACATCATCTGCAAGCAGTGATTGATAAACATTTTTTGGTGTTTGACATTCTAATGATACTGTATTTCATTTGCACACTTTAACTGAAAATAAATACAATTTAATTTGGACATCTATTAACCTATTATAAATGATTTGTATTCCTTTCAATAAAATGTCTACTGATGAATTATGTGTGATATTATATTAATTGCTTTTTTCCATGCTAATTTTATGATTTAATTAATTACTAAAGACATTATCCATTTTACCATGTATGTGGAATTAAATGAAATTTTCCAGTTTATTATTATTTTTTATTTCTATACTGTTCAGAATACATTGGATCATGTAGAATTATTTTTATATTTGTATAATAAATCCACCAATATTTCGTGTCTTTAGTACCTTGCTATGAATTTCCATATTTCAATGTTATAAAAATATCCTTCCATATTTCTTCAATGTTTAATATCAGGTAATTTTGTTGTTTTATATTTTACATTTTTGAACCATTTACAGTTTTGTGTAAAGAGTTAAGTAGAGAATAAATTTTAGTCATTTTTGAAGAAGGCCATTTTTATAGATGTAAAAGTTTTTTTCCTCATGACTTGATATCTGAACTTTGTATTCTAAAATATGATATATGTTTGAATTAAAATCAGGTCACAATTAAATTCCAGTGATTTCTTTATTCATTTATCACTTAACATATGATGTGATGACATTTGATTTAAAATACTCTCTAATATCTCAAAAGCCTGGCAATCCTTCATTATTTTGCTTATCAGAATTACATTTATTCTTGCATATTTATATATTAAAATTAAATTTCAATAAAGTAGTCTAGTGAAAGCGAGTAGTTAGTATTTTCAATGAGATTTGATTGAGAAAGTATTTGTATCTTCAGAGGACTGAGAATTCTTGTCCACACACTGAGGAGGTGTTTCCATCTAACAAATCTTCTTTTACGTACATACACAAAGATCTAGTATGTTTCTTTGAAGATTTAACTTTTTGAGATTTTCTTTTTCTTTTTTTGCTTCTGCTGTACCTAGGATCTTGTCTTCTATTGCATCTTCCAATTGTTTGATGTTTCAATGTAGTAATTCTTTTTGTTTTCCATTTTTACATAAAATGTAACTTCATAGTTTGTCATTCATCTTTTTAGTCAGAGTTCTGCAAGTATTGAAAAATACATGCTGTTGAGTAACCACCATATTATTCAATATACAGGTATTTGTATATATTTAAAGTATTCAGTTCAGTTCAGTTGCTCTGTCATGTCTCACTCTGCAACCCCATGGACATGCCCAGCTTCCAACAGTATGCCCAGCTTCCCTGTCCATCAAAAGCTCCTGGAGTCTACCCAAATGCACATCCATAGAATTGGTGATGCCATCCAACCATCTCATCCTCTGTCATCACCTTCTCCTCCTGCAATGTTGTGTTAGTCTCTGTGGTACAAAGAAATGAATCTGCTATATTCAAGCTCCTGCTTGGATCTCCTTCTCACCCCTTTACATCATCACAGAGCACTGAGCTGAGCTCCCTGTGCTCACAGCAGGTTCCCATTAGCTATGCAGTCTACATATGGTGATGGATGTCTGCCAATCCTAACTCACCCCCCATTCACCTTCTGCCCTTGTGTCCACATGTCCATTCTCTATGTCTTCGTCTGTATTCCTGCCCTGCAGATAGGTCCATCTGTACCATTTTCCTAGATTCCATATATATGAGTTTATGTATGAGTTAATATACAGTATTTCATTTTTTCTTTCTGACTTACTTCACTCTCTATGACAGACTCTAGGTCCATCCACATCTCTGAAAATGGCCCAAATTTGTTCCTATTTATGGCCAAGAAATATTCCATTGTATATATGTACCACATCATCTTTATCATTCATCAGTCAACAGGTGTTTAGCTTGCATTTTTCTCCTGGCTATTGTAAATATTGTTGCAATGAACAATGGGGTATATATGTCTTTTTGAATTATGGTCTTCTCAGAGTTTATGCCCAATGGTGGGATTGCTGGGTAGTTTTATTTTTAGTACTTTAAGGAAACTTCATACTGTTCTTCATGTGGCTGTATCAATTTACATTCCCAACAACAATTCAAGAGGGTTCCCTTTTCTCCACACCCTCTCCAGCATTTACTGTCTTTGAATTTTTTGATAATAGCCATTCTGACTGGTGTGAGGTGATACCTCAGTGTAGCTTTGATTTGTAATTCTCTAATAATTAGTGGAAATTAGAGGAAAACAACAGAATGGGAAAGACTAGAGATCTCTTCAAGAAAATTAGATTTACCAAGGGAACATTTCATGCAAAGATGGGCTCGATAAAGAACAGAAATGGTATGGACTGAACAGAAGAAGATATTAAGAAGAGGTGGCAAGAATACACAGAAGAACTGTACAAAAAAGATCTTCATGATCCAGATAAGCACGATGGTGTGATCACTCACCTAGAGCCAGACATCCTGGAATGTGAAGTCAAGTAGGCCTTATAAACATCACTAGGAACAAAGCTAGTGGAGGTGATGGAATTCCAGTTGAGCTATTTCACATCCTAAAAGATGATGCTGTGAAAGTGCTGCACTCAGTATGCCAGCAAATTTGGAAAACTCAGAAGTGGCCACAGGATTGGAAAAGGTCAGTTTTCGTTCCAATCACAAAGAAAGGCAATGCCAAAGAATGCTCAAACTACCACACAATCACACTTATCTCACATGCTAGTAAAGTAATGCTCTACATTCTTGAAGCCAGTCTTCAGCAATACGTGAATCATGAACTTCCAGATGTTCAAGCTGGTTTTATAAAAGGCAGAGGAACCAGAGATCAAATTGCCAACTTCTAAGAAAATTAAATGTGCATTAATTTTTAAAAACACAATCCTTGTAGAGAAGGGGGACAAAAAGAAGCAAATGTAGAAAAATATGGGAAACCTATTGAAAATGTGTCCATTTCCCCAGTATCCCTGCTGGATCATCAAAAAAGCAAGAGAGTTCCAAGAAAACATCTATTTCTGCTTTACTGACTATGCCAAAGCCTTTGACTGTAGATGACTATAAACTATGGAAAATTCTGAAAGAGATGAGAATACCAGACCACCTGACCTGCCTCTTGGGAAACCTATATGTAGGTCAGGAAGCAACAGTTAGAACTGGACATGAAACAACTGACTGATTCCAAATAGGAAAAGGAGTGCATCAAGGCTGTATATTGTCACCCCGCTTATTTAACTTATATGCAGAGTACATCATGAGAAGCGCTGGGCTAGATGAAGCACAAGGTGGAATCAAGATTGCTGGGAGAAATATCAATAACCTCAGATATGCAGATACTACCCTTATGGCAGAAAGTGAAGAGGACCTACAAAGCCTCTTGATGAAAGTGAAAGAGGAGAGTGAAAAATGTTGGCTTAAAGCTCAACATTCAGAAAACTAAGATCATGGTATCTGGTCCCATCACTTCATGGCAAATAGATGGTGAAACAGTGGAAACAGTGGCAGACTTTATTTTTTGGGGCTCCAAACTCATCGCAGATGGTAATTGCAGCCATGAAACTAAAAGACATTTACTCCTTGGAAGGAAAGTTATGACCAACCTAGATAGCATATTAAGAAGCAGAGACATTACTTTGCCAACAAAGGTCCATCTAGTCAAGGCTATGATTTTTCCAGTGGTCATGTATGAATGTGAGAGTTGGACTGTGAAGAAAGCTGAGTGCCAAAGAATTGATGCTTTTGAACTGTGGTGTTGGAGAAGACTCTTGAGAGTCCCATAAGCTGCAAGGAGATCCAACCAGTCCATCCTAAAGGAGATCAGTCCTGGGTGTTCATAGGAAGGACTGATGCTGGAGCTGAAACTCCAATCCTTTGGCCACCTCATGCGAAGAGCTGACTCATTGGAAAAGACCCTGATGCTGGGAGGGATTGGGGGGCAGGAGGAGAAGGGGATGACAGAGAATGAGATGGCTGAATGGCATCACTGACTCGATGGGCATGGGTTTGGGTAGAGTCCAGGAGTTGGTGATGGACAGGGAGGCCTGGCATGCTGCGATTCATGGGGTCACAAAGAGTCAGACATGACTGAGTGACTGAATTGAACTAAAGTGAGCATCATGCACCTAGAAACTAATTTCAAATATATCTGTCTGAGGATATTTTAATGGACCAAAATTTCTAAAGCTCTTTGTAGGTTTAATTTAAATGTCCTGTAACCATTGCTCGTTAAAATGTAGATGATGCAGCATCTATAGAATTTCACTGAGTGGCTTTCAAAATCCTGAGGTAATACTGTCATAAGGAAGATGTTACTTCAATTCCTATGTTTCTGTTCATATATGAGTTTCAACAATCTATGTTTGTTGGTCATTTGGATATATTCTTCCATAATTGTTTATACTTTATTGGTTAGTTTATTACCATTTTTTCCTATCATAAATATTAACTATGTGGATAGCCTCAATAATATAAATTATTTACACAAACTAATTTTGTCTATTGATGTTCTGGTATCTTTTCCTAAATCTTTAAAAAAAATTGAAATTTTCAAAGGTTTCTATTTGGGATTTCAGTGATTGGTTAAAGAAGGTTCTTCTACCCCTAGAATGGAGAAAGTCACTTCCTTTATTAACTGTAAAGAAAATAAGAAATAAATATTGTTTTACTTTCTATTAAATCTTTTATCAACTTTTATTATTGTGTAAGATGTTAGCTCTGTAAAAAGTTTTATTAGCTTCCAATGGAAAGCTAGTTGTGACAACTCATTTATTTAATAATGTGTCTTTTTCACATTTATATTTCTTATTCACTTGCCTTGCCATTGGTCTATATTTTTGAGATTAGCAATGACTTTTAATTACTCTTGCATTATAATATCTTGAAGTGCTGGAACATGATAACCATACAGTCTATTGGTTCAAAAAGTGTACACATTATTTTTTAGAAAGTCACTAGTAATAATTATATTTAGAGCTAATTCTGTCCTGATCTCTGGAATAAGACATACAGAAGAATCTATGGATCAAAGGAGAAATGTAACTGAGTTTTTTTATGTTAGGGTTCACTTAGAGTGTCCAGGGTTATAAAATATTATCATCTTCTTGCTTATATACATTGTGACAATGGTGGGAAATCTACTCATTGTCGTGATTGCTGTATTCAGCCCAACCTTGGATTCTCCTATGTACTTCCTTATTACTTATCATTTATGGATGCTGTTTTACAGTCACCCCCAAAATGATTATTAACTTACTTTATGAGAAGGAAACCATTTCCTTCCAAGCTTGCATGACCCAACTTTTCATAGGGTACTTTGTTGGTGGTGCTGAGATTTTACTCCTAGTGGTCATGGCTTATGACTGCTATGTGGCCATCTGCAAACCCTTGCATTATTTGACAGTCATGAATCAGCGAGTGGGTGTTCTCCTGCTTCTGTTGGTTGGGGTTGCTGGCTTTTTGCATGCTGTAGTTCAACTTTTCTTTGTTTGAAAACTTCCCTTCTGTGGCCCCAATGTCATTGACCACTATATCTGTGACATGTACCCCTTGTTAAATCTGTCCTGCACTGACACCTACATTATTG
Organism: Hydropotes inermis; assembly: GCA_020226075.1. Taxonomy (NCBI): domain Eukaryota; kingdom Metazoa; phylum Chordata; class Mammalia; order Artiodactyla; family Cervidae; genus Hydropotes; species Hydropotes inermis. The sequence goes on from CM035289.1 coordinate 58,783,413, forward strand.
GCCTCACAGTGGTTGCCAATGATGGGACAATCTGTGTGTTTATGTTTATCCTCTTACTCAACCCCTATGGCGTCATTCTGCACTCCCTGAAGAATGTTAGTAAAGAAGGGAGGCAGAGTCTTATCCACCTGTGGCTCCCACGTTACTGTGATGGTTCTCTCTTTATACCCTGTGTTTTTTGTATGTTGACCTCCTTCCACTCTACCCATTGATGAGTCCTTAGCAGTGTTTTACACCATACTCACACCTATATTGAACCCTCTAATCTCTACTCTGAGAAATGGAGAGATGAAAAATGCCATGAGAAAGCTCTGGACTGAAAAAAGCAGTGAGGAAGTCAGGAAATGATCACCTATTTTTAGTGAGAAGTTGCTCTTTCCAGGAAAGCTATGTGTGATTTTTTAACTATATTATATTTCTCCTCAGGTTTAATAACTGGGTCATGACATAAACATTTACTAGGTGAATGGCTCCAATGACCAAAATATAATTTTAAGTTTTTCATAATTTCCTAAGTAAAATTCTGTATCTTATCTTAAATATATTTTTAAGATTTTACATTTTCTTATGAAAATATATGTTGTTTTAGGGTGCAAAATATCTTTGTTGAGGCTAATTTATTTTCTATGTGTTGAGATAAGTTACCATTAATACTATGGATTTATTTTAGTTAGTGACTGTTATTCACTGGTCAATTGAACTGTCTGAATAAACCTTATGTTCTGATTTTTATTACTATTGTTATAAAATGGAATTTCTTATATTATCTCAATCTTCCCAAACATTATAGCATTCACCAAATAACACCAAACATTTGAATTGATCTTTGTGCAACTAATTCTTCCCCTTTTGGATGTTTCTAAAGACAAAGTTTCTTTCTCCTCCAAATTAAAGAGTTAAATGCATTATAGTGTGTTGGCCTTTGGTGGAGGACCCTTTGGGAAATGACTGTGTCCTGGAGGTGAGACTCTTATGAATTAGATTAATGTTCTTACAAAAGAGATGGCAGAGATCTCACTTGATCCTTTTACCATGTGCAGACACAGCAAGAGATGGTTCTCTATGAACTAAGAAGGAAACCTCCCCAGACATGAAATCTGCCAACACCTCAAACTTGGACCTCTGAATGCCTTAACTGTGAAAAACAAATGTTTTTATGTTTTAAGCCATCCAGTCCATGATATTGTGTAATAGCAGTCCAAGTGGTTAAAGACAGAAACTTGGCTATTCTTAAAACTGATATAGTTATTTCAAGTTATGAGATAAAAATATTTGCTCATGGTCTATGTTTATTGGTCTATATGCTTCCTGAAGTCAGGGAAAGTTACTATCTTTGTGTTTCCTGTACTTTACACAATATATGAGACATAAAATCCACTCTATCAAACGTTGCCAATTACTTGAATTCTTGATCTACTGAAGTGAGAATTTTCATTGGCAGATCTTGATTCACTTTTTACACATGAAATATATTTATGTGTGTGTGTGTGTGTGTGTATTTGCTACAAATATTTACTGTTCTTATACATTTGCTATAAATATTTATTTGTTATTTATGTATAATAATGAGCTTTTATATAAATATGCTTTTTTCACTTTTTGATTTCATCACTCATATCATTCTTTGAAAATCCATTTGCTTCCACTGATTTTAATAAATTTTAACCTCTTTTCTTTTAAAATAACTTTTCAAAGCATTTTATTAGTTAACCTAGCTAGAATTTCATTCATGATGTGGAAATATCTATGACTATTTTCCCCAAAACAGGTGACATAATCTGTCAATGTAATTATTAATTCAGTTAATTTGAATGTTTTCTATTTAGTATATCAGCTTTTACACCATCTAGAAGGTTAAATTCTGATGTATTTCTTTCTTCTCTCTCTTTCTCCTCTACCTCCCTACCCTCCATAACCTTTAAGTTCATTTTGGAAAGTTTATATATATCCCACAAAGATATATTTAGAATGTCATGACTCTACACATTTATTTTGAGGGAAATGACATTTTTTTTCATTTATGTTTATTAGTTGGAGACTAATACCTTACAATATTATAGTTGTTTTTGTCATGCATTGACATGAATCAGCCATGGATTTGCATGTATTCCCCATCCCTATCCCCCCTCCCACCTTCCTCTCCACCCGATTCCTCTGGGTCTTCCCAGTGCACCAGGCCCGAGCACTTGTCTCATGCATCCAGCCTGGGCTGGTGATCTGTTTCACCCTAGATAATATACATGTTTTGATGCTTTCTCTCGAAACATCCCACCCTCGCCTTCTGCCACAGAGTCCAAAATTCTGTTCTGTACATCTGTGTCTCTTTTTCTGTTTTGCATATAGGGTTATCGTTACCATCTTTCTAAATTCCATATATATGCATTAGTATACTGTAATGGTCTTTATCTTTCTGGCTTACTTCACTCTGTAAAATGGGCTCCAGTTTCATCCATCTCATTAGAACTGATTCAAATGAATTCTTTTTTTTTTTTCTTTAAGAAATGAATTCTTTTTAATGGCTGAGTAATATTCCATGGTGTATATGTACCACAGCTTCCTTATCCATTTGTCTGCTGATGGGCATCTAGGATGCTTCCATGTCCTGGCTATTATAAACAGTGCTGTGATGAACATTGGGGTGCACGTGTCTCTTTCAGATCTGGTTTTCTCAGTGTGTATGCCCAGAAGTGGAATTGCTGAGTCATATGTCTTTTTCCTCTCCAGAAAAAAATGCTGTGAAAAATTGATAGATATTTAAGTAAAAAAATTTCATTCCTCTCCATAGAATGTACATTAATCTTGGTTTTTGGTTTTCTCATTTAAAAGGAGAAAATCTTCTCTCTTATTTACATTTGATTCATAGTTTTAGTGAGCTTGTCAGAAAGGGCTTAATCTCTTATGCTGATATGAATTACAGAATAACACCAAAGCCATGGGTACATGTCTGTATGCAAATATTCATAGGCCTGTGTCCAAAACATACACATATGTGTCCCATCACACATTCAGATCCTATCTAACTTCCTGTAAGATGTATGACCACATGTATCTACATTATCAATGATACGTGGGTCTCTGTCCATTCACATGTGTGTGTGTGTGTATGTGAACATATGGATCTGAAAACACACAGATCAGTATCTTGGCTACTGACATGAACACATTTGTATAGGTACATGCAAATATATTTATTGATCACACACAGATTGTATCCATCTATACATACAGATCTGTTTCTTGTCATGTACAGCTATGTTTGATCATATACAGGCCTGTATCTTTCTATACACAGGGCTGAAATTTACCATACACAGGTCTGTAGCTGAACATATATGAATTTAGGTAGACTTGAGATGAACAATTGTTCTGTTTCAAGTGACATGGAGTGAAGTCACTCTCTGCTATTCAGCTGATGTCCGGGCTTTCAGGAAGGTCCAAGATGATTTTGCTTATATGAATGGTGCCTTGGCAGGGATGGATGGAAGCCCAGGCCCTTCTGGTCTCTTCTCCATGTAGATACAGGGTTATGTAAACAGTGTCTGTCCAATGAGGTTGTCAGACTTGTACAATGCCAGCTCAGGGCTTCTAGAGGGAGGAGACAAAAGCTATCAGGTCAGTTAAGTCTCATCCCATCTTCACATCAGTCTAAAATCCAGGTATTTAATCTCAGGTACTTAATTCAGACAACTCTTCACATCAACGGAAATGATGAATTGCAAAGGTAACCTATGGAATTGGAAAAATATTAGCAAAACAGGTATCTCATAAACAGTTAATATCTAAAATGTATAAGGAAATTCTATCACTCAATAGCAAAAATCATATAACCCAATTTAAAAAATAGACAAAGAACTTGAATAGATATTTTTCCAAAGAAGACATAGAAATGGCTAATGGTAACATAAGAATGTACTCAAGTGCTCACATCACTAATCATCAGGGAAATGCAAACCACAACAAAAATGATATGTAATCTCATACCTGTTAGGATGGCTATATGGATATATAGATGTTAATAAATGTTTGTGGAATATAGAGATAAAGGAACCCACTACACTGATGATGGGAGTATAAATGTGTTAAACTACTATGGAAAACATTATGAAGGTTTCACAAAAAATAAAAATAAAACTACCATATGATTCAGGAATCCCACTTCTGTGTATACATACATTATATGAAATAAAAAACCTGAACAGCTATTCATACTCCAGTGTTTATTGAACTATTGTTTAGAATAGGTGACACAGAAACAACTCAAATGTCCATTAATGAATGGATAAAGAAATATGGATGAAGACATTTGAATATCATTCAGCAATATAAAAAAGGAAAGCCTGTTATTCCTGACGATATGGAGGGATTTTGAGAGCATTTGCTATGTGAAATAAACAGAAATAGAAAGACAAATATTGCTACTATATGACTTCAGTTTAAGGTGGAATTTAAAACAAAGAGAAACAGAGAGTAGAATGTTGATTGCCAAGGGCTAGTAATTAGGAGAAATTGGCTGTTGTTTAAATGGTACATACTTTCACTTATAAGATGAAGAATTTCTGTGTGGTGACACTAGCTAACAATATTGCAACATATACTGAAAATTGCTAAGAGAAGAGTTGTTAAGTGTTCTCACCTCATACACAGAGATTATAATTATGTGAGGTGATGTATATGTTAACTAACTTTATTGTGGTTATCTTTTCACAATATAAATGTATATCAAATTATTGTGTATTCCTTAAACTTATACGATGTTTTGTATATATATATATAATAAAACAAAAAAGGAAGGTCTATGAAATATAGTTGTGCAATTTCTTTCACATACCTTCACACACTTTATTTTGGACAGAGCAAGATGGCCATAATTTTTATTGTTATTCACAAAGGAAGACTATCGTGCTGCTTTTACTGAAGTCCTCTTAAAAGTTTTGTAAACCTTTCTCTATCTTTTGTTTTAAGTTGGAATTTACTTCATTATACAAGGATCAGATCCACAGATACCTTGAGAATAGCCCTTGTCAGATTTCAATTAAAGTCTGAGTGTATGAACTGAGAAACTCTGGGAGGTAGTGAAAGAAAAGGAAGCCTGGCATGCTGCAGTCCATGGGGTCACAGAGTCAGACACGACTTAGCGACAGACCAACAAGAACAACTGTGTGCAGTGGGATAAATCCTTAAGCTTATTAGAAATACTTTTGTGGAGTTCATGGATTTATTAGACACGCCTTAAATCTTCCTGAAATCTTAACCAAGGGTCTTAGATCTGTAACATTGAGATCACAGTTATTATGATGCCATTTCTAATTCTGAGAGAGTGTTCCTCTTTCTCGATCTGCTGAGAATGTGAACCAGTTTCATTTGCAGGAAACAGTAAGTTCAGGCTCTTTTGTGATTTTCCTGAATTCTGCTTGAAAACTTAACGGTGACTTTTTTGACACATCACTGTTTATCCATTATTTATCACAGCGTGCATGCGTGCTCAGTCATGATCCGCTCTTTACGACCCCAAGAACCCTCCAGGCTCCTCTGTCCACCGGGTTCTTCAGGCAAGAATACTGGAGAGAGCTGCCATTTCCTCCTCCAGGGCATCTGCCCAACCTAGGAAAAGAAACTGCACCTCCTGCATTGGCAGGTGGGTATTTTTTTTTTTTTTTTTTACCAGTGAGCCACTTGGGAAGCCCATTTATTACAGTGTACACTGATAAAAGAAACAAGTGGCACTTTCAATATTCTAGTTGGCTATCTTAATCAAAATAGGTGTTCACTCAAGTATATATATTTTTTCTAATTACTGTAGGTGTTGGTATTGTCAAACTTTTCCAGGACAAGATAACAGTTCCTTTTAAGCCTTTAATTACAAACTCTTAAAGCCTTTAATTACAAGCAGACCCTTCCAGCTGCCATCAGCGTCCTGGTACCAAAGACAATGCCATATGTTTTAAATTTTTGTTATGGAAGCGTTACATTTCCAGGTTCCCCTTTTTGCTCTGATTATCTTTTGCTACACACTAGACTCTACATTCTTTTTTTACTTAAAACAGTCGTTTTCTTTATCTTAAAATTTGTGGGCCAGCAATTCAGGCAGATGTTGGCTGGATATTTCTTCTGCTTCAGGTGGCATGGACTGAAGTCACTCTGAGTTATTCATCTCATAAAATGTCCTGTAGGATGCAAGACAATTTAATTCACATGTGTGGTATCTTGGAAGTGTTGGATGGAAGGGACTCATGTGGTTCCCCCCCCCATCCATTTAAGATGCAGGTCAGCAAGTTCTCTTCAGTAGAACATCAGACTTTTGACACAGGGCTCAGGGGAAGAAAGTAGAAGAAAGTCTACTGAGGAGAAAGTCATGCCAGTTAAGAGCTATTTCCAAAATTAGCTTGCTCCCATTTTCACCATCCTCTGTTACTAAAATTATACAAGTCCTGTCCAGACTTGAGGTGGTGGAGAAATAGATGACATCGTTTGATGGTGAAGTGGCAGTCACACTGTGTAAGAGCACATGGAATGGGAGATACTGTTGTGTTCATTTCTGAGAAACACAATTGTCCACATCTCTAAAGGGCAGGATCAGAGTTTTTATTATGATTGAGTTGAGTCTATAGATGGCCTAAGAATGAATAGCTTTTTAACATGATTGAGTTTTCTAATTCTTGAACATGATATATATCTACTTAGGAGTTTTTAAAAGACTTGCGTTTTTCCTGCAGGGCTTTTCTCATAAAGATGCTTTTGTAAAAGGTAAACACATTATTTCAGTTTTCCAAATGTTATCAATGCTAATATATGGAAACACAATTTAATATGTCATTTGAATCATGAGTGCTGTAATATTTTGGAGGTTAGTCATCCTGGTGCAGGGCTTATTGTCTTATTGTCTGTGGAGCTAGATGTGAATCTTGGACCCCTGATTTCTTAGTTAGAATCTCAGCAATTGCAGTTATCCTACCATTTGTGGGCCACCCACTTGAGAGTAAGTGTCTTGACTATTCTGTGTCTTCTCTTGAGTATTCCTATCCTTTTGTCATACAGGAACTTTTCTTCTAGTCTTCAAGTTGATCTCATCAGTAGTTTCTCTGCAAATGGTTCTAATTTCGGTGTCCCCATGGGAGGAAGTGAACTCAGGGGCTTTCTAAGCTGTCGTGTTTGCCACTTCCTCCTATCTGTCTGTCTTGATGCTAGACCCACACTGCTTTCATTCCCACCGTTCTGTAGTATGTTTTAGAATCAGTAGTAGGAAACCCTTAAGTTTGTTCCTCTTGTTTGGCTATTTGGATTCTCTTGAGATTTCACATAAATATCAATATGGATTTTTCTGATGCTTTAAACAACATTTTTGAAATTTTAAAAAGGATTGAATTGACTGTGTAGATCCATTGTGGTAGTGTTGACAGCTCAATATTCCAATTCATGAATGTTTTTTGTCAATGTGTGTCTTATGTAATATCTTACAGCAGCATTTTTCAGTTTTCATCATAAAAAGGTTTGGAATCCTTGCTTAAGATTTTTTCTATTATTATAAAAGTATTTTTCTAATATACATCATATATGTTATATATCATATACATCCATTATTCAGACATTATATTTATAATATATATTATATATTTGCATATGTGATATATATGTAAAATATAAATATAAAATGTATAAATATAAATATTTATATGAAATATAAATATATATGAAAAATATATAAATATTTATATAAGATATAAATTCTAAATATAAAAATAAATTAAAAATACAAATATATTATATATAACACATTACTATAATATATATTATATTCTGTGATAGTTATATTCATATATTGTATATATTTATTAATATTAAAATACATTATATATAATGTTATGCAATATTATAATACATATAACATATATCATATAATATATAACATAAACTGCAATATATTATATATAATATATATAATAAACAATATAATTTTTTTCTTTTTTTTTTTAATACTGTAGTGGTTTTTGTCATACATTGAAATGAATCAGCCATGGATTTGCATGTATTCCCCATCCCGATTCCCCCTCACACCTCCCTCTCCACCCGATCCCTCTAGGTCTTCCCAGTGCACCAGGCCTGAGCACTTGTCTCATGCATCCAACCTGGGCTGGTGATCTGTTTCACCCTAGATAATATACATGTTTCGATGCTATTCTCTCAAAACATCCCACCCTCACCTTCTCCCACAGAGTCC
>CM035289.1:58798578-58837147 GCA_020226075.1 Hydropotes inermis
GTGGATTTATCTGGGCTTTCTATTCTGTTCCATTGATCTATATTTCTGTCTTTGTGCCAATACCATACTGTCTTGATGACTGTGGCTTTGTAGTATAGTCTGAAGTCAGGCAGGTTGATTCCTACAGTTCCATTCTTCTTTCTCAAGATTACTTTGGTTATTCATATTTTTATTGTAATTATATTTAATTTATATTAATTTATATTATGAATTATTTATATTATAACTTTTATATTGTGATATATTTAATTACATCACATTATATTTAATTACATTATTATTGCTATATATAATATGTAATATTATTATTAAATTACATATTATATAAAATATATTATATTATAATTAATACACATATAAAATATATAATACACAAAATTATATTTATTAATAATTATGCTATATCTATCATATAATGTATAATTGTATAATACAACATTATATAATTATATAATGCATAATATAATTACATATTAATTAATGTTATTAATTAATTAATACATATGATTTATAATTATGCCAATATATAATATTATAATATATCATATGTATCATATAAAGTATAGTATGCTATAGAATATATTAATATATGATAATCATGAATAATTTATAATTATTAGTAATTGTAATTTATATTAATAATTATAGCTATAAATATAATTGTTAATATATAATTATACTATAATTTAATATATTAATTTTTATCTTTGTATATTAAATGTTTTATATTAAAATAGAATTGTTATATAATATATATATTATTAAATAATTATATATAAAACATATATACTATATATTTATACATATATTTATATACTATATATAAAATTATGTATATTTGTATTATATATATATATATATATATATATATATATATATATATATGCATATTCTGATATGCCACAGGAAGTTTTTCTTTCTTTTTATTCAGTTCTAAATTATTCATTCTTGAAGTTTAGTTAGATATATAAAAATCTACCATCAATTTAGATGAAATAATTAACCATTCATCTAATTACTAATTTTAAACTAAAGTTAACCTATTTATTGTCAATAACTGTACTAAGGACATAGCAATTAATAAAACAGAGAAAAACAGGGACCCTATATGCAAGGCAGCAAAAGAGATACAGATGTAAATAACAGACTTTTGGACTTTGTGGGCAAAGAGTACATACATACATACATACATACATACATACTTACATACACACACACACACACACACATATATATAATGATATATATATAATATACATAAATATATAGTATAATGTAATATAAATATATAATGCATATAAATATTATATGTAATATAATATATATTATCTAAAATTATACATTTAATATAATTTAATAACTGATTAACATTAATTTGTTAATAATTCTCTAATGTAATTGTAAGTTTAAATTGTATTATAATTATATTTTATATTTAAATTAATGAATATATAATGTATAATAATACAATTATATACACATAATTATAATCATAATATATTATTTTATATGTAATATATTTATATTTATGTATTAATATAATACAATGTGTATATGATATAATATAATATATTCTTATAATTATATATTATATAATATATAATGCTATTATTATATAATTATTATATTATAGTTTTCTTTCATAAAATGTATCACACATATAAGTATTTTTTGTGTGTTTCACTTTCCACAAACTTTTTTACACTTTCTGTATTTATCACTTTATTTGTCCATTCTTATTTATTCTCTTGGTTTAAGGAGTGCTTTTACTAAAATTTACCAATCATAGGGAATAAAGTTTCCAACAGAAGATGCCAAAGCATTTCAGAAGCTCTTTAGTAAAAGGCGAATGTGGGCCATACAAAGTCATAGCCTTTTTCATTTGTTGTATGTGAAGGAAGTTAATATCTTTATATTGAGGTATTATGTGTCCTTGAGCATCAGGATTTTTTTAAAACTGGAAAGCTGGAAAACCATCGACGTTAGAGACTTGCAAAGTCAACAATTCAGAGAGCCTATGTCGAGAAGGAGAGCAAGTAAATGCCGATTTCTTTAAAACTATGAGTCTGTGTTATCATTATTATCCAGAAAAGTATTGCCAGTTTTGGTGTCAAAAAGTGTCTCAGGAGAGTCGTTGTCAGAATCATTAGTGAAGTGAAGTGAGGTTGTTCAGTCGTGTCCAGCTCTTTGAGACCCCATGGACTGTAGCCTACCAGGCTCCTCCCTCCATGGGATTCTCCAGGCAAGAGTACTGGAGTGGGTTGCCATTTCCTCCTCCAGGGAACTTCCCAACTCAGGGATCAAACCCGGGTCTTTTGCATTCCAGGCAGATGCTTTAACCTTAGGTTCTAGCAAAGGAGAGATTTTTGGATTCATGCCTGCTAGCAGAGGAGGAGCATTTGGAGCAGCCAGGGCAGGGCTTGATGGAAAATTCTGAAATATTTTATATTGTTCTAATTGGGCCTTTTGTAAAGTTTTATCATCTAATTTATATTCATGTAATAAGTGTTCTGTCTGTTGTCAAATATTGGGAAGTCTAGAATTACCTTGAAATGGCAGAATTACAGCTTTAATGAGAGCCCACAGGGGCCAGAAATCAACTGGAAATTTTTTTTCCGTCTGGCAGCTCGTTCAACATTTTTTTTTTGACCTGATGCCAAAATTCTAAATCAAAACTCTCTTTATCAGGGAACCAAGGATTACATTCAACCACTGTTTCAAGGCAAGCCTCTATTCGTTGATGCGAAACCAAAAGTCTCTGAACTTTAAACAAACGGTGAAGTAAAGTAGAGAAATGATGGGGCTTTCCATCTAAGACCCATGTCTTAGTACTTACTAAGTACTTACTAAGTAAAAAAGTACTTACTAAGACCTATGTCTTAGTACTTACTGACCTCAATAGGTCCCGACCTCAATAGGTCCTGAGTCACTCCGTCTGCAATGCCTCGTATATCAGGTCCCTGTTTCTGACTCCACTTGTTGGGGTCTTTTAATGGACCGGAACCTGGTGGTCTGGAGTTGACGATAATAAAGTGAAAGAGAAAGAAGCTAATATTTTCTGGTTTATGCAGAGAACCAATAAAGCCCTAGGACAAGGCTTGTACTACTCACGGAGGCACAGAGCACCCTCTCGAAGAAGTCTTGAAAGCCAGGGCAGGAGAGTGAGCTCAGCAGGTTTCCATGTTCCAGAGAATTAGCCAGAGGGTAAGAAGGCAAGAGAGAGAGAGAGAGAGAGATGCAGGGACCCAAGCTTTGATGGAGCAAGGGTGCTCCATCTTAAGGATCTTGCTGTGAGTATATAGAGTATATATATACTGTTGTACAAGGAATTTCTTTTGACAATGATAAAGATCAGAAAACCAAACTTACAGCAACCATTATCAAGGGAACAAGGAATTAACAATGGTCATAAGGTCAGAAGACAATCCATATCTCAAGAAAGAGGGCCATGAGTAAGCAGTTTTATCGTAAAGAGAATGTTTACTGAAGGAAATCCATGCATGTGTTTCATCTTATGACCTCAGTCCTAGGAGCCATTCCACTCATTCCTGTTGCCAGGAACTGATAAGGAACAGAGGATTTATGAGAAACAGCACATGGGAATCCTCCTGTTAAACATTCCCTGACACACGTGTACCCCAGTGTTCATCACAGCACTGTTTACAATAGCCAGGACATGGAAGCAACCTAGATGTCCATCAGCAGATGAGTGGATAAGAAAGTTGTGGGTACATATACACAATGGAATATTACTCAGTTATTAAAAAGAATGCATTTGAATTAGTTCTAATGAGGTGGATGAAACTGCAGCCTATTATAGAGAGTTAAGTAAGTCAGAAAGAAAAACACCAATACAGTACATTATTGCATATATATATATATATATATATATATATATATATATATATATAATTTAGAAAAATGGTAATGATGACCCTATATGTGAGACAACAAAAGAGACACAGATGTAAATAACAGGATTTTGGACTCTACAGGAGAAGATGAGGGTGGGATGATTTGAGAGAATAACATTCAAACATGTATATTACCATAAGTGAAATAGTTATTTTATTCTTGAGTTGCAATAACTTCATAATGGTTCTAAAGCTACTTTTTTGTAGCTCTATGTTACACTTTTTTATCCTAATTATGTTTTTGAGTTAATAATATCTTTACATGTATACATACTGTTAATGCTTTGTGGAAAATCCCAATGTAATTACTTAAGCAAGAATTAGTCTTGGACACATTCCAATACTAAGATGTAATGATAAATGTGGCTAGAAGGGATAAAACATCCAGTGATTCTGTCAATATCAGGAAAAATATGTTATCCTTTTAAGAACTGATAAAAATATTTTAGGAATTCTTTTTCTGGCTTCAAGCATTACATTAAAAGAGAAAAAGCAGTAAAATTACTCTCAAAACCCCAAGTTAGTGAGTCTGGCCCTACAACATGATATAATGAGAAAGACCAAACAATTAAATGAATATGTTCTATTTTAATGTTCATAGGAAAAGAAGTTACTAGAGACAATTTACCTACAAATGCCTAGTTTCTATCTTCCTATATCAACAAAAGGTTTGCTTGAAAACCTTTTGATTTTGATAAGTGATTTCTACCTGGTAAATTGTGTATGTGTATGAACCATGGAATTTTCTTTTTTTAATTACAGTGCAAATAACAACAATCTTCTGAATAATCAGAAAAATCTGTGGAGAAAATGGATTAGACTGTCAAATGAAATAAAATACAATCTCAAGTAATGATGCAGTCTTTTGCCTTCCAGTATCAAACTGGATGAAAGAGGAACTTCAGGTTCCTGCAAGTGAGTTAAATTGTCTTCCTTCATTTTGTGAACAAGCCTCCAGAAGGTAAGACTAATAGAAAAAAGTGAAAAAAAAAAAAGACTTTACCAATGTACAAATTTATTTTGTAAGAAATTAAATTTCTCTGAAATAAACTTAGGCTCAATTCTAGTTTTGTCACTTAAAATGTGGTAAAATTAATTATATGTTCTGAGCCTTAGTTTCTTCAACTGTGAAATGGGGACTGAATTTCTTGATACCAAAATTCACCTGTGACATACTGAATTGTGAAGGTTTGATTAGAGTCCACTGTAGTTGTTTTAAGAAATGGAGTGATATAATCAGAAGAAAATTAAAGAGGATTATATGGCTGCTTTAGGAGAACAAGTTTTTGAGATTAAAATAAAAGTTGAAAAATGTGGGCAGGAGGCTATTTCTTTGCACAGAGAAAAAAGCAGGAGCAGGGCAGTTAGAAAATGATCAGATTTGTGATATTTTTTGAAAGTAGAGACAATAGGATTTGTTTAAGGGATCAATAAATAACATGACAACAATAAGGGAGTGAAGAACACTGTGAGGTTTTTCAGCTGAGCAATTTCATGGAAGGTGGTACCATTTAATGAGATGGGAAACACCTCTTGTGGAAGTTTTAACATGTATTTTTATATTTACTAAATTGACATCCAACTGTTGGTGTACTAAACTAGAGATATTCCCCACACAAGGTTAGAAATAAGTGGGGAGATAAGTGTTTGAGATAAAACACTGAAGTGCTATAACATATATTTGTCTAGAAAAGGAGGAATATCTACTACCTAAAGACCTTAAGGATTCTCAATGTGACTTGAAACAATTAAGGACAGTAATTAAAAGACACTTGCTCTTTGCAAGAATAGCTATATCAAACCTAGACAGTGTTTTCAAAAGCAGAGATATCACTTTTTGCAGACAAAGTTCCATACAATCAAAGCTCTGGTTTTTCCAGTAGTCATGTGTGGATATGAGAGTTGGACTGTAAAGAAGGCTGAACACCAAAGAATTGATGCTATCAAACTGCACTGCTGGAGAAGACTCTTGTGAATCCCTTGGACAGTCATTCCTAATGGAAATCAGTCCTGAATATTCATTGGAAGGGCTGATGCTAAAGTTGAAGCTCCAATACTTTGGCTAACTGATGCAAAGAGATGACTCATTGGAAAAGGCCCTGATGCTGGGAAAAATTGAGAGCAAGAATGTGGGGGGTGGCATAAAATGAAATGGTTGGATTACATCACTGACTCAATGGACATGAGTTTGAGAAACTCGGGGAGATAATGACTGACAGAGAAGCCTGGCTTGTTGCAGTTCATGGGGTCACAAAGAGTTGGGCACAACTTAGCTACTAAACAACAGCAATTGTTCTGTTTATAGTTTGAGCTACTCACAATGAATGTGCAAATTAGTTTAAATGGTCTCAAATACTAAACTCTGTGACTTATAAGTATACCTTTGAAAGAATTCACTTCCTGTCTTCTTTTGCTCATTTTTCCTTTAGAACTCACTGAAAGCATTGTTTCCTCTAGGAAGGTATCTCTGAATTCAGTTTGATATATTCCTAGCTTGTGTGACTCTTAGCTTGTGTGAATAGTATTATAATGGTATTTATTATATTGGTCTGGAATTTTCTTATTCCTTGCTATATCCTATCACTGAAGGTAGTGAGCTATACCTTATACTACTTGGTGATAAGATTATCTATGACACAGTTCAGTTTAATTTAGTTCAGTTACTCTGTCACATCCAACTCTTTGTGACCCCGTGGACCGCAGCATACCAGGCTTTCCTGTTCATCACCTTCTCCCAGAGCTTGCTGAAAATCATGTCCATTGCATCAGTGATGTCATCGAACAATATCATCCTCTGCCATCCCCTTCTCCTCCTGCCTTCAATCTTTCCCCAAATCAGATTCAGCATCAGTACTTCCAATGAATATTCAGGACTGATATCCTTTAAGATTGATTGGTTAGATCTTCTTGCTGCAGTTCAAAGGACTCTCAAGGGTCTTCTCCAAAACCACAGTTCAAAAGCATAAATTTTTTGGCATTCAGCTTTCTTTATAGTCCAACTCTCACATCCATACATGACTACTGGAAAAAATATAGCCTTTGACTAGATGTACCTTTGTTGGCAAATGTTTTCATTATGCTGTCTAGGTAGGTTATAGCTTTCCTTCATCTTTAATTTCATGGTGGCAGTCACCACCTGAACTGATTTTTAGAGCCCAGGAAAATAAGGTATCTCTCTGTTTCCATCATTTGTCCATCTATTTGCCACGAAGTGATGAGACTGGAAGCTATGATCTTCAGTTCAATTCAGTTCAGTTCAGTTTGGTTGCTCAGTTGTGTCCAACTTTATGTGACCCCATGGAGTGCACCACATCAGGCCTCCCTGTCCATCACCAACTCCTGGAGTTTACTCAAACTCATGTCCATTGAGTCGGTGATGCTATTAAATCATCTCATCTTCTGTTGTCTCCTTCTCCTCCCATCTTCAATCTTTCCCAGCATCAGGGTCTTTTCAAATGAGTCAGCTCTTCGTATCAGGTGGCCAAAGTATTGGAGTTTCAGCTTCAGCATCAGTCCTTCCAATGAATATTCAGTACTGATTTCCTTTAGGATGGACTGGTTGGATCTCCTTACAAAATCTTAATTTTCTGAAGTTGAGCTTTAAACTAACTTTTTCACTCTCCTTTTTCACTTTCATCAAGAGGCTCTTTTTAATACTTCTTTACTTTCTGCCATAAGGGTGGTGTCATCTGTGTATCTGAGGTTATTGACATTTCTCCCAACAATCTTGATTCCAGCCTGTGCTTCATATAGCCTGGCACTTTGCATAATGTACTCTGCATATAACTTAAATAAGCACAGTGACAATATACAGCCTTGACGTACTCCTTTCCCTATTTGGGACCATTCTGTTGGTCCATGTCCAGTTCTAACTGTTGCTTCTTGACCTGCATACCGATTTCTCAAGAGTCTAGTAAGATGATCTGGAATTTCTATCACTTGAAGAATTTTCCACAGTTCGTTGTGATCCACACAGTCAAAGGCTTTGGTGTAGTCAATAAAGAAGAAGTAGATGATTTTCTGGAACTCTCTTGCTTTTTCGATGATCCAACTGATGTTAGCAATTTGATTTCTGGTTCCTCTGTCTTTTCTAAATCCAACTTGAACATCTGGAAGTTCATTGTTCATGTACTGTTGAAGCCTGACTTGGAAAATTTTGAACATGACTTTGCTGGGTGTGAAATTAGTGTAATTGTTCTGTAGTTTGAACATTCTTTGGCATTTCCTTTCTTTGGGATTGGAATGAAAACTGACCCATCACTGACATTGGGCACAAGTAGATATTCCATACACATTTTAGGTGAATGAATGAAAAAGATAAAACTTATGCATTTAAAAAATGTCCCCTTATTTTGTAGGTGAACTGCTTTTAATACATGAACTCAGCTCCTGGTCAGCCCGGATGGAGCCAAGGAACAATGTAACTTACTTTATCCTACTTGGCCTCACACAGAATCCAAAGGAACAGAAAGTGCTTTTTGTTATGTTCTTGTTCTTCTACATTTTGACCATGGTGGGAAACCTGCTCATTGTTGTGACTATAATTGTCAGTAAAACCCTGAACTCACCGATGTACTTTTTTCTTGCTTGTTTATCTTTTATAGATTTAACTTATTCCTCTTCAATTTCCCCCAGATTGATTTCAGACTTGCTCCTTGGGGAAAATACCATATCTTTCCAATCCTGTATGATCCAGCTTTTTACTGAGCACCTTTTAGGTGGATCGGAGATCATCCTTCTGTTGGTGATGGCCTATGACCGCTATGTGGCCATCTGTAAGCCCTTACATTATTTAGTGATCATGAGGCAGAGGGTGTGTGTTGTGCTGCTGATGGTGTCCTGTTCTGGAGGTTTCCTGCATTCAGTAATTCAACTTAGTACCATTCATGGGCTCCCGTTCTGTGGCCCCAATGTCATTGATCACTTTTCATGTGACATGTTCCCCTTATTGAAGCTGGCCTGTACTAACACCTATGCCATTGGCATCTTAGTTGTGGCCAATGGTGGACTGATGTGCATTATTTTTTTTCTGCTCTTACTCGTCTCCTATGGAGTCATCCTGCACTCTCTGAAGAACCTGAGTCAGGAAGGGAGGTGGAAAGCCCCCCAGACCTGTGGTTCCCACATCACTGTGGTTGTCTGCTTCTTTGTTCCCTGTATTTTCGTGTATGCAAGACCCGCTAAGACCTTCCCCATTGACAAATCACTGAGTGTGTTTTATACAATTATAACTCCCATGTTGAACCCATTAATCTACAGTCTAAGAAATTCTGAGTTGACTAATGCCATGAAGAGGCTCTTTAGAAAAAAATATCATATCAATTGGTAAATCCAATTTGAAGAGATTGATTTACCATTAAGGACAATTATTTTGGAATGTAGAAGTTTTAAAAAACCTGATGCAAACTTTCACTTTCTTGAAGATTTATGGTAGCTGTTGTTAAAGTATGTACTATGTATTTGTGCTATTAGTAACTATTTCCCTGCTAGAATGTAAACTCTACTGTTTGTTTCAACACCGCACCTAGTAAGGTAGAAGGCGTTTACAACAGAAACTCACTAAATAGGATGCAATGGGCTAATCAACTAAATTTTTATACAGTTCCACTAAAATTTACTTAACTTCTATATTTATTTTTATTATTTTCCCAGTTTTAGTTTTGTTCTTAGAGTCTTAATTTATCTTTATTTTTGTATTGCACCAGATATAATATTTCACATTATATATTTATTCAATTTCATTTGTGTTACATAGGACATTTTAATGTAGTCTTTTACCCTTTAAGTAAGAAACAAAAAATATAATGGATAGCAGTAAATAGAAAAAATAGAATCCATGCAAAACAGAATAGGTAGGATAAACGTCTTTCCCATCCCAATCCAGATTCTCCCAGTTGTTTCAGATGCAGTTACTCTATTCCTATGTTTCTTCAAGTGAAAATCATTGCACAAACACATATATTTTCACATATGTGTTTGTGATTATGTCTCTGTGTATACATGTGTATTTTACTACTATGTCTATTCAAGACCTTTGTATACCATACATTAAAATTAATGTATCCAATTATCTTCATGTTTTCTTCTGACAAGTAATTCTGCAATAAAGTCTTTATGAAATTTTCTAAATGTGAGTTCCTAGAAGTGGAATTGTTGAGTCAGTAAGTATGTGTATTTAAACTGTTGATGTTTATATTTATTGACAAAATGCCATCCATGACTTCAATCACATTCCCTACTTCCCTCATTCTGGCAAATATATATTTGACCACATTGTCAACCACCAGTAAAGGCTAAACATTTTTAATTATGAGAGTCTGGTTAATGAGATTGTGTTTCTTTCATACATTTTAATTACAAATAAATAGATTCAAATTTGGACATCTCTTCATATTTTTAGTCTCATGTATTTCTTTTCATGGCTTGTCAGTGAATGCATTTTATGAATTTTATTTGACTACTGGTATTGTTTGATACTGATTTTCATGATTTAACTAGATAGTAAGGAAGTTATCCCATTTACCATACATGTTGATTATGATTTTTTTCCAATTTATCATTGCTTGACTTGATTTTTTGTTTCTATATGGTGCAAAATACTTTGGGTCATGTAGAATTATTTTTACATTTATATTATGAAATCTGTCCATTTTTATGTCTTGCTAAAAGAACTTTCCTATTAAAACATCAACATATTTTTCAACATTTTTAAGTCTTTTTTTGTACTTAATGTTTAAAATTTTGAGCCATATACTTTTATGTAAGGAACTAACTAGGCACTACATTTTAATCATTTCTGATGATGGCAATTTGTATAGATGCATAATTATTTTCCCTCACAACTTGATATTCAAACTTTGTATTCTATAATGTGAAGTGATTGAATAAAAAAAAAAAAACAGGGTGCTATTAATTGCCAGTGATCTCTTTATTCATATATCATTTAATATGTTACTTGACTGCATTTGATTTAAAATGCACTGTGATGCCTCATAAGCCTAGGAGCCATTCATTACTATTCCTTATCAGAACTATGTTTATTCTTCCATGTGTGTGTGTGGGGGGGGGAGGTGTATGTGTGTGTGTGTGTTGGTCGCTCAGTCCTGTCCGACTCTTTTTGACCCTATGGACTGTAGCCTGCCAGGCTCCTCTGTCGATGGAATTCTTCAGCAAGAAAACTTGAGAGAATAGCTATTCCCTTCTCAAGAGGACCTTTCCAACCTGGGGATTGAACCCGAGTCTCCAGCATTTCAGGCAGACTCTTTACCATCTGAGCTGCCAGGGTAGCTCTTATTTTTCCATACTTACAGTTTTAAGCTAAAATTCAATTAGGTAGGCTGGTAAAAGCTACATTTAGATAGCATTTTCAGTAATATTTGATTCAAAAAACATATCTTTAGAGAAGAGAATTCTTATCTGTAAACTGGGTAGATATTTCCACTTAACAAGTCTTCTTCTATGTTCTTTGTAGATTTAGTCTTTTTGAATTTTACTACTATGGTTTTGAATTTTTACTTTTTTTTTTTTTGCTACTATTGTGAATAGGATTTTGTCTTCTATCACATCTTCCATTTGTCTGATGTTTCAGCATAAGAATTCTTTTTGTTTCCATTTTTACATAAGATATAATCTTATGTAAGATTTAATCTTTTGCATAAGATATAATCTTCATAGTATATCATTCATCCTTTTTAGTTAAAGTTCTCCAAGTATTGACAAATACATACAATATCAATAAATAAGCAGAATGTCTTAAAAATTATCATTTTAAATCAATAAAAATTTACCCATACCCCTTTGTGTCACTTCCTTCTTTCACTCCAGATCTTGGAAAACCTTGATATATTTCCATTCTTTGTCTTTTCTAGAATGTGAGAGTTGGGCCCTAAAGAAAGCTGAGCACTGAAGAATTGATGCTTTTCAACTGTAGTGTTCTAAAAGACTCTTTAGAGTCCCTTGCACTGCAAGGAGATCAAACCAATCAATACTAAAGGAAATCAGTCCTGAATATTCAATAGAAGGACTGATGCTGAAGCTGAAACTCCAATACTTTGGCCACCTCATGTGAAGAACTGACTCACAGGAAATTGTGTGGCATCACCGACTCTATGGACATGAGTTTAAGCAAGCTCTGGGAGTTGGTGATGGACAAGGAAGCCCAGCATGCTGCAGTCCATGGGGTCACATAATCTAACATGACTGAGCAACTGAACTGAACTGAGAATGTCCTAGCCCCCCCCACCCCTTCCACTTTATTGAGGTATAATTGATAAATTAGAGTTGTATGTAAATTTGTACAATTTCATAATTTTTGTTGTCTTTCATTCTCGGTCATGTCTGACTCTTAGTGATCCCATGGTCTACAGTACTCCAGACTTCCCTGTCCTTCACTACCTCCAGGAGTCTGCTCAAATTCATGTCCATTGAGTCATTGATGCCATCCAAACACCTCATCCTCTGTTGCCCCCTTTCTCTTCTTGCCCTCAGTCTTTTCCAACATCAGAGTCTTTTACATTGAGTTGTCTCTTCACATCATGTGGCCAAAGTATTAGAGCTTCCTCTTCAGCATCAGTCCCTCAATAAACAATGAGGTTTGATTTCCTTTAGGATTGATTTTATCTCCTTACTGTCCAAGGGACATTCAAATGTCTTCTCCAGCACCACAATTTGGCAGCATCAATTCTTTGGCTCTCCACCTTCTTCATGGTCCAACTGCCACATCTATATATGACTACTAGAAAAACTACAGCTTTGACTCTAAGGACTTTTGTTCAAAACGTAATGTCTCTGTTTTTTAATACAGTGCCTGGGTTTGTCATAGCTTTTCTTCCAAGGAGCAAGTGTCTTTTAATTTCATGCCTGGAGTCACTATCCACAGTGATTTTGAGTTCAAGAAAATAAAATCTGTCACTGTTTCAACTTTTCTCCCATCTATTTGCCATAAAGTGATGCGACTGGATGCCATTATCTAAGGTTTTTGAGTGCTGAGTTTTAAGTCAGTTTTTTATATACAAATACACTATGATATGATTACAAAAATGAAGTTGATTTATGAATCCATCACCTCACATGGATACCTAAGTATTTTATTCTTTCTGATGCTAGTGTATATGGAATTATATACAAAATTAAAATTAAATTATCTCCAATAATCATTGTTAGTATATGCAAATGTAGCTAATTTTTGTTTGTTGATTTTGTATCCTTCAAGCTTCTTGAATTTATCTATTAGTTCTAATAATTTCTGATGGAACTTTTGGATTTTCTATATGTGAGATCATGTCTAACATCTGGTCTTTTAAATATCTCTTCTTGTGCCCAGTAGAATGCATTTGAAATTTACACAGAGTACTGTTTGTCAGTAGTTCATTTCTGAGTAGCATTCCAAACTTATCACAGTCGGGGCCTCCCTTGTGGCTCAGATGGTAAAGAATCAGCTTGCAATGCAGGACACTGGGTTTCAATACCTGGGTCAGGAAGATTCCCCTGCTGAGTGGAATGGTTCCCCTGAGTGTAAGAAATGAAGCTGAGCCTCTGAGGAGACAAAGGTGGCTAGATGATAGAATATAGCAAATGATAGACCGATAGACCTGGGATACAGTGAGAGAGAATCAGAGAGACTGAGGAAGGAAATGCTGGAGATCTGGATAGCATTCCCTCAATTATTCATGCATTTGAGGAGACTACATCAGGCTGGGGAAAGACTTATCCAGATGGACTAGACAGAAGATAGCTTGGTGCTCACACTGAACCAGAAAGAGCAGTTATTTTCACCAGCTGGAAAACCTCATAATGCACAGGGCCTGTGTAGTGGGTTGAATATGATGGAGGCTGTGCATCATGAATATGATCCTTCGTGAATATGAAGGAAGTAGTAGGACATGGAGAAGGAAATGGCAACCCACTCCAGTGTTCTTGCCTGGAGAACCCCAGGGACTGGGGAGCCTGGTGGGCCGGCTGTCTGTGGGGTCACACAAAGTCGGACATGACTGAAATGATTTAGCAGCAGCAGTAGGACATAATTAGCCCAAGACTGAGCACTCCTCTGCAGTTGCCTCATAAACCATAACAGCAAGGAAAATAATCCAAAAAGAAAACATTCAAAAGAATCAAACTTATTATTATGTTCAGAATTCTGTGTCTGTGTTAATGTGAGATATTGATCTTATTATTTTCCTTGAGATGCTCTTGCTTCATTCTTGTGTGAAAGCAATGCTGCCTGCATGAAATGACTTGGGAAGTATAATTTCTGGCCATCTCTGCAAGTATTAATATAGGATTGGTGCTATTTCTTGATTAATATATAATTTATTTGCAAAGCTACATGAGAATAGAATTTCATTTTGGGAAGGGAAGGAATGTAAGAATTAATGTTCTGGAAAGAAAGTGAAGTCGCTCAGTCATGTCCAACTCTGTGAAGCCACAGTCTGTAGCCCACCAGGCTCCTCTGCCCATGGGATTTTCTAGGCAAGAATACTAGAGTGGAATGTCATTTTCTTCTCCAGGAGATCTTCCCAACCCAGGGATTAAACCCAGGTCTCCCGCATTGTAGGCAGATGCTTTACCATCTGAGCCACCAGGGAAGTCTCATTTTTCTGGAGTATTAGATTATTCCTGTTTTTCATTGTTTTTCTTACTGTTTTGAGAAAGTTTTGTTTTTCATAGCAGTGGCCCATTTTCTTTTAGTTGGCAAGTATACTGTCATAAGTTCATTTATCATATTTTCTCTCATCTTCCTAAGATCAGTAAAATCTGCAGTGAGGACAGCCTTTTCATTTTCAATTCAATTGATTGAGTTTCAATTCAATTTCAAACAATTGATATTTTGTTTTTCCTATTATTTTTCTCTTAACTCATTTTGCTAGGAGCTTATCAATTTTATCAAACTTTCAAAGAAGCAATTTCTGCATTCACAGATTTTCCCTATTTTTCTATTAATATTTATTTCAATGATTTCTGTCTAATGTTTACTATTTCCATTTTCCATGCATATTTTGCTTTTCTTTTCCTAGTTTCCTGACAATGAAACTTAGTTCAATTCTTAATATATCTTGTCTTCTGCTCTTTTCCTCCCTGGCTGCTTGAAGATCAGCTGCCATCATGAACAACACAATAACTATCCGAACTAGGAAGTTCATGACCAACCGACTGCTTCAGCGGAAACAAATGGTCATTGATGTTCTTCACCCTGGAAAGGCAACAGTACCTAAAACAGAAATTCGGGAAAAACTGGCCAAAATGTACAAGACCACACCAGATGTCATCTTTGTATTTGGATTCAGAACCCATTTTGGTGGTGGCAAGACAACTGGCTTTGGCATGATTTATGATTCCTTGGATTATGCAAAGAAGAATGAGCCCAAACATAGGCTTGCAAGACATGGCCTGTATGAGAAGAAAAAGACCTCAAGAAAACAGCGAAAAGAATGCAAGAACAGAATGAAGAAAGTCAGGGGGACTGCAAAGGCCAATGTTGGTGCTGGCAAAAAGTGAGCTGGAGATTGGACAACAGAAGGAGTAAAGATTCTGCAGAGACTGTATCTGTGGTGCTTGTGCAGATTTTTCATGAAAGAATAAACTAAGACCTTTTCAATGTCAAAAAATATAAATATATATCTTGTCTTCTAATACTTGCCTTTAAAGCTATAAATGTATAACCACTTCTTTAGCTGCCTCCAGTCAATTTATATATATATATATATATATATGTATATATATATATATATATATAAAATACAGCATATAGCTTATATATTCTTCATAAATATCTTACATATATATTTTATATATGTATGCCATTATATTCATATTGAAATTGTATTTTTCAAAATTATACACTAGTAATTTAGATATTAGATATTATTTATATATTATTATCTAAATAAATATTATCTAATAATATTTATTTAGTTATATCATTATATCATTATAATTATTATAAATTATGTTGTAATGTAATATTTTAAATTAGATTTAAAATTAATCAATTAAATTTATAATTTATATTTATTATAAATTATAATTTATATAATTTATATAATTTTGTATATAATTAAATCATTTAAAATTAATTAATTGATTGATTAATATTTAAAATGTTAAATTTTAAAATTATAAATATTATAAAATAAATATAAATATTTATATTATTTATTTGATTATATTGAATATATTATTTAATAATAAATAATATCTGATAAATATTAGATAATATTTAGATATTAGTAATTTTTAATTCATAAGTAGCTTGAAAATGTTATATTTTAGTTATCAACTTTCAACTGAATTATATATATGTGTGTTTTATGTGGCTTCCCAGATGACACTAGTGGTAAAGAACCTGCCTGCCAATGCAGGAGACATAAGAGAAGTAGGTTTGGCCCCTGGGATAGGAAGATCCCCTGGAGAAAGACATGGAAACCTATTTCAGTATTCTTGCGTGTAGAATCCCATGTACAGAGCAGCCTTATGGCCTATGGTCCAAAGAGTGGCAAAGAGTCACACATAACTGAGTGACTAAGCACTCATGTGCTGTTTATATTGCTGAATTGAGTCTCCATGAGCAGCACTTTGAGATAAATAGAAGAGTCCCACAAATTTTTTTTTTCTTTCTTCACTCTCACACAAATACAAATTCTATCGACAATTTTATCTAATTTTATATGCAATAGAAACAAGTTTTAAATGACTTGTTCTGAAGTTAGCATTCATCATTTCTGGAAATCAGATCAGATGTCATGTGCAAAGACAAAGAATGAACTTCAACAGATTTGGTGACTTTGAGATTATGATTTAAAAGAGAAAGTTTCCACATATTTCATTTCCATCCAGATTGGACTTTTCCCTTTTGGTGGCTTGACCTCAATTTGTTTTTTTATGCTTTTCCCACAAAAGAGTTCTCTAAGTCCAGATCCACTTGATGATCTGGTGGCATCTCTGGAGGTAGAGTGTATTGTCAAAATTCTGATTAAGGTCCCAATGAATATAATTAGAAAAGAATCACTCTTGGAGATGCACCAGTTGAATGCCTCAATTATATGTGGTGTGGTTTAAAGGTAGATAAAGTGTTTACAGACATTTGCCTTACCTCTGAGAGTATTAGCCTATACCAGTGCTCACATAACTGACTTCTTCATGCATTAAAATGATGGACTCAAAAATATAATAAATACATACATATACATAAAGTATGTATATGAAATTATTATCATCTTTCAGAAAACCCAAAATTCAACAATACTGAATGAAGACAGAATAGTATAACTAATCAAGAATGAAAATGTGTAAATGCTATTTCTCTGTTTCACTTTTATTGTTATAAAACAAAAAGAGCAATTTTTGAAAATCCACACAGAACTTACAATTTTCTCTCTAGTGAAAATGTTGCTTTAACATTTGCTTTTTAAAAGGAGAAATTCTGCCAGCAATGAATATTTTAAATCTCTGCTCACAATCAAGAATCAAATTTCTTTGGGCAACAGGACATTTAGATTCATTCTGAAAATTCCAGCAATTTGAAGAGTGATATTTTTCTGAAAGACTGAAAATAATCTGATTTTCTACAAACATGAAAAGTGTCTAGTTCAAGGTCCAGTGATGCTGCATGTATCTTACTCTCTGTGTTCCCAGAGATGGCATCAGTGCCTCAAGGACAAAGAAGAAGCCACCAGACCCCAGAACATTGATGAAAGTCTTTCTTCTTATGCAGGTAACTCAGGAAGTTTATCTTGTTCAGAAACAAGATTCTGAACTAGGTTTTCCATTTTGCAACAGTACACTGGTGGGGTGAGAATTCAGTCCTTTAAAAGTTCTCCAATCTGGTTCTCATGGTCAGCCAAATCAGGAGTCCTTTGCTATTACTAAAATATGTTGGGATCAGTGTTATCAGGAATCCTTTGCTATTACTAAAATATGTTGGGATCAGTGTTATTATATAATACTCTTTTAGAATACTTTCAAATTATAAAGATCCAGAATAGATTTACCTTGTCTAACATCAAGTGTACCTAGGAAGTAACTTCAAATTTATCTATCCGGGGGTATCTTAAAATACAGATACTTCTAAATCTCATGATAAGTTCAATTGATAATGTTCTCTAAGCATTGCTTGTTGACATGTTAAAAATTAGAAGAATATATAGCATCTGTAGAACATGATCAAGTGGCTTTAAAGAACCCAAAGTAATACTGTTGTAAGCAAGCTATCACTTCAATTCTTATTTTTCTCTTCACAGGTGAACTTCAGCTTCCAACCATAACTGTGTTTGCCAATTAGATGTGTTCTTTTTTAATTGCTTGTTTTTAATTCATTTATTTTATATTTAATTTATATGTTATTAGTGAATTCTTTAGAGATCTTTGTCTATTTTAGATATTATTTCAAATTATATCTTATAAAATGTAAATGATTTCCGGTAAGTGCTATGTCTATTGATGTTGTGGTACCTTTTCCTAAATCCTTTAAAATAATGGAAAATTTCTAAGACATCTATTTGGAATTTCAGTGATTTATTAAGAAGATTCTTCCACCATTAGAATGGAGAAAATCATCTTCTTTACTAGCTGTAATGTAATTATGAAGTAAATCTTGATTTACTTTTTAAATTAAGTCTTTAATCAATTTCTATTTTTGTGTAAGGTATTATTATATGTATAATTTAATTAGCTTCCAAACTGAAAGCTAGTTCTAGTTGTGGAAACTCTTTGGTAATGTATCCCTTTTCCACATAGTTTAAAATTATAAAGATCCAGAATAAAAATAAATAAATAAAATAAAAATAAAATTATAAAGATCCAGAATAGACTAACCTTTTCTAATATCAAGTGTTTCTGGAAACCAACTTCAAATATCTATATCTGGGAATATTTTAAAGGGCAGGTATTTCTAAATCTCTAAATTGATAGGTTCATTGATAATGTTCTCTAAGCATTGTTTGTTAATATGTTAAACATGAGAAGATGATATAATATCTGTAGAACTTCACTGACTTATCTTATCACTTGCCTCCTCATAATATTGTTTAAGTTGGGGAGGATATTTTAATCAGGCTGGTATTATAACCTCTGAAAGTATTAGAGCATAATAACCATACTGCCTACTGGTTCAATAAGTAAATGCATTATCTTTATTTTTCAGGCAGCCATGTGTAAGAATTATATTTACAGCTAATTCTGTCCTGAGCTCTGAAATATGACATATAGAAAAATCTATGGAACAAAGGAGAAATGTAACTGAGTTTGTCCTCTTGGGACTTACTCAGAGTGTCCAAGGTCAGAAAATATTATTTGTTGTGTTCTTGCTCATCTACATTGTGACCATGGTGGGCAACCTACTCATTGTCCTGACTGTGGTGTCCAGTGCAACCCTGGATGCCCCTATGTACTTCTTTCTAGGCTACTTATCATTTATGGATGCTGTTTATTCTACTACAGTCACCCCAAATATGATCATAGATTTACTCTATGAAAAGAAAACCATTTCCTTCCAAGCTTGCATGACCCAGCTTTTTATAGGACACTTATTTGGTGGTGCTGAGATTTTACTCCTGGTGGTCATGGCCTATGACCGCTATGTGGCCATCTGCAAACCTTTGCATTATTTAACAATCATGAATCAGCGAGTGTGTGTTATGCTTCTTCTCCTGGCCTGGGTTGGTGGGTTTTTACATGCTGTAGTTCAACTTCTCTTTGTTTATAGCCTTCCTTTCTGTGGGCCCAATGTCATTGACCACTTCATCTGTGACATGTATCCTTTGTTGAAACTTGCCTGTACCGACACCTACATTATTGGCCTTACAGTGGTTGCCAATGATGGGGCGATCTGTGTGGTCATCTTCATGCTTTTGCTCATCTCCTATGGGGTCATCCTGCACTCCCTGAAGAATCTTAGTCAGGAAGGGAGGCGCAAAGCCTTGTCCACTTGTGGTTCCCACATTACCGTGGTGGTCCTCTTTTTTGTGCCCTGTATTTTTATGTATGTGAGACCTCCTTCCACCTTACCAATTGATAAATCCTTGACTGTGTTTTACACAATTATTACTCCTATGTTGAACCCTCTAATCTATACTCTGAGAAATGCTGAGATGAAAAATGCCATGAAAAAGCTCTGGACTAATAAAAGAAAATGAGCAAACAGGAAAGTGTGTCACCTATTTTCAATGAAAAATTGCTCTTTCCATGAAAGCCTTGTATAATTTATTAAGCTGTAGTAAATTTTGTCTTAGGTTTAATAGCTTGGGAATAATTGAAATATTTTACTGTATGAATACCTCCAATGATCAAAATATACTTTTAAGATTTTCCTAATTTCCTAGTTTAATATTTTAAACTGTACTTTGTATTTAAATGTATTTTGTTTTAAATACATTTTTAAGATTGTCACCATTTACCATGAAAATATGTATAGATTTGGGGTGTAAAATATCTCTGTTGATACTATATATTGATGTTCTGTGTTAAGCTTTAGTTAATACTGTAATTTATTTAAGTTAGTTGAAGATTTTTTAATGTTTCTGTCTTAAGTAATGTAATCTTTCTGGAATTAGTAAAGTCTCTTACAGAGCTTTCAATAATAAAAAAAATAAGACATGACACCTTGATTCATATCTCTCCACTCAAACACAGCCTACATAAATATTTGAAGTAGATATTTTACATTTGTATTTGTCAGATAGTTTTCATATCTTATTTTTTGTTTTCATATCTTATTTTTTATATAGCCTAGTATCTTAACATTGAAGAAGAGTAATGTTTCAAACAATATAATACTAAGCATAAGGAGGTTAAGTATACAAAAACAATCTGAATGAAAATTATATATGCAGAAAATAATCAAATCATAGTTATTTTGCCAATTGGGCATGTGTATTATTGTCTTAAGTTGAGAAGCTTTTTTTTGCAGTTAAAGTGATCAAAGACAGAAATTTAATCTTCTAATTTGTAGAGATATTTTAAATGATGAGTTAAAAATATTTGCTAATTACCTTTGTTCATTAGTTTGTTCAGTTCAGTGCAGTCGTTCAGTCATGTACGACTCTTTGCGACCCCATGAACTGAAGCACACCAGGCCTCCCTGTCCATCAGCAACTCCTGGAGCTACCCAAACTCATGTCCACTGAGTTGGTGATGCCATCTAACTATCTCATTCTCTGCCGTCCCCTTCTCTTCCTGCCCTCAACCTTTCCCAGCATCAGCGTCTTTTCAAATGAGTCAGTTCTTCGCATCAGGTGGCCAAAGTATTGGAGGTTCAGTTTCGACATCAGTCCTTCCAATGAACACCCAGGACTGATCTCCTTTAAGATGGACTAGTTGGGTCTCCTTGCAGTCCAAAGGACTCTAAAGGGTCTTCTCCAACACCACAGTTCAGAAGCATCAATTCTTCGGTGCTTAGCCCTCTTTATAGTCCAACTCTCGCATCCATACATGACTACTGGAAAAACCATAGCTTTGACTGGATGGGCCTTTGTTGACAAAGTAATGTCTCTTCTTTTTAATATACTGTCTAAGTTGGTCATAACTTCCCTTCCAAGGAGTAAGCGTTTTTTAATTTCATGGCTGCAATCACCATCTGCAGTGATTTTGGAGCCCCCCAAAATAAAGTCTGCCACTGTTTCCACTGTTTCCCCATCTATTTGCCGTGAAGTGACGGGACCCGATGCCATGAGCTTAGTTTTCTGAATGTTGAGCTTTAAAGCCAACTTTTTCACTCTCCTCTTTCACTTTCAAGAGCTCTTTAGTTCCTCTTCACTTTCTGCCATAAGGGTGGTGTCATCTGCATACCTGAGATTACTGATATTTCTCCTGGCAATGTTGCTTCCAACTTGTGCTTCATCCAGCCCAGCATTTCTCATGATGCATTCTGCATATAAGTTAAATGAGCAGGATGACAACATACACTGTATAATGATGACTGTAGTTTTATAGTTTAATCTGAAGTCAAATTGGTTCCTCTAGCTCCATTCTTCTTTCGCAAGACTGCTTTGACTGTGCAGGGTCTTTTCTGTTTCCATGTGAACTGTGAAATATTTTGTTGTAGTTTTGTGAAAAATGCCTTTGGTAATTTGATAGAGATCACATTGAATCTGTAGATTGCACTTGGTAGTATAGTCATTTTCACAATATTGATTCTTCCTACCCAGGAACATGGACTATCTATTCATCTGTTTATGTCATCTTTGATTTCTTTATTTAGCATCTTATAATTTTCTGTATACAGTTCTTTTGTCTCCTTATGTAAGTTTATTCTTAGATATTTAATTCTATTTGTTGCAATGGTGAATGGTGATTCCTTAATTTCTCTTACTGATTTTTCATTGTAAGTGTATAGAAATGCAAGTGATTTCTGTGTATTGATTTTCTATCCTGTGACTTTGCTAAATTCACTGGTTAGCTCTAGTAATTTTCTGATACTATCTTTAGGGTTTTCTATGTACAGTATTGAGAGGGTAACAGGCAGAAAGGCCAGGAGTCTCCAGAGGAAATAGGCTGAAAGTCAGACTTTCTCTCTCTCTCTTAAACTGCAGAAGGAAACAAACAAGTCTTAGATTTTTTCCTGGTCTCTATACAAATTTAAAAAGAAGTCTCTCTTAATATTCTGCGTTTTCATGACCATACCTGGCTCCATCTAAACTTAACTTCTCTCAAACCTTGAGCTAACTAATGTTTTTTTCTTATGGAAATGTTTGTCAAGCTATGTTAATGAACTATATATTTACCCTAGACTCTGTCTTCAAGTCAGCTCAGCCTAAGACTGACAAAGAACCAACTTGACAAACCAGCATGTTATACTCATGCAAATATTCTCTTAAGCTATGTTAATGAGACTGTACTTGCTTGGAAAATTACTTTTCTTCAAGATTCATGTCAGTCATTTTATGACCCAGGACAACTCACCTCCTGCCAATATTATCTCAAAATGCATGTTGCCAGTGAGGGGCCTGGTGCCAGTCTCTGAGTTTTGAGACATTTCCTTTCTCTAATTAACAGACTGCCAGTAGCTATACAACATCTGGCTAAAGACTAGCAGGGGGACACTCTTTTTACCCACTTCTGATGTCTATGTCAGAAGCTTTCTCTGTCTTTTTTATACTTTAGTAAAACTTATTGCACAAAAGCTCTGAGTGATCAAGCCTCATCACTGGCCCAGGATTGAATTCCTCTCCTCTAGAGGCCAAGAATCCTGGCATCTTTTGTGGCTCAGCAACAGCCTTTCAGTATCATGTCATCTACAGTCAGAACTTTACTTTTTCTTTTTCAATCTAGATGCCTTTTATTTCCTCCCCCCTCCCACCCCCAATTGCTGTAGCCAGGACTTCCAGAGCTATGCTGGATAATAGTAGTGAAAGTGGACACCCTTGTCTTGTTCCTGATCTTAGGAGGAAAGCTTTCACTTTTTCACCATTGAGAATAATGTTTGCTCTAGGCTTGTCATATATGGCCTTTACTGTGTTGAGGTAGTTTCCTTCTATGCCCCATTTTTTGGATGAGTTTTAACCATAAATGGGTGCTGAATTTTATCAAAGATCTATCTCATCTAATGTATCTGTGGGGCTGCAAAATTGTTTGATGTATTTTGACTAGTCGATATCTGGTTTCCCTTTTACCGGTGTCTATAATTCATGTGTCTGATATTTTTCTTGTTGGTTTTTGAAGCTGAGAAATAAGTTTTATTATGCGGGGCTGCCGGGGCTGCCGGGGCTGGGGCTGGCAGGCAGCCGGGACTTGGGTTTCGGTTTCCCATGAAATGGTGGGATTCCCCACCCCCAGTAAAAAGCCCGCGCCGTTTGTACCAATAGGATTGCTTTGTAAACATGTAGCCCGCGAAATCTGTACCAACAGGATTGCTTTGCAAACGTGTAACCAATCACTTTGTAACTCGTATGTAACATGCTGATAGTATGGTTTTTTGTCTATAAAAAGCTTGCCCAATTTGCTG
Organism: Hydropotes inermis; assembly: GCA_020226075.1. NCBI lineage: Eukaryota > Metazoa > Chordata > Mammalia > Artiodactyla > Cervidae > Hydropotes > Hydropotes inermis. Next base: position 58,822,426 of record CM035289.1, read on the forward strand.
TTCGGGGTGCTCTGCCTCCCAGGAGATCAGAGTCACCCGGTTGCGCAGCCGACAATAAACCCTCTTGCGTGTTGCATCTGCTGGGCTCGTTTATTGGGTCGCGCGGTTTTTCCTCCTTGGAACAAAGGCCCGAATTCTGGGTCTTACAGTATCATTTAAGACTTGTGTTTCATTGTTCATTTTCTGTTTTGATGATCTGTCCATTGGTGTGAGTGGGGTGTTAAAGTTGTCTACTATTATTGTGTTGCTGTCAATTTCTCCTTTTATGTCTGTTAGTGTTTGTCTTATGTGTTGATGTTGGGTGCATAGGTATTTACAGCTGTTATGTCTTCCCCTTGGATTGATCCCTTGATCATTATGCAGTGCCCTTCCTTATCTCTCATAACTTTATTTTAAAGTCTATTTGCCCGATATGAAGGTTGCTGCTCCAGATTTCTTTTGCTTTTCATTTGCATGGGATATATTTTTCCATCCTCTCACTTTCGGTTTATATGTGTCTTGAGGTCTGAAGTGGGTTTCTTGTAGACAGCATACATATGGGTCTTGTTTATTTTATCCATTCAGCTGGTGTGTGTCTTTTGGTTGGAGCATTTAATACATTTACATTTAAAGAAATTCTTGATATACATGTTCCCATTGACATTTTCTTAACTGTTTTGAGTTGATTTATAAATCTTTTTTCTTCTCTTGTATTTATTGATTATATAACTCCATTTAACATTTGTTGTAAAGCTGGTTTGGTGGTATTGAATTCTTTTAACTTCTGCTTGTCTGAAAACCTTTTTTATTTCTCCATCAATTTTGAATGAGATCCTTGCCAGTTACAGTAATCTTGGTTATTGATTTTTTCCCCGTTCAGTACCTTAAATATATCCTGCCATTCCCTTCTGGCCTACAGAGTTTCTGCTGAAAGATCAGCTGTTAAGCGTATGGGGTTTCCCTTGTATGTTACTTATTGCTTCTCACTTGCTGCTTTTCATATTCTTTATTTCTGTTTATTCTTTGTTAGTTTGATTAATATGTGTCTTGGCATGTTTTTCCTTAGGTTTATCTTGTATGGGGCTCTGGGGCTCTTGGACTTGATTGACTATTTCCTTTTCCATGTTGGGGAAATTTTCAACTATAATCTCTTCAAAATTTTTCTCATACCCTTTCTTTTTCTCTTTGTCTTCTGGGACTCATAATTTGAATCCTGGTGTGTTTGATATCATCCCAGAAGTCTCTGAGACTATCCTCAGTTCTTTTCATTCTTTTTACTTTATTCTTCTCTTCAAAAGTTATTTCCATCATTTTATCTTCCAGCTCACTGATTTGTTTTTCTGCTTCAGATATTCTACTCTTAATTTCAGTAATTGTGTTGTTTGTCACTGTATGTTGATTCTTTATTCTTTAATTCTTCTAGGTCTTTGTTAATTGATTCTTTCATTTTCTCCATTTTGTTTTCAAGGTTTTTTATCATCTCTACTATCATTATTCTGCATTCTTTTTCAGGTATGACTATTTCTTCTTCATTTATTTGGACTTCTATGTTTCTAGTTTGTTCCTTCATTTGGGTAGTATTTCTCTGTCTTTTTATTTTATTTATTTATTTATTTTCTTAACATTGTGTTTGAGGTCTCTTTTTCCCAGGTTTCAAGGTTGAATTCTGTCTTCTTTTTGGTTTCTCCCCTCCGAAGTTTGGTCCAGTTGTTTGTGTAAGCTTTGTATAGGGTGAGACTTGTGCTGAGTTTTTGTTTGTTGTTTTTTCCTCTGATGGGTGAGGCTGAGTGAGGTGGTAATCCTGTCTGCTGATGACTGGGTTTGCATATTTGTTCTGTTTGTTATTTAGGTGAGGCGTCCTGCACAGGGTGCTACTGGTGGTTGGGTGGTGCCAGATCTTGTGTTCAAATGGTTTCCTTTCTGTGAGTTCTCACTATTTGATATCCCTAGGGTTAGTTCTCTGGTAGTCTAGGGTCTTGGAGTCAGTGTTCCCACTCCAAATGCTCAGGGCTTGATCTCTGGTCAGAAATGAAGATTCCACAAGTGGATTGTTAAGGCATTAAGTGAGATTAAAACAAATATCCAGAAACAAGAAACCAAAGATGAATCCCAGACAGATGGCAGTTACAAAATCAGGCAAATAATAATTAACATAATGACATATATCCATATACACCCATAAGCAAAATCAAAACAGTCCAACAAAAATAAAGTACAGCAGACTGACCTGGTGAACAAAGGAAATCAAAAATTATATTTACCAGTTAAGAACAAAACTGACTAAAGCACACACTGGAAAGAAAAACTAAAGCAAGATGCCAATTGGGGAAAAAAAGCAATGAAAATAAAACTAACAAATATATTGAGAGGAAAGGAAAGAAAGAATAGATATGCAAAGTTAGATAGAGGTAGATAAATAAGTTTTATATACATTAATGATTAACTGCAAGGGAAAGAAGCAATAGAAAAAGCAAACAAAGGAATAAATATAGAAAAAAATAATAATAGGTTTAAAACATCAAAATTAAAAAAAGAGAGAGAATTAAAAAAATAAGGAACTCCACAAAACTGCAAAAGGTTCTGTGGCAGTGGCAGAGGTTTATAACAATAAAAAATGTGACAGAGGAAAACAAAAAGTAAAGAAAAGCTCAAAAACTTAATTAGATTTCACAGTGCCAATAAAATTCACAACTACAACAGAGGGGAAGTAAAGGGAAAAAGAAAGAAAGAAAGAAAGAAAGAAAAATATCCAAAAGAATCTACAGAACAAGTCAATACATAAGAATAACAAATATTTTTCTTGAGTTACTACTATCCTTTCCCTCTGTTGGGAGTCACAGTCCACTTCAGCTCCCTAGGATGCCCTCCAACTCTGTGCTGATCTCTGGACATGCTGTGTGGGCAGCTCATATTCTAATCTGGCCCTACTCCTGTGTGTTCTTGTCTCCAGTGTCGACAACTATCAGAACAAGTAGAATCAATTTACTAGAGAATCAATCTAATAGAGAAATTCTTCAAGATGAATAAAAGGCACAGGTGTTTGTGCAAATACCAGGAAAAAAAAAAGTTCACCTTGTAACTTAATTTTCTCATTTTTTATTAAAATCATACTTTAGAAGAAAGAATTCTTTCTTTTTAGAAGTGAAAAACAAGCCAATCTTGACTATATATATATATATATATATATATATATATATATATATATTTTAATATATTTTTATCTAAATTAATTGGAGAAAGTCGTTCTGGCTAATAGAACATAGTTCTGAGGCCAAAAAAAAAAGTGTTTTTAAAATTTTAAAGTGTTAAAATTATTCTTTCAGCACAGTAACTTTCTGTGGATGCATTATGCATTTGTATTTAAGACAATTTCTATTCTTCAAGTCAATGTCTAAGTGTTTGCAGTTCAGGATATTTAGACAGGAGAAGATGCTGTGTTTGGCTAAAGATATTTGTGTTTCTCCTTATTATTATAATATTACTTGATACAGGAAAACCCAAGGTAAAAACTGTGAAAAAAGGAAATTTTGATTCATTTATAGTTTCAATGGGGGTGCTTGTGGTATTCTTCTATAAAAATGTGTGTATTAAGTATTATAACTCCCACCTGTATGTCAGTATCCTGACAGGAACAGATATTAGTCTTCAAAGAAACAACTAAAAACTATTCACAAAGTTTTCAAGATTAAGAGACTTTTAAAAATGATGATGTACCTACTGCTAGCAACAGTGAGAAGTCACTAGTATCCAAGCTATGAAGGGGCCCAAGGAGGAATTTTTCTTTTTTTTTAGAGGATGGTAATAGCTATAACTAAAGAATAAGGGTCATTGACAGGAGCCTTGGCTTGATTAGAGACATATGATCATTCCAAATCATGGCTCTTAAGGGAAAGTGCTAGGAGAATTAATACATTGGTGATTTTAATTTTCACTCACAGACCTCCTATTTGCTCCCATGAGTAGGACCTAACCAACAGCTAAATGGCAAGTCTGCTTGATTGATGCACTTTATAGGCATCAAATTCCTAGGGCCCAGAATAATTTGCAAAGATTAGAATTGCATCTGTAGGAGCAAATGTAGACTGTATCCTTAATGGTCAATCCTTTTTGTGCTTATCATTCATTTTGATTACTAGACAAGAAGTAAACCCTGCCCCAAACATGGGGAAAGTAGAAGTTCCTTTAACTTCCTTGCCATCAAATACTTTCAACTCAGACATACTCACATCTCATATCTACATTGAAATATGAGTCATCAATGTTCTTCATATGCAGTGTCAGGAGAAAAAAAAAGTGGAAAGGGCTAAAGAAACAAATGGAATAGAACATGTTTCTGAGTGCTAGGGAAACATAAGGTCAGTGAATTTCAGGATTATGGGCCTATTGCTTTCCTGTAATGCAATGAGATTGCATCTCTGTTTTACATATCACAGAGTGTATGTGTCAATCCCAATCTTCCAATTTACCCCTTCCCCAACTATACCCCTCCCTATAACCATAAGTTTATTGTCTATATCTGTAACTCAAATTCTGTTTTGTAGATAAGTTCATTTGTAGTCTTTTTTAGATTCTGCATATAAGTGATGTATGATATTTTTCTTTCTCTTGTTTGACTTACTTCACTCAGTATGACAATCACTAGGTCCACACATACTGGAGCAAATGACATTTTGTTCATTTTATGGCTTAGTAATATTTTGTTATGTATATGTATCATGTCTGCTTTATAAATTACTTTACTGATGGACAGTTAGATTGCTTCCGTGTTCTGGCTATTGGGAATACTGCTGCAATGAACATTGGGTGCATGTATTCTTTCAAATTATGATTTTCTGCAGATATATGCTCAGGAGTGGAATTGCAGGGTCATATGGTAGCTCAATTTTTGGTTTTATAAGGAATCTCCATACTGTTCTTCATAGTGGCCATAACTAATTTACATTCCCACCAAGAATGTAAGAGGGTTCCCTTTTCTTGACACCTTCTCCAGCACTTAATGTTTGTGGCTTTTTTGATGGTAGCCATTTTGACTGGAATCAGGTGATATCTCATTGTAGTTTTGATTTGCATTTCTCTAATAATTGACAAGACTGAACATGTTTTCTTGGCCATCTAATGTACAATAGCCAAGACACGGAAGAAACCTAAATATCCTTTGATGGTGGAATAGATAAGAATAATATAGCACATATATACAGAGAAATACTACACAGTCATTAAAAAGAATTAAATAATGCCATTTGCAGCAACATGGATGGACTATGAGATTGTCATACTGAGTGAAGTAAGTCAGACAGAGAAGGAGAAATATCATAAGGCATCCCTTGTAAGTTGAACCTACAAAGAAATGATACAAATGAATTTGCAAAACAGAGAAAGACTCCCAGACTTACGGAACAAACTTATGTATGCCAGGGGAAAGGATGTGGGGAAGGGATAGTTAGAGAGTTTGGGATGGAAGCGTACACACTGCTATAATTTAAATGGATAACTGACACAGACCTACTATACAGCACATGGAACTCTCTTCAATGCTATGCTACAGCCTGAATGGGAGGGGAGTTTGAGGAAGATTGGATACATGTATAAGTATCACTGAATCCCTTCGCTGTTCACCTGAAACTCTTACAATATTGTTAACTGGCTATAGCCAAATGCAAAATAAAAAGGTAAAAAAAATAAAATTAGTGTGATCAACTCTTTTACATGATTACAGCTATGCTGTATCTTGGGATTGCTACTTGTCTCTTTTCTTCTCAATACTCTGCAAGTTCTCTCACTCTCCTCATAAGCTTGGGCCATAAACTCCAGATTTCTCTGCTGGAATTTGAGGCATATTTATTTATTTAGAATCAATTTGGAATTTTCTTATTCTCAGTGTCTCAGTTACAATAAAGTGTTAGTTATATGTGATCTTATGTGTCTATTCAACTACACTGTTTTAATAGACCATGTGTAGAGAGATTCAGATTTAAGGACTTGCCATAGCTATATTAAAGACTCCTGGATTTGGTTTCTATACTTTATTATAGTAATTTATAATAGTGTCTTTCAAACTGTAAGTCCTAGTTATCTATTTCTGCATTTCATTTTAAGACAGATTATTTTCTTCTGGACAAAGTTTGGCTTGAAATTTTGCATGTGGATGTTATCTAAGTTAAATGGTTCTTTTAGTCAACTGATTAGTGAGAATCTTATTAAATACATCTCTTCTACACAGAGACAGCCTTTTACTTTACTCCAGTGCCATCTTAGACTTGAGAGTTTCAAATATACACTGATTAAAAGAAAATAAAGGATTCTTGTTTAAGCAACCTTACTGCTTTGTTATTAATAAGAGATTTGCATGCATGCTAAGTCCCTTCAGTCATGTCCAACTCTTCACGACCCTATGGACTCTAGCCTGCCAGGCTCCCTTGTCCATGATATTCTCCAGTCAAAAATATTGGAGTGGCTTGCCATGCCCTCCTCCAGAAGATCAATTTGTGCGTATACCTAGCTGGAAAGTGAATTTTAGCCTCTGTGGAAATACAATTCATGAATTGTGTTATATAAAAGGTCTATTAAAGTCTTAGAGAAAATGTCAGCATCTATATCTTCAGGGGGTTAATGAATTGGCTATTTTCTCATTTTTAGGATCTTATGAATATTGTGAATGAAATAAGACACATGGCATTATGCAGTCAGTTGACCTCATAATTTATGGAAAGAAGATCCCTCAGATTAAATTTAAATTTATTGATACAATTCAAAGAGGAGAGTGAGTTATGGAGAAAGACATAAAAGGGAATTTCCACACAATCATGTGAGTAGCAAAACTGGACATCTTCCAAAGCTGCATATGATAATGACCCAGTAAATCTCTCCATCCCTCAGGAAAGCATCTTTGGATAGTTATATGAAAGAGTAGATTTTGAGAAAACTCAAGTAAAAGTAATTATAGAGATGTGGCACCAAAGTTAAATGGGGAAACAAAAGAATAATAAAACATATTTTGAACTTATTTCATACCTATTATTTGCTAGACAATTGTTTACAATTTTGAAGATCTTCATTTGCATTATTCTATTTAAACCCTAGTGTGTTAGATTCTTTTATGTTTCATTACAGAGATTATGTTGAATGATTTACTCAGGTCACAAAATTTGTAAGTGCAGATTTTGAGGCTCAAATTCCAAACCAGAATTTAGAACCTGCACTCTTAAAAAGTACATTGCAGGCATTTATGGTCACAATATTTATAAAACAGATTTCACATTTATAAAACAAAACAAAAGTTATAAAACTATATATAAGTTAGGCAATATGACATCTCTGATAGTTTTTTTTTGTGTGTGTATTTTTTTCCCACAGTCTGTTCAACCATATTCAGGGTTTCTTTTTATTATAAAGAAACTGATTTGGAAAATGTGATATTTCTTTAAAATTTATCTCCTTTTAGCCTAATGAACTGGTGAGGCATTTTTAGAACCTCAAAATTTTTGCTGCATCATTTTAATGGTCACTATAGCTCACATGGGAGGCAGGTTTTACTGTGACAGTGACAGCGACTGTGTTAGTCTCTCAGTTGCGCCCAACTCTTTGCGAACCCATGGATGGCAGCCCGCCAGGCTCCTCTGTCCACGGGATTTCCCAGGCAAGAATACTGGAGTGTGTTGCCATTCCCTTCTCCAGGGGATCTTCCCGACCCAGGATGGAACCCAGGCCTCCTGCACTGCAGGCAGATTCTTTACCGACTGAGCTACAAGGGAAGGCCCAGCTTTTATAGTTAAATAGAAACACAGTTAGGCATGAATTGTGATCACATGTTTCAAAAGGATATTTACTGAACTGAAATTTCAGTCTGTGATTTCCAATATATTACTGAATGAAAATGTTTCTCAGTATTTTACACTTTGCATATCATATAGATGTTTTGGTTTTCCTCCTTATGTTGTTGAATTCGTCACTGTGTAGACTTACTTAGTTTATCTTATTACTTCATTTATCATTATGGGATAGGTATCATGGATTTACATATTCTGAGAATTATTTAAAGATTCATTTGTTCCAATTGATTATATTAAGAAAATTGAAGAATATCCCAAGTATTAGAAGCAGATATATTTATTTTAATAAAATATAATATTGATAAAGTATAGGATTTTGTATCATGTCTTGTCAAATTAATGGTTTAAAACGTTTAGAGGAATAAATGTGTTCATAAGAATATTTTAATAGTGAACTATTTCTTGATCACTTAAAATATATGAGGAACACTCAGATTCCAGAGAAACAGAGTTTATTGTTCCAACAAACTCAACAGATGACAGCATAAAACCAGCTATAAACACATAAATGTTTTAAGTGCTCAGCAGATCAAAGGGTTAGACTCTCTTACCGGAAGTTACCTCTTGAACGCAGGGCAACTTCTAAGAACCGCGAGTATTTATTTTTCCATTACAAATGAACATGTGGCTATGTCATTGTGAGTGGAGATATTTAAGTATGTATGTATACAATGAACAGCCAGAACCTTGAAGATGGAACTCTTTGCGGCAACTGGTTTCTTCAATTCACATATGTTCAGAATTTTCTTTTCTTTTTCTTTTTTCCATTTTTTTTTATTAGTTGGAGTTTTTAAATATACATTTTCTTTATTTGATCTAGACGTATAAAGATTCTGAGATGCAAACCCTGATGCTGATTCTGAGTTATCCTCCAATCCATCTCTAGCTTGACAGCTTAGGAAGTCCTCCACTCCCTCTTCATTCAGTACCCCCAACCCAAACTGTTGACTGATTTCAAAGCATACTTTATTTAGTTTCTAGTCTTTGCTGTTTTGTATCTACCTTTTCTCAGTCATCTCTTATTTTATCTCTGATATCTGAGCATAAATTAAGTTGCCAAATGCATAAAGAAGAGAACAATCTTCTGCCTTTCACAAATGACAGTCTGTAAATTAGACACTGAGATGGAGCACATTTAAAATAATTTTGCCAAAATGAAGTTATATATATTACATGTAAAACTGGCCATGGATTTCTTTTCCTCAAGTGAGAAGGATTGTCCAGTTTTTGACATAGACTCAAAAAACCAAGAACTTATAATATGGACCAAATAATGAGTTTAATTTATTGATTACTGTAATAGTTAAATAACCTTTAATACACACTAATTAACTCTGGTTAATATAAAGATGATCTACCAGCAAAAGTGTTAGCATGTCATTTAGGATAAAGGCTTCAATGACAAAAATTCAGAAACTCACAGCATCTGGAAATATTATCATCTTTCCAAGAAAAGTATGAGTTTTCCTAAGATGCCTGAGCAAAATCAAATAATAGTTTTAGATGTTTGGCATGGAATTCTTTCTAATATACCAAGATTCTGCCTAAAATTTTTAATTTGGCATTCTGAATTGAGCTATGTCTAGCAATAATCAAATCTAAACAGTTTTGTAAATCAAGAAACATGTCTATGCAGTGCTCATTAACATAGATTTGTAAGTATTGTTTTCCTCCAATAACCTAGACTATAATAAATGTCTATTTACTGTGTCTTTGGCAGGGCCAGGGCAGGGTGGGGGGAGCTTCTTAGGTGGATCAGTGGTAAAATATCCACTTGCCAATTCAGATAAACAGGAGATATGGGATTTCTTGGAGGGGAAGAAGTTCATACATTTATCTGTTCTCAGTTGCTTTCTTATGTGTTTTGAAATTCATTGTAATTAAGTGGAATCTTATAAGCATTTATTGAGCACTTATGATGTGCCTGGTTCTTTCACTGCAGAGGGCAACTGACTGATTTCGGAGCTGATAGCAACTCAGGGTGCTATTTAAGCATCAGTTTACAATTTTATGCCCCATGCCCAGGTATTACTTTATGTGAATATGTAAATAAAGCTATTAGGGATACGATTGTTTTCATGGTATATCTCAGAATGCCAAAATTGCTCTCAAAAAAAAAAAAAAAAAAGAGGAAAGAAATGATATATAAATTTTAAAAAATCCAGTCTTTGTGACAGGTATTCTGGAGAAAGCAACTTTCTTGTCATTTGGTACATCAACTCACACCCATTCATATATACTTCCCAGTTAGAATACTGAAGTCTCACCACTATGGTTGAAGTAAGGAATTTGATAAAATGAATGAAGTACTTGTGGGAAAAGACTCCAATTCTGGTATTCTAGAATTTCTATGTGAGATCTCATGGAGCCAACACTCCATGTGAGTAAGGCATCACGTATTTGACACAAAGCTTTCAATCCTCTGAAAGTCATTGCTGGCCATTTGTTTGCAGCCTCTGACACTCAATCCACAGCTGTGAAGAACACATGGAAAATAGGAACAATGTGATGGAGTTTGTCCTCCTGGAGCTCACACAAAATCCTGAGATGCAAAAAGTTCTATTTGTCCTATTCTTACTCATGTACACTGCAACAATATTGGGCAATCGGCTTATCATGGTGACCATCGCAGCCAGCAGGTCACTTGGTTCCCCCATGTGTTTTTTCCTGGCTTATTTATCGTTTGTAGATGCTGTCTATTCCACCACCATTGCTCCCAAAATGATCACTGACTTGCTTCATGAGAAAAAGACTATTTCCTTCCAGTCCTGTATGACTCAAGTCTTTATAGATCATTTAACTGTTGGTGCTGAAGTCATTCTTCTGGTGGTGATGGCCTATGACCTATATGTAGCCATCTGCAAACCTCTTCATTATTTGATCATCATGAATCAGAGGGCATGTGTCCTTATGCTGCTGGTGGCCTGGACTGGAGGCTTTCTGCACTCACTGGTTCAATTGCTTTTTATTTATCATTTCCTTTTCTGTGGTCCCAATGTCATTGACAGCTTTGTATGTGACATGTACCCTTTACTGAACCCTTTACTGAAACTTTCTTGCAGCAACACATATTTCACTGGACTCTCTATGATAGCTAATGGAGGGGCAATTTGCACTGTTGTCTTCTTCATTATCTTAGTGTCCTATGGGGTCATATTACACTCCCTGAAGATTCATGGTTCAGAAAGGAATCACAAAGCCTTTTACAGCTGTGTATCCCATATAACAGTGGCCATTTTATTCTTTGTTCCCTGTATCTTCCTGTATGCCAGGCCTAATTCAACCCTACCCATTGATAAATCCATGACTGTGGTTTTAACTTTCATAACTCCCGTGTTGAACCCCTTAATCTACACCCTGAGAAATGCAGACATGAAAAATGCCATTAGGAAACTTTGAAGTAAAAGTGTGACCTTAGTTGGAAGAGGTTGTGTAGGACATGATATTCTTTTTTTGTTGTTAGAGAATCAAATAATATTTTCTATATCAGTGATTACAACTAAAATATAATTTTCTTTGAGTTACTCCAACTACTTATTCCTGAAACAGCTATATGAACTAATCCTTATCCTAGTGGAATAGTTCATAGATCTTAAACACCAAGAGAATTGCATAGCTTCAATCTCTTAAAGATGTAATCATACTGTGTTAATATTCTATAATGGAATCTGATAAAAAATTAATTTAAAATTTCACAGACATGATCATACTGCATTTTCAAATCTGTGAAAAACGAAATTTGTTAACATATACTATGATTGTGCCACATGGTTGATTTCATATATTCTGATCAAATTTTGAAGTGAAAAATTAAATTATTCAACCCCAGTCTCTGTATCTGGATCACTTAGCCTCCTCCAATAATTGAAATACATATTTAAGTCATTCATATCACATAAGGCCCCAGAGTGTGCCTGCATTAAATTAAAATGCCTGGGTACATTTTTTTTTTGCTTTATATAATGAATGTTAATCTGATTCTCTGTAAGCTGTATGTTCATGACTTAAATGAGTAAGTGAAAGTTGTCTTTCTCTTTGCAATTGCTCTATATTAGTCTTGGAGATCAGATACTGTATTATAAACATCATATTTAAGGCTCTAGAATCACATGTTTCCTGTTAGAACTCAACTTACAGCATAGATACTAAGTCCTAAAATATACCTTCATCTTTTTCTCAATTCTAATTGGATTCATCTTGTGTACTTAGCAATATTAATGCCTCCACATACCTGACACACATTGAATAAAGTTTCCTTTATTTCTCAGTGGAAGAAATTTTAAAAAGTGCTTTAGATCTTTTAATCAGAAAGAAATCTAGGACACAAGCTTCGGAATCAGGAGATGTGGGTTTTAATTCTCACTATGCCATCATTTTATTCCCTAACCTTTAAATTTCTAAAAGTAATTTACTCAGGTGATTTGGAAGCTGTTTTAAAGTTCTGTGATTCTTCCCATGCCAATAATTTGTTATAAATATTGTTATATTTGCTTTTACTTCTATTAGAAGTAAAATTATCTCATTCCCCTAAACTTTTCTATTTCTGATAGATAACAAGAAATATCCTCCTGGTATAAAAATGTTTTAGGATTGGATTAAGACACATTGCCTCTGGGTGACAGGATGAGGTGGTAGGATGATATCACTGAAGCAATGGACATGAGTTAGAGCAACCTCTGGGAGATATTGAAGGATTGGGAAGCCTGGTGTGCTGCGGTTCATGGGTCGCAAAGAGTGAGACATGACTTACTGACTGAACAACAACGAGACATATAAACTATGCCCTTGAGTGCTTCATTATTTTGAGAACATGTTCTTTCACCTGTCCAAGTGCACAAAGCTGCCAAGAGAACACTTTGGCAGGTATCTGGTTTCTGTGAAATCAGTCCCTGAGTCTATCAAAGGTCAAAGCACACCTCAACTAGTTTCTGATCAACAGTGATATGATCCATATATAATCCCTCCTGCTTTCATTCTGCTTTACCTTTCAAGTTTGAGAATCTGTGTTGCTGTCTTTTCAGGATTTTGAACAATTCTGTCCTTGGATTTGTATTCTGGGAACAGACTTTCCTGGTATAGATCCACGAAACTCCTTTTTGAAAAATTGCTTTCATGGACATGAATGGTAGATGGTAGATCAATTAAAAAATAAAATATCATAATGAAAAATTTAAAAAATAGTTATATGTAATGTTAAATATTCAGACTCCATATTTAAACTCATTTACTAACAAATATCTAAGTTCATATGTGGTCAACTGTTTTTTTTTTTTTTTTTTTTCTCCTCTCATCATGTTTTGTTCTCATGTATACATCAGGATGAAGTTCACAAAGATATATGCTGTAAAAGTTCTTCTCTGATGTTCAGTTGCCTTACTTGAGATAATTGGTTTGTTGGCAAGACCTGGTAATGATGGTGAAATATCCCTTGGGTTTAATTAGCCACAGGTAAGTAACTTCATAGACTTTGCTGCCAAACAAGATATGTGGTAGCACTTTTAAGGCTCAAGAGAAAGGTCTTCTCCACAGGTACTGTTTATATCTCAGAAAAAAAAAAACAAACAAACACTTACTGTATCTGAATTAGTTGACGCTTTTAATATTGAAATTGACTTCTTTCTTGGTGCACTAACAGCTGCCTGGGGCCCTGGCTATAGACCTTTGCCAGACAAGTTCATGGGTGAGATTCACCCCACCCCCCGCCTGGCCCCATCCCGCCAGGAAATCATACAGTCATAGAATATCAGGTTTAAATGGATTTTAAAAATCATAAAGTCACCTCTCACCCCCACCAGTCTAAGAATTAAATCTCTTTTAAGCATGTCAAGCATCAAGAAAAATAGGTTCAACTATGGTGCTATTAATTTAGAAGTAAAAATATTTCAGACTTTTTCTTACTGATATTTATTTTACACCTCTGTTAAAACAACACATTATTAAAAATATGCAATATATTTTAGTTACCCACTTCCCCGATGTTGAACCTTCTGTGTGGTTTCTAAATTTTCCACACCTCTTAATAACTGTGTTGAATATATTTGAATATTTAATTTTTCTGTTTTAAAATTATTTCCATAGAAGACAAAAACACTGATGAAAGAAATCAAAGAGGACACAAACAGATGGAGAAATACACCGTGTTCATGGATTGGAAGAATCAATATTGTCATAATGGCTATACTACCCAAAGCAATCTATAGATTCAATGCAATCCCTGTCAAGCTACCAACGGTATTTTTCACAGAACTAGAACAAATAATTTCACAATTTGTATGGAAATGCAAAAAACCTTGAATAGTCAAAGTAATCTTGAGAAAGAAGAATGGAACTGGAGGAATCAACCTGCCTGACTTCAGACTATACTACAAAGCCACAGTCATCAAGACAGTGTGGTAGTGGCACAAAGACAGAAATATAGATCCATGGAACAGAATAGAAAGCCCAGAGATAAATCCACGAACCTATGGACACCTTATCTTCAACAAAGGAGACAATGATATACAATGGAAAAAAGACAACCTCTTTAACAAGTGGTGCTGGAAAAACTGGTCAACCACTTGTAAAAAAAATGAAACTAGAACACTTTCTAACACCATACACAAAAATAAACTCAAAATGGATTAAAGATCTAAATGTAAGAAAAGAAACTTAAAACTCCTAGAGAACATAAGCAAAACATTCTCTGACATGAATCACAGCAGGATCCTCTATGACCCACATCCCAGAATATTGGAACTAAAAGCAAAAATAAACAAATGGGACCTAATGAAACTTAAAAGCTTTTGCACAACAAAGGAAACTATAAGCAAGGTGAAAAGACAGCCCTCAGATTGGGAGAAAATAATAGCAAATGAAGTAACAGACAAAGGATTAATCTCAAAAATATACAAGCAACTCTTCCAGCTCAACTCCAG
>CM035289.1:58837547-58906922 GCA_020226075.1 Hydropotes inermis
GGACTCTGTGGGAGAAGGCGAGGGTGGGATGTTTCGAGAGAACAGCATGTATATTATCTAGGGTGAAACAGATCACCAGCCCAGGTTGGATGCATGAGACAAGTGCTCGGGGCTGGTGCACTGGGAAGACCCAGAGGGATCAGGTGGAGAGGGAGGTGTGAGGGGGGATCAGAATGGGGAATACATGTAAATCCATGGCTAATTCATGTCAACGCATGGCAAAAATCACTACAATATTTTAAAGTAATTAGCCTCCAACTAATAAAAATAAATAGAAAAAAATTACTGAATGGTTACTACTGTGATATGGCTTTGTGTTTGTGGAGTATCAGCTTGGCCTGGCTCCAGTGAACCTCTGACCCTGGGAAAAGTGGATCATTGCAGTGGTGGCTTGGAATTGACTGGTATGGTGATTAGTGTCTCAGTCAGTAGAGACATAGTTTCAAAGGGATGTAGTTGAAATGATGCAAGTCTGCACATTGAAAATGGCAGTTTGCCCTTTTTCAGTTCAGGTTCTATTACCCAAAGGAGAACATCTCAATAATGATGTGTCTGCTAAGGTGTGTGTTAAAAGCTGTTTACAAATTAAACTCAAGTATAGCTAAACGGCTGGCACATTCCATAAACAATTTTGTAAACAGCTTAGCTGGCTCCCTTATTTGGCAATTTTTCCTATTTGGATGAAGTCTGAATTATTTTGCCACATTCAAGTGGCAAAACCCTGGACATTATGTAAATCCCTGGGCACTTAGATCATCTGTTTAAAATCTTTCTTTGAAATCATTAGAAATTCTGGTCCTATCGAAATGACTCTCCATTAAGGGATTAGATGTTTTGCTCACAGTGTGGTCCTGACTTATTTGCCTTTGTGCTTGGATTTGCTAAGTTGTAACTCTAATATGTCATGACTCTAAGCTCCTTTTTAAGAGGAAATTTCTCATAACTACATCCTGGATGGAGCCAGATCTTTGGTTACCCTGACATGGTCCTAAAAATTTTACTTTCACACTATCTGCCTTATATTTACTGGAACCATCAGATAACTGGGTTTTAGAGGTCACAGAGATGACATGAGACTGTGTTTTGGAGGTGACTTTAACAAATATTTGAGTATTTAAGACAGTTACAGCCTTATTAATTTGAACTATTAGTTTAAAATCTTTGAATAACTAAATTGCTTATATGCACACACAGTTTTATTTAAAATGTGTCAGTAGTTCACCCGTTTTGTCTGTATAAACAAATTGTAGCCTCAGGATGAAGAGCTTTGAGCTATCAACAATTTCCAGCTTAATTTACTTTAATCTCTCTTGGCAATATATCAAAATGTAAGTGTCTCTCTTTGGTCTCTGTCCAGATCATGAGATTATCAAATAAAATAGTGTGTTTATGTTTCAGAGATTTGTTTTAGAAAAGAGAGGAACAGGAGTAGCTGATATATATAGGATACTTTAAGATAGATTTTGTGTTTCCCTTCTTTCATGCAGTTTTCTGTGTGTGTGTATATATATACATATATGCATATATATATATATGTATACACACACACACACACACACACACACACACACACACACACATGGGTATATTCCTTTTACTCTTGTACCAGTTTCCTTTAACTTAATTTTTCCACTAATCATCTCTGAGAAAGACTTTTTACCATGATTTTTCTCTGTGTTTGAATTGATTAATGATTCCAGTTTTTCAGTGATACTGAAGAGTTGACTTTAGAAATATATCTATCTATGTAAAAATACATTCCTTTGTGAGCAGCTCTGCCCACAGGGATGGTGTTGGCTTTGGTGCTGAGGGTGATGTACTATTATGAGATTGGTATATTTGTTTAGATTATATATCTCTATATAGACATTACATTGCATGCAATTTAAATTTATCTGGAGGCCAATAATATATTTATTCTTTATGTCATCAGTGAAATTCTATGAATGAATACAAATTAAAGTGAGGTGAGTTGTCACCTAATTTGTTTTAAATATATTAGTTTAATAATGATAATATTTAGAATTGTCAAGGCTGTAGGGAAAATTACTGTTTAATACTCTGTAATACAAAATTGATGGCAATAAAAGATGCTTCAAAACTTTGAGAGGGGAATGTTATAGAGTCTGTCAAATTTAAACATATGCATATTTTTGACATGGTGATGATATAGATTTCTTCAACAGAAATATTCAAACCACTAAGATTTCTATAAGGGTTGTTCCTTATGGCCCTGTATGTGAGGCAAAATATTAGAAATAAAATTTATTCCAAGCAAAAATGGACTGGTTAAAAGAACTATGTTGTAACCATAAAATGGAATAAAGTTTGTATGCGTGTGTAAGTTTCTCAGTCGTGTTTGACTTTTTGTGACCCCCCGGACTGTAGCCTACCAAACTCCTCTGTCCATGGGATTTCCCAGGCAAAAATACTGGCTTGGGTAACTATTTCCTTCTCCAGAGGATCTTCCCAGTGCAGAGATCAAACTCGGGTCTCCCACACTGCAGGCAGATTCTTAACTGTCTGAGCCACCAGGGAAGCCCCAAATAGAATAATATGTAGCAATTAAAATGAAGGAGAATTCATAAATACTGACAAATAGTCTTCATACAAATTTTAATTAGAATTTCATGTATATTATTGCATTGTATGTACTTTCATATGGAATAAAATACATTAAAGAATGTACATGTACCTACACACAAATGCACATTTGAAGAGCTTGCACTAAACTTAATTGAGGATCCATGAGTGCTTACGGTTGGGAGAGGTCCTTTGACTGTAACGTTTGTATGATTCTATCTGTATGTACTATTTTCCATAAATGCTTTGTATTTAAGATATTCTTCTTCAGTTCAGAACTATGTTTTAGAAAATAATTTTGGCATTTTTTTCCTTTCAGGGCAATTCAAAAACTTACATTCTGCTGAAGTGTTGAGGAGTCATAAAGCCAATATCCTGCCAGTAAACAGAACATTTATCAGATGCATATGTAAACACATGATCCAAAGGAGGGGAAGTTTTAAAAAATAGTCTGTTGTCAATAGCATTCTCCTCTTGCCGGAAAAGCAAATGAGAATACCTATCTAAACCCTTTACATTCACAAAACCATTCAATCTTTAAAACAACCTTTTTGGATGGTAATGTTACTTTCCCATTTTACAGAGAATGAAACTGAGGCACAGAGAGGTTGTCTGACATATTGCAGTTACTTAGAAGAAAGAAGCAACTGAAATGTGAAAAATGAAGTATTTACATGGATTTCTTTAAGATGAAAGTTGAAAGTGTTGCTCACTCAGTCATGTCCAACTCTTTGTGACCCCATGGACTATAGCCTCCCAGGTTCCTCTGTCCTTGGAATTCTTCAGGCAAGAATATTGGAGTGGGTTGCCATTTCCTTCTCCAGGGCATCTTCCTGACCCAAGGATTGAACCCAGGTCTCCCATATTGCAAGAACATTCTTTACTGTCTGCTGCTGCTGCTAAGTTGCTTCAGTCGTGTCCGACTCTACGACCCCATACGTGGCAGCCCACCAGGCTCCGCCGTCCCTGGGGTTCTCCAGGCTAGAACACTGGAGTAGGTTGCCATTTCCTTCTCCAATGCATGGAAGTGAAAAGTGAAAGTGAAGTCGCTCAGTCATGTCTGACTCTTCGCGACCCCATGGACTGCAGCCTACCAGGCTCCTCTGTCCATGAGATTTTCCAGGCAAGAGTACTGGAGTAGGTTGCCATTGCTTTCTCCGCTTTACTGTCTGAGTCACCACCAAAGCTTTTGCTAATTATTTCCAAGTTGAACTCCAGTCTGGTTATATGTCTATACCTAAGATACCTCCTACCTGGGATTAGTATGGGTATATGTGACTAATTTTCATGAGACAAACAACATATACTAGGATATTGTTATATTTAAAAAAATATTTAAGCTATGTTTATCACATTTTAATGTCTACAAGGTTGGATATTAAAATGTAAGCTATAATGCCAGGAAATTAATTTGTTTAATATAACAACTCTGAAAAAAGTTAGTTATTGATACACCCCTGGAAGGTCCATAATGAAATCCAGGTTTTCTGACCTCAAAATCCATATAATTTGATTCTACACACCATGTATTCATTCTTCTTTCTCTGTGCCTTGACCATGCCATTGCTCTTGTTCATTCTCTAAATTATAATTTTATAAATTTAGAATTGTCTAAATTCTTGTGTTAAAGGCTAGCTCATATTACCTTTTCTGAAGTCTGCATATCATACTGTTATTTTCCCTCCTGAAAGTTATTGTGTACATGCATTGTTTCGGGAGTGCTCATTCTCTCTCCCTCTGTTGGAGAAGGCGCTGAATTGTATTCCTTGCACTATCAGACATGCTATTCAGTGAGAAATATAAACAGTGTAGGTTTTATGCAAACATCTTATGAACAGTGGTATTTCACAGGCATACTGGAAAGAAACAGACATTATTACAAAGAACGTCTTATGGCAGTCACTGAACACTGAACTTGGGATTCTAAGGTATGAAGAAGCTCTTGATTTTGGCTAATGAATGTCTGGGAATAAAACTAACAAAGACAAAAGAAAGTTACTGGGATTCTTCAACCTGACTGTCAGGGGAATCACAACCAGGCTCTGAGAGCGGCACTCTCTCATTTCTGGAAGCAAGCACTGGAGCCAGTTTGCCTGGGCCCCAGGCTTCAGTGCAGTTCCTTTTGGATGGATTCAGTTTTATGAATGTTATTAAATTTAATTAAATGACTGTGCCCACAGCACAGCATTTGATATTTGGTGGAACATGACTTACCTAACCTGGAGGTTTTTTTTTTTTATTTTTTATTTTTATTAGCTGGAGGCTAATCACTTTACAATATTGTAGTGGTTTTTGTCATACATTGACATGAATCAGCCATGGATTTACATGTATTCCCCATCCCGATACTCCCTCCCTAACCTGGAGGTTTTTCAGCTAATGTGTTCTAGGTGCTCAGTAAGTATACAGAATAAACAATTGACAGTTTACAGGGAACCTTCTAAATTATTGGCTATTAGGTGTGTCTAAATGATTAAGTTCAGATTCCTAAGTTGACATTTCTAAAAGGCAGAGACAGAGAGAAGGGCTTGTGGGGAAGTGGTTCATTTTGGAAAACAGATTGAAGTCTGTGAATGGGGGTGAGCAAGACAAGGAAAGAATGTAAGTGCATCTAAGACTGTGATAAGATGGGTATCATTGATCCCCTGGCTCCCATCTACTGATGATCTAGGTTTTCCTTATAAAATAATATACAAATAAAGGGTTTTCCTGGTGGCTCAGATAGTAAAGAATCTGCCTGCAATGAAGGAGGCCTGGGTTGGATCCTTGGGTCAGGAAGATCCCCTGGAGAAGGGAATGGCTACTGAATCCAGTATTTTGGCCTGGAGAATTCCATGGACAGAGGAGCCTGTTGGTCTGCTGTCTATGCAGTTGCAAAGAGTCTTCCTTAAGATATGTTAATTCTTTATATTACCATGTGATTGATGAAACAGAATCTTCTAAGACACTCAACCAGCAAGTGTCAGGAAGGAAAGCAGGAGATACACTGGAGAGAGGTGTTCTAGAAGGAATCACAGGGATCAAGCTGTTATCAGGATATAATTGTTAGCAGCTGGTTGTTGTACAGATGGCTGGAGAAAAAGGTAGGTCAGGAGGCTGCAACAATGCAAACAAAGTCCAACACATTCAGTGATTACTAACTAAAAAGAATATTCTTTTGTAGACTTTTCAGCTTAGAGAGAAGCTTACATCAGCCCATAGTAAACGGGGAATCCCAACATGTGATGGAATTCATTCTTTTGGGCATTGCAAAGAATCCAGAGCTACAGAAAATACTCTCTGCTGTGTTTCTAATCATGTACGTGTCCACCAATTTGGGGAACCTCCTCATTGTGGTAACTGTGGTCACAAGTCAGAGTCTGAGATCACCCAAGTATTTTTTCCTTATCTTTTTTTTTTTTTACATTTTTATTAATTTATTTATTTTTCCTCTTACATTTTTTCCCACTTATTTTTATTAGTTGGAGGCTAATTACTTTACAATATTGTAGTGGTTTTTGTCATACATTGACATGAATCAGCCATGGATTTACATGTGTTCCCCATCCCGATCCCCCCTCCCGCCTCCCTCTCCACCCAATTCCTCTGGGTCTTCCCAGTGCACCAGGCCCAAGCACTTGTCTCATGCATCTAGCCTGGGCTGGTGATCTGTTTCACCCTAGATAATATACATGTTTTGATCCTGTTCTCTCGAAACATCCCACCCTCGCCTTCTCCCACAGAGTCCAAAATTCTGTTCTGTACATCTGTGTCTCTTTTTCTGTTTTGCATATAGGGTTATCATTACCATCTTTTTTAAATTCCATATATATACATTAGTATACTGTATTGGTCTTTATCTTTCTGGGTTACTTCACTCTGTATAATGGGCTCCAGTTTCATCCATCTCATTAGAACTGATTCAAATGAATTCTTTTTAATGGCTGAGTAATATTTCATGAAATACAAAAAAAAAAAAAAAAGCCTCAAATAGCCAAAGTAATCTTGAGAAAGAAGAATGGAACTGGAGGAGTCGACCTGCCTGACTTCAGGCTCTACTACAAAGCCACAGTCAGCATGGTACTGGCACAAAGACAGAAATATAGATCAATGGAACAGAATAGAAAGCCCAGAGATACAAGGATATACAATGGAAAAAAGACAACCTCTTTAACAAGTGGTGCTGGGAAAACTGGTCAACCACCTGTAAAAGAATGAAACTAGAACACTTTCTAACCATACACAAAAATAAACTCAAAATGGATTAAAGATCTAAATGTAAGACCAGAAACTATAAAACTCCTAGAGGAGAACATAGGCAAAACACTCTCCGACATAAATCACAGCAGGATCTTCTATGACCCACCTCCCAGACTACTGGAAATAAAAGCAAAAATAAAGAAATGTGGCCTGATTAAACTTAAAAGCTCTTTCCTTATCTTTGTGTCCCTTTTGGATGCCACCTACCCTTCTGCCATTGCACCCAAGATGATTGTGGACGCCTCTCTGAGAGTGCTACCATCTCCCTGGAAGGCTGCATGGCCCAGCTCTTGGCTGAGCACTTCTTTGGTGGAGTGGGCATCCTCCTCCTCACTGTGATAGCCTATGACCACTCTGTGGCCATCTCTAAGCCTCTTTACTACATGACCATCATGAGGCCTCGTGTGTGCTACCTGTTGCTGGGAGTGGCTTGGCTGGGGGGATCCATACATGCAACAGTACAACTTCTTTCTATGTGTCAAGTACCTTTCTGTGGCCCTAACATCATTGATCATTTATGTGTGATTTGTTTCTGTTGCTGACACTGGCCTGCCTGGACACCTGCACCCTGGGCCTCTTAGTCATCCTCAGCAGTGGGGTGATGTGTGTTACATCTTCCTGATTCTCATCACCTCCTATGTGGTCATTCTCTGCTCTGTGAAGTTCTGCAGCTCCAAAGGGTGGCAGAAAGCCCTCTCCACCTGTGGCTCCCACCTCATGGTGGTCATTATGTTATTTGGGCCTTGCATTTTCTTGTATTCGAGGACTATGGCCACCTACCCCATAGACAAGGTGATGGCTGTGTCTTTTACCATCATTGCTCCCATGTTAAATCCCCTGATCTACACCTTAAGGAACACAGAGGTGAAAAATGCCATGAGGAAACTGTGGATGAAACAAGGGACCTTGTGTGGTCATTAACTTACATGCTAAGAGAAATTCTTTCCTGAAGGACAATGAGGTCTTACCTCCCATTCATTATAACCCACTTGGAACACAAGTAATGCAAATCCGGTTAAGAATGCAAATCAATTTAAGGTAATAAAATTAGGTATTGCCTACCTCTCAAGTACATTTTATATTTCATCCCTTTTCTTAAGGTTCTTTCTCTCTCTGTCTCTCCCTTCCTTTTTAACCTGTGTTTTGCATAATTCAAGTCTTCCTCAATTCAGAACTTATGTTTATCTGATTCTATTTACTGCTGGAATTCTCTTCCCAGAAATTTTGCTTTTCTTTTTCCATCTTATTTTATCTACTTTCAGAAGAGTTCCCACCTTGTTAGACAAGTTTTCCCTGATGACTTTTTCTAGTCACTCCCCTCTGTTATTTCCTAATTCTTCATCTGGTTATATCCTTCACATTAATGATCACAAGTTGTACTTTAAAAATTATTTCTTGATTTTTATTTCCTCTGTTTCCCCATAAGATTATAATCTCTGTAAGGGCAGGCATCATGTTTATTCATTCATATTTCGTGTAGAACACTGCCAGTCACTTACTAGGTACTCAACAAATATTATGGAATGAATATAAGTCTAAAAGAGAGAGATTTTTAAATATTTGCAAATTGGGTAAAAATTAAGGGAGAATACATAAATATTAACTCTTTAGGTGATAGAATCTTCCTATCTTTTTTGGAAGATAGAATCTTCCGACAGTTTTCATGCTGCCAAATGTTCTTTTTGGAAGTTCTAGAAGGAAGTGTAATTTCAAGTTAGTTTATTGTTTAATATGGAAGACACCACTACAAACATTCTCTACTACTTTTTTTCTTCCTTTAGAGGAGCTGAATAAGAAATAGCCACATCAGCATAATTCAGAATCTGTTGTCTATATCTTGAAGCTATATAATCCTTTATGAGAAGAGAGCAACTATATAGACATAATTTTTTCTTTAATTATGGGAAGAACTATCCTTGCTGTTAAATCTGAGAGCTTAGTTTCTAAATCCAAAAGATGTTATTTTCTTCCAGATCTTGCTTTATTTGTCACTAGAGACACATTGATGCTTTTCAAGGTTGCATTGCTTAAATAGGTATATGGGAAGACTAAGGTTTTAGTCTAACTTAGTGTTCTGTTATGGTTTTCTTACTTTTTAAAAATATATGATGTATATGATGATAATAATTACAGTATCAGTTTAGTATTTCATACAAGCAAAACATATAAAACAGTATTTTATCTTTAAATACAGCATGTGTGTGTGCAAAGGTATCTCACATTAATTGTGAACTCTTTTCAATAACTGTGAAGTACATATACTTTTTGAAGAATCTTTGCCAAGTTTGTATGAAGCATCAGATACTCTTATAGGATTCGGGTGTATAGTAATGACTAAGGCAATACATTTGACTTTTGTCCTGGCGTTGACTTCCTCCAAAAGTCAAGAATACTAAAGATACTAAAGAAGACAAGATATTAAAATGAAAATAAGGTCATAAGTTGATAACTGATATTCAGAAAATTTTAATGAAGTGGCATATGTGTGACTGGATACCTCTAGTTAGGTGAACAAAGGGGGCTTTTCTGAGAGTGTGCTTCAAAATTGAGGTATGATTGATGAGATAGGACCATCCTTAAGCATATCAGTGGCAATAACATTCAAGGCAAGAGAAAAGCTTGGGGGTACACACTAAGATAGGAACCACCCAGAAGTGAAGATCAAGGTAATCTATATACAGAGGACAGGAGAGAACCTGGTAGAAGGTGAAATGTAAAAGATAGGCAGAGCCATGATAAAAAAATATACTATTTTCTAAGTCTCAGGTTCAAAAAGAGCATGGACTTCAAAATAACTCTATTAGAATAATAATTAAAAATCAAACCCTTCATGAGCTTATAGATGACATAGAAACTTGCTGTCAAACATCTTTGCACAGAACTTCCATTTGAATTTTGCCACATCAATAGCAGAATGTAATATTTACTGCCTGCTTACAATATCTAAAATTTGAGTTTCTAGATTCACTTTACAACTCTTTTCCCTGTTTCATGTCAAAGAACAAGTAGAAAAAATTCATGGCAGTGTAATAACCTTGAACTGTGTAAGAACATTTGAGGATCTTTATTTTTTCTGTTTTAATTGTTGAATTAAAGAATAGGGAAGATCACGATGAGATCCCTAACCTTAAATATTTGTAACATTTTGGTAATTTTCCCAGCATCAAGGTTAGATATAGAATTTATCTCTTCTATTACTTAAGCAAGAGATCTTCTGGCCGTTCATGCAGAAATTATTTCCTGTCATTTAGATTCCACAATATTTTTCTCTAATCTGTTCTATTAGTTCAGTTCAGTTCAGTTGCTCAGTTGTTTCCGACTCTTTGTGACTCCATGAACCGCAGCACGCCAGGCCAACTCCCAGAGTCCACCCAAGCCCATGTCCATTGAGTCGATGATGCTATCCAACTATGTCATCCTCTGTCGTCCCCTTCTCCTCCTGCCCCCAATCCCTCCCAGCATCAAGGTCTTTTCCAATGAGTCAGCTCTTCGCATCAGGTGGCTAAAGTATTGGAGTTTCAGCTTCAACAATCTGTTCTATAGGTCCCCCTAATTATTTCACATGAAATAGCTTTACTCAATAAACATTTATTTAGCAGCTCATTGGATGACATTTTTATCTTTTGAAATAAGCCTTGGTCTTACTGCTTATTTTTATAGAAACTTGCTGCTGCCAATATTAGATTGTAAACCATACATTATCTATGTCAGAGTTGAAAAATTCAATACTACTCATGATACAAAATTATCAAAGTGTAGGAATGAAATGGTGCTTTAATTTGAAGTAGCGTATTGGTCAAAAAAAAAATTGCTGCAAGCATCAAACTTACTGGGAAACATTAGATGAACTTATTTCCTATTTCAGTTAGAAAATGTAAGCCATCAGAAGAAATTTCTCCAAACTCTTACCACTTTATCTATTCATTTTCCAGCACCCATTTGGTTATATACAGGCTTCCATGGTGATTCAGATGGTAAAGAATCTGCTTTCAATGAAGGAGACCTGGGTTCATTCCCTGGGCAGGGAAGATTCCCTGGAGAAGGGAATGGCTACCCACTCTAGAATTCTTGCCTGGAGAATTCCATGGACAGAAGAGCTTGGCAGGCTATAGTACATGGGGTTGCAAAGAGTCAGACACAACTGAGTGACTAACATTCAGTTATATGATAACCTCTGGATTCTTCTAAATGCATTTTCTGTTCAATCCGAAGGCAACCAACATCATATGCACTGAACTTCATCTTATATTTCACATGAAGATGTTGATCAAAAATATCTTCTATCTCTATTAATTCATCTGCATTTCCCTTTTTCTGAATCATTGTACATCAGCAAAGAACTAATCTACTATCTAGCTCATCCTTAAAAATAAAATATCTTAATCCCATTTCCTTTATCGTCTATGACTTCATTTCATTCTCTTTGCTTTGTAACAAAAATCAGAGGATTCTGTAATACCTGTCTCCAATTTCTCTCCTTCTATTCTCTTTAACCATATT
Source organism: Hydropotes inermis (assembly GCA_020226075.1). NCBI lineage: Eukaryota > Metazoa > Chordata > Mammalia > Artiodactyla > Cervidae > Hydropotes > Hydropotes inermis. The sequence goes on from CM035289.1 coordinate 58,848,870, forward strand.
CATTCACACTTCGGTTATTATATTAACACTGAAAATGCTCTTTTCAATGTCATCTGTGATCTCTATGCCACTAGATATAGCACTCATCACTTGTTTCTCATATTAAAAAATCCATCAGCAACATTTCTTCCAGTCTTCTTTGGCACACTCTCTTTAAAAGACCACAATTCCCAAATTAACTCCAGGTCAGATGGCTTTCCTGAGGTTGAAACCTGGAAATCCAACTTCCTTCATAGTATTCCTCCTGAGACTAACATATTTCTTAAACTGAATAAGGCTAAAGCTGTGCCCTGGTTCTTCCTTCATTCCCAAACCTACTTCAGTTACAACATTCTCTGTCTCAGCCGGTGGCATATCTGGTCTCTCATTTTCACCCCACATCCATCAGAAAATCTTTTCGGCTCTAACTTCATTGATGGTAGTCATAGTTTAGTCGCCAAATCACGTCCAACTTTTGCAACCCCAGGGACTGTGGCCCACCAGGCTCCTTTGTCGATGGCATTTTCCTGGCAAGAATACTGGAGTGGGTTTCCATGCTCTCCTCCCAGGGATCTTCCTAATCCAGGGATCAAACCAACATCTCCTTTATTGCAAGCAGATTCTTTTCTACTAAGCCACAGGGAAAGACTTTAGACCTGTTACTTAGTATCAAACTGCTAGCATTTTTCACCTGAATTATTGAAATGCCTCAAATCTTTTTGCTGTTGTTCAGTCACTTGGTTGTGTCTGACTATTTGTGACCCCATGGACTGAAGCACATCATGATTTCCTGTCCTTCATCATCTCCTGGAGCTTGCTGAAATTCATGCCCATCAGGTCATTAATACCATCCAACCATCTCATCCTCTGTCATCCCCTTGTCCTCCTGCCTTCAATCTTTCCCAGAATCAGGGTTGTTCTAATGAGTTGGCTCTTTGCATCAGGTGGCCAAAGTATTGGAGCTTCAGTTTCAACATCAGTCCTTCCATTGAATATACAGGGTTGATCTCCTTTAGGATGGAGTGTTTTGATCTCCTTGCAGTCCAACAGACTTTCAAGAGTCTTCTCCAACACCACAGTTCAAAAGCATTAATTCTTTGATGTTCAGCCTTTTTTATGGTCCAACTCACAACTCACATATATGGATATGACTACTGGTAAAACCATAACTTTGACTAGATGGACCTTTGTTGGCAAATAATCTATCTGCTCTTTAATGTGCTGTCTAGGTTTATCACAACTTTTCTTCCAAGAAGCAAGCATCTTTTAATTTCTTGGCTACAGTCACCCTCTGCAGTGATTCTGGAGCCCAAGAAGATAAAGTCTGTCACTTTTCCCACTATTTCCCTACATCTATTTGCCATAAATTGATGGGACCAGATGCTATGATCTTAGTTTTTAAATGTTGAGTTTTAAGCCAGTTTTTTCACTCTCATCTTTCACTTCATTCCTACTCTTCCTGTTTTTATTTTGGCATCTTCTGTTCAAGTTACACTATCCTAAGCGCAACACTCACTATTATCCATTAAACTAGCAAGTCAGATTGTATCACACTTTACAAGTACTCTCCGTGTCACTCAGGGTAAAAGCTAAAATTCTTACAATTATTAAATCCAGGTAGCTCTAACTGGTTGCCCTGCTATCTCTCTGAACCTGACTCTTATGAGCGACCCCTTACTGGCACCAGTCTGTCCCTCATACTGGCCAATGTGTTCTTGCTCTAGAGTCTTTACATGGTCTCTGTATTGTATATTTCTCTCTGCATGGTATAATTTGTTCCAGTCATCAGCATAGCTAACTCACTTTACATTTACAAATGGCAAGAGCCAGTATTTTAGTTAGTACTGCCCTTGAGCCCAGGCAAGCAGGGCCACTATTCTTTCTACATGTTGAAGGTCTTCTGAGAATTTTTCTAAACTCTCTTCTGGTATCTGGGACTAGGAAATACCTTCTAGTCAGATGTTCTAGCTAGAGTTAGACTGCAGGGTTCTCATATCTGTCTTTCCCCTTTTGGGTGCTCTTTGATGCTCTATCCCACCCATGGGGTCCACCAGATATTCTCCAATTCTATTGGAGAATAGCTCTGTATTCTTCACCCATGAAGCTATATATGGCCCTGTGGCCAGAAGGGCAGTTTAGCAAGCAAATCGCTTCCACTAGCTGGTTCTTTCTTTTTTATTATTATTATGATATTGTATTTAATTGATTACTAAAATGGTGTTCACATTGCTGAATTGGGAGACACAAGACCCATTAAGGATCTAAACTATATGTGGTCCCTTTCTGGCCCTGGATTTGGGCCAGATGTCTGGCCCTTCTCAGCTCTCACCTGTCCAAGGCTGACTGCAGTACTACCATATACAGTGGTATATGCACACATCCTATATCCTGTTCATTTTTCCTACTGACACCCAAGAAGTCCATCTCAGTCCTTCTGTAGGCTCTATGCTATGCATCTGCCAGTTGTTCAGAGGCAGCTGTGCTTAACTCCTGCAAGGGCTTCACATTGTTTTATATTGTGGAACTGGTTCTCTCTTGCCTCCATGGATGTGGTGGCACTGTGCTCACCTGTGCTGGTGATAAACCATGAGTGATGAGGAATGTAACTAGCATGAATGGGACCACTTTTCTTTGTCTGCAGTCAGGTCTTTCACCAATTGTGCCTACTGGTGGTGGTGAGTGGAAGGCAGGCTGTGGTCAGTGTTGAAAAAAATCACCTTCTAGGGATGCAGTGATTATAGCCTAAGGAATTTAAGGGCTGACATGGTTGGAAGTTGAGTAATTCTTTACTTCTGTTATGCAATTCCTAGTATGACCAGAAAAATGAATTAGTGTTCACATTTTACATCAGGCTCCAGTCCTCAATATTTGTGTTTGTGCTCATTAATAAGGAAACATTCTTGGGAAAATAATTGGCCAGGAATAACTGTGGGCAGTCATAAACAATGCAGCTTATAGTAATGACATAAAGCATTATAAATATATGGTAAAAAGGAATTCAGAGACATTATTCCAAAATACAAGTGTTCTAAAGAGAACAGGAGGAAGTGGGTTCTAGGACTGAACAAGAAGAGATGCTTGGACACCAGGAAGTTTCTTTCTGTGCTCTTATTGGATAAAAAACAAATACATAAGTACATCCTCTTTACCTGTGATTCTAAGTTCCCAGCACTAAATCACTATATCTCACACACCCATTAATTTTGTAATGTATTTTACTCATATTATTATAGTGGAGACCTTTACAAATTATATGGCTTGTTCTGTACACCCCAAGAGAGACCCTGATTTAAGACTACAGTTCTGTGATGAACTAACAGCACATCCCTAAATGATAAAGTATGTTTTCATGGCAATTGATAATCCAGCTCTAATATTTATAAGGGAGCAACAGACTGGTTCCAAATAGGAAAAGGAGTACGTTAAAACTGTATATTGTAACCCTGCTTATTTAACTTATATTCAGAGTACATCATTAGAAATGCTGGGCTGAAAGAAGCACAAGCTGGAATCAAGATTGCTGGGAGAAGTATCAATAACCTCAGATATGCAGATGACACCACCCTTATGACAAAAAGTGAAGAGCAACTAAAAAGCCTCTTGATGAAAGTGAAAGAGGAGAGTTAAAAAGTTGGCTTAAAGCTCAACATTCAGAAAACTAAGATCATGGCATCTGGTCCCATCACTTCATAGGAAATAGATGGGGAAACAGTAGAAACAGTGGCAGACTTTACTTTTGGGCTCAAAATCAGTACAGATGGTGATTGCAGCCATGAAATTAAAAGACACTTACCACTTGGAAGCAAAGTTATGACCAACCTAGATAGCATATTAAAAAGCAGAGACATTACTTTGTCAACAAAGGTCTCTAGTCAAGGCTATGGTTTTTCCAGTGGTCATGTATGGATGTGAAAGTTTGACTGTGAAGAAAGCTGAGCACGGAAAAATTGATGCTTTTGAACTGTGGTGTTGGATGAGACTCTTGAGAGTCCCTTGGACTGCAAGGAGATCCAACCAGTCCATCCTCAAGGAGATCAGTCTTAGGCGTTCATTGGAAGGACTGATGCTGAAGCTGAAACTCCAATACTTTGGCCACCTCATGCGAACAGTTGACTCATTGGAAAAGACCCTGATGCTGGGAGGGATTGGCGGCAGGAGGAGAAGGGGACAACAGAGGATTAGATGGCTGGGTGGCATCACTGACTTGACAGACATGAGTTTGAGTAAACTCCGGGTGTTGGTGATGGACAGGGAGGCCTGGCGTGCTGAGATTCATGGAGTCGAAAAGAGACAGACATGACTGAGGGACTGAACTGAACTGAACTTAACTAATGCCTGGATTTGCAAAGCCTTGATGATAAAACAATATGAAAAGAACAGAGGTAGGGGACTAGACTTACCAGACTACAGGCATATAATAAAGCTTTTTTTGTAATTTGTGTGTGTGTGCCCAGTTAAGAAGAATTCTAAAGAACAGAATAAATGGCCCAAAATTGAGTCATCTGTCTTTGGAGATACACATTTTGTAATTTAATTAATGATGAAGGCAGAACTTTAATCTGACTGGAACTTTGATCTGTCAGGAAGTATGTACTATTGGATAAATCCCAGAAGGGCATCTTGTCACTTATCTTCCCTCTACCTCATCCCCTTATTTTTGTGATTTTAAAGTTTTTTTTTTTTTTTAAGTTCACCTTATTTTTTTCATAGATAACCTTCTTGTTATATGATCTTCCCCACTCCATCTTAACACTACTATTTCAGTGTTGTCCCACTCACTTCCTCTAACAGAAACAAATAATAAAGAATTAAGCAAAGGAAAATATGGAATAAAGTAGAAGATGCTAAGTGTGCTTTCAAGTAAGAACCAGGGTTCCAGGATTAATTGCTGGAGTCCTGCAATTGAGTCATAACTTAAAAATATCACCTCCTCAGGAGTGTGGCCCACTGTCAGATGGTTAACACTTGTCCCTTAAGACCATAGTCAAATGAAACCTAGGCACTTATGGGCTTTCACTTTTCTGATGAATCATTTCAGAACTGCTTCTTTCTATGGGGTAGAAAAGTATATAGGGCAACAAACTCCTCACTGTGGCCTGTCTCTGCAGGGACCTCATGAACTAAGTCTAGACTTTCCCAATTTTAATACTGCATTCCATCAGAGTAAACAGACCTGTCATTCCCCCCACCTTTTTTCCCCCCCAAAAAAATGAAAAGAGAAAAATCCCTTTAGTCTCTAGAAATTTTGCACTTTGTTTTAAAGTCATGGTGTATCAGGGTCAGGCACTGAGAGAAGAAAATAACATCTTGGATTAATGTACATGTACATTTATAAAGTTTGTTGTTCTTTAATCAGTACAATTTACATTCTTGTCCTGAAATGCTGTGTGTCTTCATTGTCTGATGCTTTGCCTAGTTCCAGAACTCACCTTTTTGCATTTAGTGCACACAAGCATTTCATCCCAATTCTGCAGAGACACTATATTTTTTTCTCACACTATGATCTATTCTGTAACAGCTTAAAGAAAAATCTGAACAAATTTTTGGTCAAACCAACACAAATATGAAGGAAAATGAAAGCATCTTTAAATACAAACACTAGGATCATTTGAAAAAGAAAAAAAAAAGCCTCATGACATAAAAGTTTTGCAAGCACTCAGGTAAGTCAAACCACAGATGATTGTGTCTTGGAAAATCATAATGATGGGAAATTGCTAAACCCTGAGGGGGACTGAAAGGTAGTCATGCAGGTTTATGACCTCACTGGAATTTATGACCTTAAATTCAGGTTGGAAGTTAAGCAGGAAAGCTTTGCTTCTTTCTTTATCTTAGGGACTATGTTGAAGACAGCCCTTGAGAAGCAGCAGGAAAAAGGCTCAACTTCATCTGCCAGAGCTGCCCTTCCTGTCTCTCTTAGGCATCAAAGTAAGACTTGGAAACATACTACACATTCTGGCCAGCTGTTGAATAGACTTTTCTCCATAGAGAATAGGAGACTGCCATTATGAGAAGAAGGCAACCAAGTCTAAGGCAAGGTAGGGTCTATCACTTAACTGTCTACTCTGGGACTAGCTATATAACCGTGTTTGGTCTTAGAATTTTATCATTTTTAAAATAATTTAATTAATTTATTTATTTGGCTGTGCTGGGACTCTGTTGCTGTGTGGGCTTTTCCCTAGTTGTGGGGAGAGGGGGCTGCTCTCTAGTTTCAGGCTTCTTATTGCAGTCACTTCTCTTGCTGTGGAGCATGGGCTCTCGGGTGCGTGGGCTTCAGTATCTGCGCTCCCAGGCCCCAGAGTACAGGCTCCATAGTTGTGGACACAGTCTTAGCTGCTCCATGGAATGTGGAATCTTCACCAGTCAGGGATCAAATCTGGGTCTCCAGCATCACCAGGTGGATTCTTGACCTCTTAGCCACCTAGCAAGCCCTAGAATTTTTATCTTCAATGGGCATTATATTTTAATTACCTCAAATACTTTGAAACAAATAAAATAATAACTAAGATTTGATTTGACATTGCTTGACACATATTAAGTGTTCAATAAATAGCAACTGTTTGAATGCTGACATCTTTGGAGGGCTAGGAAAACCTATTACTTGAACTCTAATGAAATTAGACTTCTCTTCAGGTTTTCTTCAAGTTAAATCCAGATAACTATTAAATGCAACAAATGAATATTTTGTCATAACTAATCAATGGTATTTTTTTTCCTTTTTTAGTATATTCTCATTTATCATGCATTCTTTAATACTGTCCCTCATCCTATCGATTTAAATTTAAAACTGGAATTTTTCTGAAGCTTGATAAATAATATCAATATAGGAGAATGGCAATTCAAGTACTGTTCACCATTTACACTGTTATTGATAATAATATAGTACTTAACATTCTTACCAAAAGTGCTAATGAATGGCTCAAGGAAGAGCAAGAAGGGCAAGAAAGTGTGTCTTAAATCACAGGGCAGAGTCTTCTGATTTTAAATTTGTTCACTTAATTTTTCTCAGTGCACTTGATGTCAAATAGCACTGTATTTCTCCCAGAATTGCTCAAGCATTTAAATGGGTGAAGTTCTGAGCTGCCCTAGTGCTAGTTATTGTGGCTTTGTCTCTTTCTTAAAATGAACTAAATTACTAAGACAACAGAGGAAAGAAGGCTCAGGTATCCATTAGGAAGGACACACATAACATTGAAAAGTTATTTGGAATTCCAGAAATAGTTGATACATTTAGGAAAATCAGCAGAGCAATACTGAGAGTCAAAAAAAGGATATGACATCTACAGAGAACACATTTCTCAGATTGTCAAGGGAAGGAATATGCTTAAGTAGATAGGGAAAGAAGAAATCTTTCTTAGCTGAAATGAATAATAATCCTGGACCAAACAGACAGGAATTTTGATGAATGTAACAGGAAGTTAATTAGAATGGGGTAGTATCTTAATTTAAGCTTGCAATATAATTGACGTCATTCAGTTGTGAAGTTGTGTCTGACTTTGTGACCACATAGACTACAGCACTCCAGGCTCCCCTATCCTTCACTATCTCCTGGAGTTTGCCCAAATTCATGTCTATTGAGCCAGTGATGCTATCCAACCATTTTATCCTCTGCCTCCCCCTCCTCATTTTGCCTTCTATCTTTCCCAGGTTCCAACGAGTCCGTTCTTCACATCAGGCAGCCACAGTGTTGGAGCTTCATTTTTAGCATCAATTCTTCCAATGAATATGCAGGGTTGATTTCCTTTAAAGCACAATTTATAATGACCAGCTTACTACTAGTATCTCATATAGCTTTGAATAGTGTATATATTTCAAAGTTGAAATAGGTATTCACATTATTTTCAGAATGATATTGGAATAGTATTATTGCCAAAATGAGTGGAAAGTAATAAAAGGAAGTAGGAATAGTGGGGAGGCACCATTCCTTGATGGATCAGAAGTAAAAGATCCACAGAAGATGCTTGTTTGAGCAATAAATGCTGGAGAAGGTGTGCAGAAAAGGGATCCCTCTTACACTGTTGGTGGAAATGCAAACTAGTACAGCCACTATGGAGAACAGTGTGGAGATTCCTTAAAAAACTGGAAATAGAACTGTCATATGACCCAGCAATCCCATTCCTGGGCATACACACCAAGGAAACCAGATCTGAAAGAGACACATGCACACCCCAAAGTTCATCACAGCACTGTTTATAATAGCCAGGACATGGAAGCAACCTAGATGCCCATTAGCAGATGAATGGATAAGGAAGCTGTGGTACATATACACCATGGAATATTACTCAGCTATTAAAAAGAATTCATTTGAATCAGTTCTAATGAGATGGATGAAACTGGAGCCCATTATACAGAGTGAAGTAAGCCAGAAAGATAAAGACCAATACAGTATACTAACACATATATATGGAATTTAGAAAGATGGTAACGATAACCCTATATGCAAAACAGAAAAAGAGACACAGATGTACAGAACAGACTTTTAGAATGTGGGAGAAGGCAAGGTGGGATGTTCAGAGAGAACAGCATTGAAACAAGTTTATTATCAAGGGTGAAACAGATCCCCAGCCCAGGTTGGATGCATGAGACAGGTGCTCAGGGCTGGTGCACTGGGAAGACCTAGAGGGATGGGATGGAGTGGGAGGCAGGAAGGCGAATTGGGATGGGGAACACATGTAAATCCATGGCTGACTCATGTCAATGCATGGCAAAAACCACAATATTGTAAAGTAATTAGCCTCCAACAAATAAAAATAAATGAAAAAAAAGAGAAGATGCTTGTTTGATCTCTGGGTCAGCCCTGGGATAGGAAATGGCAACCCACTACACTATTCTTTCCTGGAGAATCCCATGGACAGGGGAGCCTGATGGCTTGCAGACAATGGGATCACAAAGAGTTGGACACAACTGAGCAACTAAGCATGAGCACGAGACCCAGGCATGGCCCAGAGTCACTAGCTCATGGTTTGAGGGGCCCTGTGCAGTCTCTGAAGCAGTCGCAAAATCTAAAGGATACAGCTATCAAGAAAGGTCATGAACTCTTCCAGGAGAAATGTAAAAAGAGTAAACTGTTTCCTAAAGGATTATATGAAATTAAAGTGGATATCACAAAGAGTGCAGAGGATGGGGAAAGCTGGACCCACGACTCAGCTCTTTGCACATGGTTTAGAGTAGCTAAAGTGTTTAGCATATTCATTCCACCTATGAAAATTAGTTATACTGAACAGATAGTAAAATTACCCTCAAACCCCATCTTTTTCTGAACTGTTTTGGTGGTGGAGAAGATGGTATTAGGGGTTTTAACCTTGATTTTTAATGTCAAAACTTCTTACATCAAGAAGTATATATACTTATATACTTATTACATCAAGAAGTGTATACTCAATATATGGGTATTGAGAATAAATTCTCTACCATTTTCAAATGTTCCCTTCTTGATTTTAAAATTACATTGAGATATCTATACAAATCGGCAATTATTACAATTTTTATTTTTGATTTTCTCATTTAACATATTGTAAAATGCTTAATCATCTATATTATTGACTACTATTTTAGTTATAGAATATTATGTTATGAGGTTGTAGATTTACATAAATATCCTATTATTGATCATTTCAGGTATTTCTGTATTTTCACTATTATAAATGACATGACATCATCTTCCATTATAAAACTTACAGCATCTCATTTCACTTTTAGAATAAATTTCAGTGTTGGGGTTACCTGTATAATGAATACAAAAACATTTATGATTCTGAAAATATTTGCTATTTTTTCATAATAATTATTAAATATATTTCTCAAAACAGTGAAATGAGTATTAATAACTACTATTAACACCATATTTTTTCATACTTCACTAATTTTTCCACTACTGTCTCTTTTCTGTTCTAGAATTCAATCCAGGCCAACCCATTGTGTTTAGGACAATTGCCCTTTAAATGACATCAAATCATACATCTTGTGATCATAAACTATGAGAACACTGCATTCTCCATTTTCAATATTTTAACTCTATTTGTGGAAATTCCTCTTATCTGAAAAAAAGATGGTGGTGAACTGTTTATATTTAGTGAGCACTTTAATTTTAAAATGATATTTATCTTAAAACTTCCCAGATAAGTGAGATTAACAGCCTAATAATTATTTAATCATTATATTAATATAGAGCCTTGTTCTTCCCCCTCACCCTTTACATTATTTGATTTTTTTTTTTGTACAGTGATGCTACCTGAAAAAGAAATAGAGACATGTGGATCTGAAAGTCACAATACTTTGTTCAGAGAATATTATGAATATTTAAAAGTGTACTCCAGTATCTGAAATAGTGCATAACACATAGTAAGTACTCTGTAAATTTATTGGAAGGATGAATGAATGTATAAATGAATGAATCTTTTTTCTTTATAAAAAGTTTAAGCATTTAAACATATCTGCACTATAATAATAAAATATTTTATATTTGTGAAGAAGTAAAAGGATGGGTAAAAATACCTTCCATCCTTGATCATGATAAAGCAGGAATTAGAAGTAAAAACTATCATTTCTACTTTAGCCAATGGCTCTGAGGACTTGTTCTTATCATTTACTGTGATTTTCTTCTGTGTTTTTAACTGTGTAAACATTTTCATCAGTATCGTCTTATCAGATCCTCACAAGAACCTTATCAATAGCCATTTTAACTATATTCAGTTACAGATGTAGCATCCAAGCCTTAGATTTTTAAGTTGCTTTTCCCCATCACATAATACAACTAAGTAGAGAAGCCTAGATTTGAACCTAGTTCAGTAAGAATCTGGAGTTGATATTCTTCTTCATTTCATTTCATTGTGTCTCTTGTCTTTCTCCAAGGATAAGCTAATAACTACTAAATCGTATGTTGACTATATGTTTCTCTCTCTCTCTTTTTTTTTAAGGCCATAATCCTAGATTTTTTTTTTTTACTTTAATTATTTTTTAACTTTTTCTTTTTTAAATTATGAAAGTATGATAACACACTTACAGGCAACTTGGAAAATGCAGTATAAAGTTACATATAGTTCCACTATATATTACAATTCTTTTTAAGTAGATAAATTGGAGTTTCAATATCAAACTCTCAAAAATTGATAGAGTGAATAGAAAGAAAAGTAGAAGGATATAGTAGACCTGAAAAGAACTGTGAACCAGTTCAAGACAAGCTCTAACATAGTTCAGTTTGTACAGCTTCACAAAAGTAGGATACAAATTCTAATAAATTGTCATTGACTGATCTGATGATCTTACATGGTTTGCTTTATACTTTTCTATTCATGGTGATGACTTGTCACTGGGTATGAAGTTCATAGTGTAGACACTTTCGGAGTGTCTATTACTCTGGAAACACAATGGAAATACATTTCAAAGTAAGTCAAAAGACAAATGTTAGCTAACATAAAACTGTATATATGCTAGTATTTCTAATATTGTAAATTGCTTTTGTTAGCTGTGACAGTCACAAAAATCAGCTTATTTTTATTTCTCATGGTAAGTTTAATTTTTTGCTTTATTCTCCTATTTAACACACACACACACACACACACACACACACACACATACCATTTGACTGATAAATTTCTGTTATATGTACAGGTGAGGTCACAATCCTTCACAAATGCATGTTGCTATGGAAAATGAAGTCAAAATATGGAGTAATAATCTGAATGGCTCATGAAATCTTTCTGTGGGTAAGTTGTCTGGCTTTTTAAATGAGAGAATGGAAACTAAAATTGGTAAGGGTGTTTTACCATAAGCAACATTTTTACATTTTCCAATTTGACCCTCATTATAATCCTGTGAAATGAGTAGGGAGGTTAGACATGATCATCCCTATATTACAATATACGTGAGTACATAGTCGTCGTTCAGTGGTGTCCAACCTTTTGCGACCCCAGAGACTGGGGCCTACTAGGCTCCTCTGTCCATGGAATTTTCCAGGCAAGAATACTGTAGTGTGTTGCCATTTCCTACTCCAGGGGGATACAATAAAGTCATATAAATTTGAAACAGATATCCTTGGATCGTGATCAGATTGGGCCACATTATATAAATCATTAATAAAAAATAAAGCATTCAGACTCTGCTATATTCAGCATCCTGTTTCCATCCCTTACCTATGCAGTTTCTATCCCTTACCTATCTGTAAGTAACTGGGCCATTACCTTTTGATTCTATTAATACCTCATTTGCCCTGCATCCTTATTCAAGAGTCATCATTCAAACATGAACAGGGGAATCAGAAAGTTTTAACCTCTACAATGAATGGAGACTTTAGAAAGGCCCCTGCTTTCAAGTTCTTGTTAGAAAATTTTTGCTTCTTTCCCTATAGAGCCAGTGGGATGGACTTGAGTGTTAAAGTCAGAAATTTGGTGTTAAAATTCCAGACCCAGCACCTGCTATTTGTTATATTTTTATCTCTTTAAGCATGAATTTCCTACCAGTAAGATAGGGTAAGAAGATCTAACATGAGTTGTTTTTTACCCACTAGACCCTGAAGAGTTGCTTCCTTGCATGATTTAACTTAGTCATTATAGCATACACATTGGTAAATATTATTCTATGTATAAACTTCTGTTCTTGTTTTTAAATGATGAATTAGGAAAAATACCAATTCAACACACACATGCTTATGAATGTTTAGTTTGCAGCAAGGTTCTTTCCCAATGAGATTTTTTTTTTTTAATAAAGGATGATTGAATTAATCTTAAAGGCTCAGTTGAGTTCAGATTTTTAAAGACATAATTCAGGTATTAGTCATGATTTTCAAGTTCCTCTTTAAGCTTTGTCACATTTCTTCTTCTACCTGTAGATAAGGAAGTTACTGGATCAGAAATGTGGCAAGCATGACTAATAAACTGCCCTCCTCCTTTCCTCAGAACTTTGATGTGGCTTCAGAATCTTTCTAATTGATGCCGGGAAAATACTACTATGGGATCAGAGTTGGCAGTTGAGATAAAAAAGGTTTCTTATCTCCACCAAAACTGGATCCTTTCCCTTCCCCTATATTGAAGCTCTGACATCTTAAATTATTTAATATGTACCACAATTCTTCCTGGCATCCCATACCACATTCAACAAATTTCTAATTTTGTGTTCTCACTGACATGAAGATCATTAGCACTTAAGCTAATTTTTCATATACATGCACCAACTTGTCAACGATCATGATAGTAGTACAAGCTGGTCTGAGACAAATTTTTCTTTCTCATCATTGTAGATGTTACATGTTCACTGTGGTGGTTTTCCTCTTTTCCTTGGAAATCATGCAAAACCACAGCTTTGTAACTGAGTTTGTACTTTTGGGGGTCTCACAGAGTCCAGATGTGCAGAAAACAATATTTGTTGTAATCTTGTTCATTTACATTGCAACTAACCAGGGGGAGCTTGCTAATTGTGGTGATCATCAGTAACAGCCCAGCACTCTGGGACTCCCCCATGTACTACTTCCTGGCTTTTCTGTCCTTCCTGGATGCATGCTTCTCCTCTGTCATTGCCCCAAGGGTGATTGTGGACTCTCTCCATGAAAGGAAAACCATTTCCTTCAAAGGCTGCATGACCCAGCTCTTTGCTGGGATGGGGGTGATTGTCCTCAGCACCATGGCCTATGACTTATATGTGGCCAACTGCAAGCCCTTGCACTATTCTTCAAGTATCATGAACCACAGACTCTGTGTCCTTCTGATGGTGGTAGGCTGGACAAGGGCCTTCGTTCATTCCATGATATAGATTCTCTTCATTTTCCAGCTGCCTTTCTGTGGCCCCAAAATCACTGATCACTTCATGTGTGACTTGTACCCACTGTTGGAGCCTGCCTGCACTGACACTCACATCTTTGGCCTTTTGGTAGTCACCAGCAGTGGATTTATCTGCATCCTAATCTTCTCCTTGTTGCTTGTCTACTATGGGGTCATCCTTCTGTCTCTGAGAACCCATAGCTCTGAAGGGCAGCAGAAAGCCCTCTCCACCTGCAGATCTCACATTGCTGCTGTGGTTTTATTCTTCATCCCACGCATATTTGTGTATGCACGACCTCCATCTGCTTTCTCCTTTGACAAAGTGGTAGCCATATTTTACACCATCTAAACTCCCTTGCTCAATCCTTTGATTTACATGTTCAGAAATAAGGAAGTGAAAAGTGCCATGAGGAAAGCATGGACCAGAATAACAGTGATTTCTAATGAAAAATAAAATGTTAAACTTAGAAAATTTTAAAGTAAGTGTAAAGGTTGTCAAACTTTCTTAGACAAAAACTTTGTGTCAAACTTATTTGACAGGTAGTAAGTCATCCAGTGCTTCCCTGGTAGCTCAGCTGGTAAAGAATCCACCTGCAAGCCTGGAGAACCAGGTTTGATTCCTGAGTCAGGAAAATCCACTGGCGAAGGGATAGGCTACCCACTCCAGTATTCTTGCATTTCCCTGGTGGCTCAGCTGTTAAACAGTATGCCAAGAATGTGGGAGACAGGTCATCCAATAAAAGACCATTAACATGGGGCCTGGGAAATAATGCTTTCTCTCCAATCACTTGTGAACTCTAACATGGCAACTCTGTTTCTTTATATGTAAATGTAAAAATAATTGAATTTTATGCATATTGGAATCTATTTTTTTTTTTTAAAGAGAGCCATTACTGATCAGTTCACTTGCTACTCATTTGATGGTTTATAAAATTCTTATGGCGGGAAGAAAGAAAATATCTTACAGATTAGAAACAGGAGCTTACTCAAGCTATCCCAGATGAAAAGAAGTTTATATTTAGGATGCTACTGATGAAAATCAGGACACAGGAATAGAAGAGACCAAAACAATCACAAAACTTCCACTGTAGGGGTTCCTGTAGCACAGGTTTATAAATAGCAAATTCCAACCTGGATTTCAAGGATCCCTTCCCTATCTACTCTTTTACTCTTATAGAACTCATAAATTTCTGATATATCATATAAATTACTTTTATTGTTTTTAATGTAATCAATATTATTGTTATTTTGTCTGCTTTTTATCTTAGACAATAAGCTGTGCTTCATGGATTTTTTTTTTTTTTTTCTTTTGTTCATTCGTGTGCTGTCAGCATCCAGGAAAGCCTATGTAGAAGCTCTGTTGAATAAAAGCTCTGTTGAAAGAAATATCTTTCCATATTCAAATTGAAACTCATATATAATATTAACACACTAACATGTGAGTTTTGGCAAAGGCGTGTGATTAATTATTGCTGCTATTAGCCCTTAGATATTGATGATAGGGCTTCCCTGGTGGCTCAGACGGTAAGGCGTCTGCCTGCAGTGAGGGAGACCTTGGTTCAATCCCGAGTTGGGGAGATTGTCTGGAGAAGGAAATGGCAACCCACTCCAGTACTCTTGCCTGGGAAATTTCATGGATGGAGGGGCCTGGTAGGCTACAGTCTATGGGGTCGCAAAGAGTCAGACACGACTGAGAAACTTCACTTTAAACTTTCACTTTTAATTGATTATAACTGTAATTCATGCTTTGATACAACACAAAGACAGTATTTAAAATAAATTCTACATTCTAGTTAATTCTCACATCTAAGTCTAGATATAGTATATATACAGTGAAATAGTAAATTGATACAGTCACTGTGGAGAATAGTATTCCTTAAAAGACTAGGAATAAAGCTACCATATGGCCCAGCAATCCCACTAATGGGCATATACTGTGGGGAAATCATAATTGAAAAAGACACATTTACCCCAATGTTAATAGAACTGTTTACAATAGCTAGACATGGAAGCAATCTATATATCCATTGACAGATGAAAGGATAAATAAGTTGTGGTACATATATACAATGGAATACTATTCAGTTATATAAAAGAATGAATTTGAGTCAGTTCTAGTGAGGTGGATGAGCCTAGAGCCTGTTATAGAGAGGGAAGTAAGTCAGAAAGAAAAAAAAAAACAAATATTGTATATTAACTCATATATACAAAATCTGGAAAATTGTATTGATGAACCTGGTTGCAGGGAAGGAATGAAGATGCAGATACAGAGAACGAACTGGTGGACACAGTTGGGGAAGCAGAGAGTGGGACAAATACATAAATAGCCCTGACATACATACAGTAATGTGTGTAAGATAGCTAGTTGGTGAGAAGTTGCTATAAAACACAGGGAGCCAAAAAAAAAAAAAAAAAAAAAAAAAAAAAAAAAAAAAAAAAAAACAGGGAGCCCAATCTGGCGCTCTGTGATGACCTAGAAGGGTGGGATGGTGGGAGGAGACAGAGGCTCAAGACAAAGGTGATGTTCGTATAATTATGGCTGAATTGCATTGTTGGACAGCAGAAACCAACACAATATTACCATTCGCCTGCAATTAAAGACTAAGTAAAGAAAAAATAAATAAATAAAACCATTGCTCTCTACTCTTTTTCTCATTCTTTATTTGTCATTCCTTTTTCCATTTCTCACTCAATTAAATCTGACTTCTATGCTTTAAGAATTTCTGATCCAAATAAAATCACTTAGAGCCTTAAATTTAAATTATATTAATGAGTTTAATCTATCCAGAGTTTCCAAATTATTCACTGGCAAGTTTACCTTAATGAGATATAAATTTAAATGAACAGAGTTTAAATTAAGACCCTAATTTGTGTTAAGAGTACACCTGGGACAGAGAAGGAAAAAAATGTACTTAATGTATGCAACACTCAGCTATCATCAACTCCCACAATCAAATGGCCATAGTCAGCCGAATTCAGTAAGCCCTGGCCTTGATGTAACAGACCAGGATTTCAGTTGGGTAATCTGATCACTCAGTCTACAATACAATTCAATTCACTCAGGCTCAGCTCACTCAGAGATTGAAGGAAATTCCAGAGATTGTTGATTCGACTTCTTGACTTTGGCCCATTCAGTACTCTCCTTTGAAACTACCCTTGTAAAAATTGCCAACCAGAACTGGAAAGTTTAACCATTCTCTCAAAGTTAGGGAGTTAATTTTGGACTATGACCAGGCAGTTCAATGCATGGACTAAGTCACTTGTTATTTATTTATTCTTTTTTTAGGCCAAGAAAACTTATGACATTAGTATATATATTGTATTAAAATTAAAGCAATTTGGATTCATCCTTGAGAGATTTGTATTCTAGCCTGTTCTGTTACTAACTAGCTGTGTGAACTTGGTGATTTATTTCACTTCTCTGGCCCAGAATTCTTTTGTTTAGGGTAGATTAATGAAATCTATCTATCTCTCTATATCTATATCTATATCTATCTATCTATGTATATATATGTGTGTGTGTGTGTATTTCTTTTGCATATTCTCTGAGTCAGAGATTCTTTATTTTCATGCTGTATATTTTGGTATTTAGAGAAACTTTTTAGAAGTAGGTCTTCATATTCCCATTTAATTAATGGTCAGACTAAGGGTCAAGGACTTTAAAGTGAAAGTGTTAGTCACTCAGTCATGTCCAACTTTTTGTGACCACATGGACTGTAGACCGTCAGACTCCCCTGTCCATGGGATTCTCCAGGCAAGAATACTGGAGTGTGTAGCCATTCCCTTCTCTAGGGGATCTTCCTGACCCAGGGATGGAACCAGGGTCCAGTGTTGCAGGCAGGTTCTTTACCATCTGAGTCACCAGGGGAGCCCAGAGAGTTTAAGGAACACATCAAACATCTTCCTCAGGATTCTTCTAGTCCATTTGTTTAAAACAAACAAACAAACAAACAAAAAACAAAGGCCATGTGTTGGAATGTGATTTTTCCCTACAGTTTCTCTGAGCTGCTTGGACTTGCTGGTTGCGACTAGACCCTTTAGCAAAAGTGCAAATCTTGGTGCAATCTATTCATGGCATTCCCTCACTTCAATTGCTGTCTGCTTTCACCTATACATATCCTTGGCCTCTCACTTCGTACTTATTGAAGATGCCTAGCAGGCAGTGTCAGACCTTACAGGTAATTCCCAGACCACAGTGCTGGTTGTAATATGGTCTCCCAGGTAGGAAAGTGACTTTTTGATGTAATCTATGCTGTCTTCAATACCTTGTGCTGTGTTGTGCTTAGTCACTCAGTCATGTCCGGCTCTCTGAAACCCCATGGACTGTAGCCCTCCAAGCTCCTCTGTTCATAGGATTCTCGAGGCAAGAATACTGGAGTGAGGTGCCATGGCCCTCCTCCAGGGGATATTCCCAACCCAAGGACCGAACCCAGATCTCACGCATTATAGGCAGATTCCTCACCGTATGAGCCACCAGAGAAGCCTAAGAACACAGGAGTGGTTGGCCGAGCCCTTCTCCAGGGGCTCTTCCCAACTCAGGAATTGCGCTAGGTTCTCCTGCATAACAGGCAGATTCTTTACCAGCTGAGCTACCAGTGAAGACTCTTTCATACCTCACAGCCCTTCAAAAGCAAAGAGCTAACTCTGTTTCTTTTAAGAGTGCCGGGAGCCAGCACACGAGATCCCACCCATGACAAGGTCATGAGGAGGAGACCTGACAAGCAAGGCAGATCAGGACTTCAGGGATTTCGAAAAGCTGCCCCAGCGCTCACCTTAAAGATGATCTCTGTCTTTCTGATGCTTGCTATATTAGACTACTCCCTAATTTCTGTGACATGGGTAGATGGCCTTCCCTGATCTCTTTCCAAACAGAATCAACCTAGAACTTTAATCAATATGTCCCCCGGGTGGTGGTATCCTATAAGATTATCCAGGATGAAGGGAACGTTTCAATTTAGACCCCTTTGCTGGCATTCTAGCCGGCTTGGCAAATGCGTACTAATGCACATGACTGCTCACAACACCTTAATCATAAACAGCATAAAGAACCTGATTACACAAAAGGCCCTAATAGGCACAGAGACCTTTGGGGGGGGGGGGGTGAGGAAACACTATTAGAGAACATAAAAATTTATTCTAAAAGTGGTTATAGTTAAAGATTTAGAAAAATAAGAGTTTAGAATTATTAATTTTAACCAGGAATGCTAAACGGGGCTGCCTCACTGGAGCTGCAGAGTCTTTGTGTGGTAAACCTTTTAGATAAATTTAACTGATAACTTCTGCAAAAGGACTGACCTTTGTGTTCATTAAAGAATAGATTATGGAAAACAGCTTTGCATTTACCTAGGTCATAAAATGTCAATAGGCCCCGAGGCCAGAAGATAATATACAAGACTCTCACAAAGAAGTATGCAGAAAACACCCTGGTTTCCTGTAGGATAAGCTGATGTAATATTAAACTATCTTCCCCTTAAAAATGTACTAACTTAGAATATAAAAGCTATGGTAAAAAAAAAAAAAAAAAAAAGATTTGCCAGACTCTGCTGCACCCCCCATCTGGTCTCTCTCTCTCTCTCTCCCCCTCCCCCTCGCAGACTTGGCCCTATCAAGGCTGGTCTCACGTGTCTTCTCTCATCGATGCCGTTCTTCCTGAGGGTACCCCCTGGATCCTACGGAGGCTGGACCCCTGCATAAGAGGAAGAGCATCTATCTTGATAAAGAACATACATGAGACACGTATTCAAATTTCTTTCTCTTTTACTTCTTTCCTGTCTCCCTCTATATATTGATTTTAAAAACCTGAATAGGATTAGAAATGGAAGGTTTGAACATCAATAATGTTAAATTAAATAAATATTGATTATTGTTGTTGCTCAGTCCACAAGTCTGACTCTTTTGTGACTTTTCTGACTCTGCCAGACTCCTCTTTCCATGGGATTCCCAGGCAAGAATACTAGAGTGAGTTGCCATTTCCTTCTCCAGGAGATCTCCAGAGGCAGAAATTAAACTCACGTCTCCAGGACTGGCAGACAGATCCTTTACCACTGAGCCATTTTCATCACCCCAAGTATTGATTATGAGTAATTGCCTGTTAAAAAGGAAGCATAGGAAATTCAAGAGACTGAGAAATTTGCTTAAATTCACATAAAAGCTAAATAGAAAGGCCAGGACTCGAGTTTACAGTACACATTGCATCTCTGAGCCTTTTACAGGTTTCAGATGTCCTCATGCCTCTAGAAGAGATGGGCCTAAAGAAACCTTATGGAGACGGAAAGAGAATTCCCTCACATCAAATCACATACACTGAATTGGCCCCCGGGTTTGCTTTTGCTCTTGGACTGTCTGAACTAGGCAGCTTGTTGCATAACCTTTGGGACTGGCCTGGGGGAAATACTTTCCTGAGGCTGAAGGCCTGTCTTAGGCGTTTGCAGACTTTTGTGGGAGTTACTATAAACATCCGATGCAATGAAAAGAAAGCACTTAAACTCATGATTTTCCAAAAGATATATTGTGGGAAGAAAGCTGACTTCAGAGGTGTTTCTCATTCAGAATGCAGAAATAGTTTTCTCCACAAAATCTCCAAGAAGCAAATTAAGAAATTGACCCCATTTTTCACAAGACTCCTCTCTGCTTCAACAAGAAACATTTTTCTGTCTAAAAAAGTATTTCTGAGGAAGAGCTTGTGAATTATCGCCACATGCAGAGTTCCCTTTCTCCATAAACTCCTTGCATCCCATGATCTCTTGAGATAAATCCCAAGATAAATCTTAATGAAATATAGTTTGTATGTTTTATTCACGTTTCATATAATTTAACTTCTAAGTAAATTAAAGTTGAAGATGTGCAAATATTTTATTGGAAGTCACCTGTTTGTTCATAAGAGGTAAGTTTGTTCATTCTCTCTGAAATATTTTCTTCTAATTGCCTCCTAAAGACCAAGCTCTTAGAATCTTTAGTCAGTGAGTCTTCTAACGAATGATGGAGGTCCTGGGGAGTGTTCACACCAATGAAGGGTTATGTTGATCCACTGCTCCTAGGCTTTCCTTGGGGCTGGCACATAGCTGTACTACCTCTTAAAAGCATCTCTGCTCACAGAGCGTACGTACAATGAACTGGATTGAGGCCAGCTTGGTAGAAATTTCTGTCTTGGAGAGCTTCTTGTTGAAAATGTAGGTCATTGCTGATGTTTCTAGGACAGAATACAAAATAGAACTGTGATTTCTACACAGTTGAATTTTCAAGCCCCCTGACAACCCTTTTCTCATAATCAGACTCCCTTTTTGGTTTAGAGGAAAGTGACTGTGTGGTCAGTCAGGAAGAAAGAAGCTGAACTGTGATGAAATTTTGGCTCAAACTACCCTCTCTAATATTTTTGCTCACCTTCCCACTCTGTCTTTCTGTATCCTATCCCTGACTCTTCTTTCCCTGGTTTCTGCTCACTCTCTTTCCTCTCTCCTGCTCTAACTTCATTAGTCTGCTTCTTTCTTCCTCTTCTCTATAATCCATTTAGGTTCATTTAGTTTTATGCTTTGATATTAGCCTCAATATGCAGTTTAATGAACCTGATTTTGGAGTCAGGACAGAAATTTAAGGTATCAATTTGACATCCTTCTCTGATGGCTCAGAATTTCTTTTCTAAGATGCAATCTACATGATGATGGGGATTTGATATTTTATATGACATGTGGGTGAGTGCTAGGCTATCTAGGTACATCCTTGTCTAGATATACCCAAATTTCCTTAGTTAAAATACTCTGTATCACAGGTCAAACTTTGTAACTAGAAAAGAACAAACAAATGGCCACAGTTGCCTTGCAAAAAAAGTATGGAAGTCAGATGAAATAACACAAGGGAAAGCTTGTTTGAGTGATAAGATTAGATAATAAAACTAATATTTAATCTAGTATTGCCTTATTCAATCATATGTGTATGGAAACCCACATAGCAATGTAGAAGCAGAGAAGATATAGACACATGTCTATTTACCTGGAGGAAAAAAAATACAGACTTTTGGCCCCAAATATAATTGAACTGGTTAAAATTTCACCAAGTGAAAGTAAAAATCTAAGGATGAAGGAAGCAAAAGCAGTTTCCTCTACCACTAGTATTACTGTATCATTCTATTACTTGAATTTGGAAGATACCATCTTTATTCTTTCTTATAGTATTTCTGTGCATTTTCATATTAGTTTCGAATGACTTATCAATTTACTTTAATATGAATTTTCAGATACTTATCCTCTTTCTGATTAATCACCAATCCTTCATGCCATCAGAGACACCAACAAGTCAGTCATCAGGTATGTACTAAGAGCCTATTCATCATCCAGAGTCAACAGATAGAGCATAGAAAAGTGTCCTTAGCCTCTTCGCAACCAAGTTGGTGAAGTGGCGGGATGATCCAGGGATGTTTGGAAATAAGTACTGAATTCTGTCATAAAACTCTGAGGGCGTATTGATCCGACCTAATGCATACATTAAGTCTTTATGTCCCCAAATATTTTCTTTGCTTACTTAAAGCAAAATAAAATAAAATGACATGAACTGGCTTTCACAGTGGTCTATTATCTGCCCACAGATTTTCTTTTACAGCTTTCTGATTTAATGAGAGTGCAGTCTTTATGGAGAGAAGATATATTTTTCCTAAAGCAATGCATGCTGTTCTTCTTCTAATGATATTTAATCATTCTCTCCAAACTGCTCCTCTCCTCACAGAGGAGGGCCCCCTGACTCTTGTCTTCATCTCCTATTGGAAACTAATGCACTGAAATTGAATAATCATTAACTTGTTCTCTTTTTAAATACTCATCAGAGATTACTGGAACTGTCATTTGGAGTGAGTGAAAGTTGCTGAGTTGTGCTCAACTCTTTGAGACCCCATGTACTATACAGTCCATGGAACTCTCCAGGCCAGAGTACTGTAGTAGGTAGCCTTTCCCTTCTCCATGGGTTCTTCCCAACCCAGATATCACATCCAGGTCTTCCACATTGAGAGCAGATTCTTTACCAGCTGAGCCACAAGGGAAGCTCACGAATACTGCAGTGGGTAGCCTATCCCTTCTTCAGTGGAAATTCTGACCCAGGAATCAAACCAGGGTCTCCTGCATTGCAGGCAGATTACTGCAAATTGAGCAATCAGGGAAGCCATTTTGAGATTATAGTTATTATAACATTTCTAAATCTTTTAATATTATTTTAGCTAGACTACAAGGAAGCCTAAAGTTTTATTTAGATGTGTAAATTTATTAGAGGTAAGTGGACATTGTGACTTACTGATATGGAAATATTTATTCTATTTAAGGAAACCCAGTATAAGCTTACTGAATACTTGGGTTTCAGAGACTTGTTGGAAACCTCAGCTTAACATATCAAAAGCCATAGCTCAATTTCTTTCTCATATTTGAACAGTCCAATCAATTTATTCTCCAGGAATCTTTCTACTTTTGGCATTAAAATTCACTTGCATTATCACATAGACTTGTGTGCAATTTTATGCAATTAATCATCTTACATAGAGGAATGTTACTTCTCCAACTTGATTGTGAAGAGGTAGAGGGCATCTTTCCATTCCCTGTCAGTTGACTCTAGATATGAGTAGCTTCTTAGTACATGTTTGATGACTGAGTTGATGCTGTTATTGATGCATTGAAGGAATGATAATTAATCAGAAAGAGGAAAAGTGTCTCAAAACTCATATTAAAGCAAATTAATAGATCATTTGACATTAAAGTGAAAAAGGACAGAAATATTATAAGAAAGAATGAAGGTGAAATCTCTCAAATTGAAGTAACAGAATAAAATGGAAAGGAGAGCAAATTTGATAGATTTTAGTGTATAAAATTGAAAAAAGCTCATATATTAAAGGTATTAAAATTTTATTGAAAAAAGATTTACATAATTCTAAATGAATGAAATATAAGTATATACAAAATATTATGCACTGTTGCTAATCAAAATGCATGTAATTTTAACTCCGATAATCAAGTAAATATGAGTGCCCCATGTTAGAGTTTTATTAGAAATTCAGGCCCTATTGTTATAAATATAGCAATATAAATATAAATATTATAAATATATATATAATAAATATAAATTTCCAATATAAATAATGGAAAAATACAGTTGGTGCATAAGAAGAAATGTTTAAGTATATAAATACACACACATGATCCTGAAAACACTCACAGAATATGTAAGGAACTAACATTTTCATCCAGTGAGTGAAATTGGTTAATTATGAATTTTTCAAGGGTACTTTTCACAGTCTGTAATCTACCATAAACTTTGGAGTTTTTATTATGCAAATATGTTCATTCTATTTTTTCTAAAGTATATTGAAATATCCAAATGGAAAGATTATTTAATAGTTGTTAATGATTATGAAATATGCATATTTATATAAGTAATCCCTGGGACATATTTTGATGAAATTATTACAGTAACTAAAGGTTGTATAAGAGGAGTTTATTCAAAAGTTTTTCATTAGGATGAAAATTTGTAAACAACGTAAGTCAAGATAAATGATAGAATTTATATTATGAGATTTTGATACATTGATTTATAGTTGCTAAATTAATAATTACAGTATGGATACTCTTTAACAAAATGTGAAAGGCTTTTAGTAATCAAAAATGAAAATCAGAAAGTATAAAAGTATTATAAGATGATTAAAATGTTACATGTGTATGCTTATAAAAATAATAAAATAGAATAATGGGAGATATTAATATGTTTAAATCCTGAAATACATTTAAAAATCATATCTTAGATAAAAATTGGAAGAGTACAAACCTCTGGAAAATAGTAGTAGGAGAATCAGATATGGGACAGGACATTCTATGAGTTTTAGAAATATAAGAATTGGCACTTCATATTGGATCTATAGGGTGTGAAGATTAATTTGATACATTTCTTAATAGCATGGGTAATGGATTATTTCAAACATATAGTAATTTTTTCTCAAAATGCCAGTTTCAATGATTTACTCAAGTATCTCATGTGCCCTAATTGGCAGTGAAAGTAATAGTATGATTGCAACTAGCCTAAAAGTTGGAAAAACAATTTTTTCTTAAAGCTTAATCCAAACATGATTTTGAAGAGATCAGAAATAATGGGTGCAACCTGGTTTCCAAATCAAGAAATGTGTTTTTTCAAGAAAGAACCTCCAAAAATATTATTAAAAAATATATAGAATATAAAAAATTATATATAAATGAATTGTATATATAAAATTCAGTAGTTGATATGTATACACATCATATGAGCATATATATCATATACACATATATCTATTGGAATCTCTAATTGTCATTTGAAGAAAAAACATCAAGACATTAAAGTGACCTGATCAATATCATACAACAAAGTCATTAACTCTTAGACTTTGGCAAAGAGCACAGTCATTGATGTTTCCCCTGCACAAAATCTTATTCCCTATAGGAAGAACTGGTTAAAGCATGAAAACCAGCATAAGAAACATTATTTCATAATTTAGTGCAATGCACAAAACTTGGAGATATAGTGAGTTATATGTTTTGATGGAATTATAACTCTAAAAGTTCTAATTTCAAGTCCAAATACATTTCTATTATTGCCAAGTCACCATTTCCCCCACTTCCTTTGCAGATGAACTGCTTCTCAGCTATGCCTGTTTAACATTCATCATAACCATGGAGATGAACAGCAGTGTGAACAAGTTTGTTCTGCTTGGGTTAACACAGAATCTACTAAAGGACAAAGTAGTATTTGTGATCTTCTTGCTTCTATACCTTGCAACTCTGTTGGTAAACATCCTAATTGTGATGACCATATGAAATAGCCAGACACTTGGGAGCCCAATGTACTTCTTCCTTTTCTACTTATCCTTTGCTGATGCCTGTTTTTCAACAACCACTGCCCCTAGGTTGATTGTAGATTCTGTATCTGAGAAGAAAGTCATATCCTTCAATGGATGCATGACCCAGATCTTTGCATTTCACTTCTTTGGGGGCATGGGGATCTTGGTACTTGTCCTCATGTCCTTTGATCGCTATGTGGCCATTTGCAAGCTCCTGTGATACACAGCCATCATGAGCCAGAGTGTCCATGTCACACTGGCGAAACTGGCCTGGGTGGGGGCCTGTATCCATTCTTCAGCACAGATTCTCTTGGTTTTGAGATTACCCTTCTGTGGCCCCAATGTTACTGATCACTATTTTTGTGATACGCAGCCATTTTTGAAACTTGCCTACATTGATACTTATGTCATCAATCTCCTCATAGTGTTTAACAGTGGGGCCATATGCATGGTGAGTTTCACACTGCTGCTAATCTCCTATGTTTTCATCTTATGTTCTCTGAGTAATCATAGTGCAGAAGGAAGAAAGAAAGCCCTATCTACTTGCACCTCCACATTATTGTTATTGTATTATTCTTTGTACCATGTATATACACATACACTCACCCTGTAACTGCATTTCCAGTGGACAAGATGGTGGCTGTGTTTTATAGTATTAGGACATTTTTGCTCAACCCCCTGATTTACACTCTGAGGAATGCAGAAGTCAAACAGGGCATGAGAAAGCTATGGTGCAACAAACTTTGACTCAAGATGGCAAAGGGCAGAAGATACCAATTGCTAATTCTGCCACAGAATAGATAAAACTGGATTGACAGAAAAGGCAAAATGTTCTCATCCCAGTGTGGACAACATAGTTCTCTTCCAGTGGGACCTGTGTGAATATAGGCAGAATCTATAGAGCACGGATTTGCATTATTTTAACCAATGTCTCATGGAGAGACAGAACATGAAGTGCAATCACAATTGTGGGAGCACAAGACCATTTCTCACTTCTGCCACTTGCTTTGATCCTTCTACTCTTTTGAGGCTCGAGAGCCAGATTCTGTTGTTTCTGTAGCTTTATTTATTTTGAACACTGTTTTGGTTTGATTTTCTTTTTCATGTTTCTTATTCAAGTTTTATCCTCTGTCCTTGATTTATGTCATCTATTTTGTTGTTAAACCAGTGCTGGCACTACTGTGTACCATATCTTTTCTGGCTCAAGAGTCAGTAACATTAAGTCATTCCCAGAAACTTAGTCTCTCCAAGGAGCATAAATAGCAAATAGTTAAGCTCCTATTTTATGCTTGTCTCCCTCTTGAAACACCCTTAAAAATTGGCCTTTCCTTTGCCTACAGTGTACAGGGAAATAATTAACCTTCTATTCAGACTAGGCAATTATATTTATAACTAAAGTATTCTCTGTATTGATCCATAATTTTTATATAATTTAATATTTTTGTTCATCATGCTAACTATTATTTTATATTATTTAATTTTACATACTTATTAATGTTTTTGTAATTTAAATCTTTGGACAATTCTCAGATATTTGGTAATCAGTGATAATTTTATAAAATTGTTAGAATTATATAGCATGTTATTGATGAGGCCATCCATACAAAAAAGGCAACAACTGACATATAAAACAAAGCTAAAAACAGAAGATGCCCACAGAAGTGAGACTCCCAGCTTGGAAACACAGAACAAAATATGTCAAGAATGAAAACTTTTTCCAACATATTTTGCTATGAAGGGAAAGAAATTAATTGAATAAGTTTCTGACAACAGATTAGTGTTGAAAAAGTGATATTTTAGGATGAAGGAAACGACAGCATGTTTCATGATGACAGGAATGATCCTGAAGAGAGCAAAAGGGGGCAAGGGAGCGATTATCAGATCATTGCTCTTATGTAGAAGGAGGAAATGGGATCTGTCTGGTACACAAGTGGAAATGTTGGCTTGGAATAGTGGTTACTGTTGTTGTTTAGCAACTAAGTCATGTCTGACTCTTTTGTGACCCTATGGAATTTAGCCCGTCAGGCTCCTTCTGTCCATGGGATCTCCCAGGCAAGAA
This sequence comes from Hydropotes inermis, assembly GCA_020226075.1. Taxonomy (NCBI): domain Eukaryota; kingdom Metazoa; phylum Chordata; class Mammalia; order Artiodactyla; family Cervidae; genus Hydropotes; species Hydropotes inermis. The sequence continues at coordinate 58,876,492 of CM035289.1, forward strand.
TACTGGAGTGGGTTGCCATTTTCTTTTCCAGGGGATCTTACCAACCCAGGGATGGAATCCCTGTCTCCTGCATAGGCAGGCACATTCGTTATGATTAAGTCACCAGGGAAGCCCTGTGATGGTAGAGCTGATAATTTACAGGGGATAGAATTCTATAACAGAGAGGGAGGCTGATTAAGTGGGCATGGATGTTGGGGGTGGGAAGAAGGGGTGATGTGAGTTTGTAGAAATACTTTAAGTTTTTCAGGTATTCTCTTAAGTAGAAAGTCAAGTCATTGGTTGGGACTGAAGAAAGAAGAGAAGGTATTGGGATTTTAAAGATAACGGGAAAGGTGAAAATATAACTCTAGCCCTTCATCACTACTTGCCCTAAGAGACTTTTATCCACTTTAGAACAGTGAGAGGATAGATGGATGCTGGGATTGCAGCAGAGAAGGCTCACTTGAGATCCAGTTCAGGTATTTAAAGTGAGAGTAGTTAGGGACTTCCCCGGCAGTCCAGTGGTTAAGACTCCATGCTTCCACTGCAAGGGGCACGTTTCGGGGCTTCACAGTATTTAAAAAAAAAAAAAAAAAAAAAAAAAGTGAGACCGCTTAGTGCAGTCCTAAAGCATACTCATGGGATAAAGCACGTCTTAGTTAAAAATACACATAGCAATTAACATTCCCTGAAGACAGGTCGATCTACAAATTCCTTTATATTTATTTTTTCTCAAAAGAGTAAACATTTTTTTTTTCTCTTGAATGTGATGGATGGATGTCTTTATTACCTTGATGCACGTAATATGTCCAAATTAATCAAATTGTAAGCAAATTAATCAAATTGTAAGCATAATTAAGTGTAGTTTTTGTGTTACCAATTATAAAGCTGAGTTTCAAATTCCTTTTTGCCTTTTCATACTGTCCATGGTACAAGCCGTGGTACAAGCAAAGAGTCAGATACACTACTTAAGGACTGAACAATAACATATTCCTTTAGAACTAGGTGAAATTTGAAAGTTGGATAAAATACTATTCAACATGAGCGCCACCTTGTGGGAAGACAGCATAAGGGCCGAATTAACCAAAAGGTAGAATCTAAAGAAATAATCACCAACCAGGTTGCCCTAATCTGTCTGTGCAGGGAAACGCCTGTGTGGCTTGTTTCCTTATCTACTTAAACAATTGTCCTTGGAATTGGTCTTTAAGGATATATCATAGCATTGGCTTAGCTTATTTTTTCGCATATGTGACAAATTCCCAGGTTAAAAGAACCTATTGTCAACTCTTTAGTAACAAGTCAATTAGAGATTCTTTACCACCTGAGCCACAAGGGAAGTCCTAGATGAAGGCTCCGGATATAATCAAAGTCCACTCCAATCTGAGAGCACGGTTTTCATTACGGATTTCTACGACCTAAATGGAGGCTGCTGCTGCTGTTAAATTGCTTCAGTCCTGTCCGACTCTGTGCGACCCCATGAACAGCAGCCCACCAGGCTCCTCTGTCCCTGGGATTCTCCAGGCAAGAATACTGGATTGGGTTGCCATTTCCTTCTCCACCTAAATGGAGGAGGGGACTCTAATCGCATGTTCCTAGAAGCCTTAAAGTGAAAGTTGTTCCGTCATGTCCGATTCTTTGGGACCCCACAGACTATACAGTCCATAGAATTCTCCAGGTCAATTCTGGAGTGGGTGGCATTCCCTTCTCCAGGTGATCTTCCCAACCCAGGGATTGGATCTTCCCAACTCCAGGTGATCTTCCCAATACAGGTCTCTGCAGGTAGATTCTTTACCAGCTGAGCCATGAAGGAAGCCCAAGAATACTGGAATGGGTAGCCTAACCCTTCTCCAGAGAATCTTCCTGACCCAGGAATCAAACCAGGGTCTCCGGCATTGCAGGCGGATTGTTAACTAGCTGAGCTGCCTGTGAAGCGTAGGTCCCTACAATGTTCCCACAGAGCTGATTGAGATGCTCACCCATGATGAGTTAGCTTTATCAGGCACCACTGATACTACAGTGACCTCCCTACATACCCAGGTGTGTTAGCATCCTTCTCTGACACTACTCATCAGGAATAGGAATATTGGCATTTGTTGGTTCGTCAGTCATCCTCCAGTAGCTGGGATCCTTAGGCCAATTTCTGTTGAAGAATGCCCTGGTGTGAAACAATGCAGAGAGATCATTCTGGAAAAAAATTGGGATACCAGAGGTAGACCCTAGGAAATCCACCATTCTCACGAGGTTCCATGAAGAGCTTATTTTCCTTCCCTACAAAGACTGTACATTTTTTAACCTGAATCATCATGCATCTTATTTTTTCTTTCTTCTCTTTCTTCTTCCTGCCCTATTCTGGTAGCAAAAAAAAAAAAAAAAGTCTCATTGAAGAAATTCACCAAGACTCCTTCCATGGCTATCATTTTATAAAAATGTCCAAGCCTAACAAAAAGTAAAAGTATTTCTTAACAATAAATTTTATACATTTTAAGTGTTTTTATGTGTGGGTGTGTACATATACCCAGTTAAATATTATGGAACAATGCAAGTCCTATCAGATAATTTTATTAAAGAGTTTTAGGCAAAAAGGGAATAAAACTCCATTCTTTATCAATGAGGTGTTAGGTTGAAAGAAGTGAGGGAAGGAAAATATTGATCAATTTCATTTTGCTTTGTGATCTTATTTGTATTTGTTCTTGATGTGATTTACTGTTGGTTGAAGCTGTGGCTGTCATGTCTGTGTTCATGCTTCAGAAAAGAAGCTAATGTTATAATTACTGATATTATAAGAATGTCTATTTCCTTAATGTATCATTTCAAAAAGAAAGCCAAAGTGGAAAAAAATGAAACCAGTAAGGGGATATGTTCTCCAGTGTCCAGAATTCAGTGCTTATTTTCTGAGTTGTGTCGACTCTTTGCGACCCCATGGACTGTAGACTGCCAGGATCCTCTGTCCATGGGATTTTCCAGGCAATAATACTGAATCAGGTTGCCATTTCCTGCTTCAGCGGCTTTTCCCAGCCCAGGGATTGAACCCACGTCTTTTGTTCCTCCTGCACTGGCTGGCAGATTCTTTACTACTGGGCCACTGGGAAGACATGTTACACCTAAAATTTTCACCAATGTTTGAGAGCAAGTATGTATATGTTAAAAATAAATCTATATCTTCTCATTGATTTGTGATAGCACCATTATGGAGATTGTATCAATACACAGCAGTAACAAATGCAGTCATATCCCTGAAGGGCAGAGGATGATAGTGGTGTAGACATTCAACTTGCAAATCCTGAAGTCCAAACTGATAACTGACTTCAGATGAGACCAAGGCTGAAGCTGAACTTCAGATCATCCTTATTTAAATACCTTGTGCAAGATACTCAATTTGGGAAATAACTGGCTGCGCATTAAAAATGTATCATTAGATGCCACATATAGATACATGAACAATGGAACCTTCAAAGGAACACAAAGCCCTGAATGTGAAGATGGTTCTGTGCCCATTCTCTTACAGGAACGGGGAGAAGAGTGAGCTTAGGAAGACATTCTGGGTAAAAGCAGGGAGTTGCCATGGAGGGAAAGGAAAGGGGCCTTAGTTTCTATTGACTGGGCAGGGATTGGAGACAGACACCATTCACGGTGGCTGATGCAGTCTTCAGAGAATCTTTTATTATGTTGGGGGAATCGAGGCCTGCTAATAGGAGCCATGGAGAAGGCAATGGCACCCCACTCCAGTAGTCTTGCCTGAAAAGTCCCACGGACAGAGGAGCCTGGTAGGCTGCAGTCCATGGGGTCACGAAGAGTCGGACATGACTGAGCAATTTCACTTTCACTTTTCACTGTCATGCATTGGAGAAGGAAATGGCAACCCACTCCAGTGTTCTTGCCTGGAGAATCCCAGGGATGGGGGAGCCTGGTGGGCTGCCATCTACCGGGTTGCAGAGTCGGACACGACTGAAGCGACTTAGCAGCAGCAGGAGGAGCCATTTTTAGGAGCTCCATGGTAAGATTCAGCACTGTAGGTCCTGCCAAGAAATCACTGGTTGCTCAAAGAAATTTTCACTGGAGAATCGATAAACCAAAGCACCTGTTACTGTGCATTGGCACAATAATTAAAACATTGTGTCAGCTGTGGAGACTAAGAGACCAGGTTGGAAGGAGGTAGTGACCAGAGCTCACCATTTACCTCAGGGAATGCACTTTTCCTTCCCTGATTCCTGCGTGAAAGTCAGGGACTAGAGTGCCAAGGCATCTCTAAGTGAGGCTGATCTAATGAACAGGTTATAATCATTGCCTCAATGTAGTTCATGACCCCAAGATTTATACCCTAGAGAAATACTGGGCATTTGCATGTAGAAGTCTCTACATCAGCTGCTGCTGCCACCGCTAAGTCACTTCAGTCGTGTCCGACTCTTTGCGACCCTGTAGATGGCAGCCCACCAGGCTCCCTTGTCCCTGGGATTCTCCAGGCAAGAACACTGGAGTGGGTTGCCATTTCCTTCTCCAATGCATTAAAGTGAAAAGTCAAAATGAAGTCTCTCAGTCGTGTCCGACTCTTCGAGACCCCATGGACTGCAGCCCACCAGGCTCCTCTGTCCATGGGATTTTCCAGGCAAGAGTACTGGAGTGGGGAGCATTGCCTTCTCTGCTCTACATCAGCAAAGAAATCATACTGGATTATTGTTTATTAAAGTTTTTATTTTTTAAGATAAGTTCTATGTTCACAGAAGTAGCATAATAAACGCATTTTCCACATACCCCCTGACAATTAAGGAGTCCTAAAAGACCCAGGTTTGATCTCTGAGTTGGGAATATCCTCTGGAGTTGGAAATGGCAACCCACTCCAGTGTTCTTGCCTGGAAAATTCCATGAACAGATAAGGTGGCTTACAAGGCATGGGGCTGAAAAGAGTTGAACACAACTGAGTTGGACACTACTGAGTGACTAAGCAACAAAAACTGTTTATAGTAGTCAAATTTCATTGAATAATGTATAAACACATTTTGAAATAGTGATACAATGGAGATGAATCTAGAAAGTATAAAACATCAAATATTCAAGATGATTGTTCTTATGGACGTTAGAGTCCCATAACTTAATGTGGACGTGTGGTACTGTTCCAAGTTTATTTATTAGACATCTGTACTTCAGATTGTGGAGACAAACCACCTCAGATTTTAAATGCTTAAGCAGAACACTTGAATTGTGTAAACTTGAGCTATTGAGTGACAATATCCTATTGTTATTTACACATAACATCAGGAAATTTGCATCCTTTAAGAGGCTATTCTGAAATTTAAAAAAAAGAAAAAAATAGAAATGGGGATATGTGAAACATTACCAGTTATCAAAATACATCCATTTATCTACATTAGTGTGTCAAGTAGTAGATATCACGCATGTGTACATGCTCCGTCACTTCAGTCACGTCCAACTCTTTGTGACTCTATGGACTGTGGCCCTCCAGACTCTTGGCTCCATGGGATTCTCCTGGCAAGATACTGGTGTGGGTTGCCATGCCCTCCTCAAGGGGAAATTCTCAACCCAGGGATAGAACCTGCATCTCTTAGATCTCCTGCATTGGCAGGAGGGTTCTTTACCACTAGTGCCACCTTGGAAGTCAATTAGGTATCATAAAGGTACTTAAAGGAAATGGTGCTTTATTTAGAGATTATATGTGCATCCTCTCCCTCTTTTCAAACTGTAATATCTGGAAGTGAGTGTGCAGTGAAGTGGGGCTTCTATATTTATAAAAATATTCATTTGTTAAAATAAGTATAGCTAATGTATAGTATAAATATTAAAACATTTATTAAAATATTTATTAAAATATTAAAATATTTATATTAAAATATAAAGAAAATATTATTTATAGGGTGTGAGTGGGCTATAATTTTAAATCACCAAAGGCATTCAAATCCAAAATACAACATTGAAGCATAGACCCATAGATGTATTGAAAATATAAAAGTAATAAAGTTAATGAAATGAAGCCATATCTCTTAACTGTATATTCATTCAGCAAAATTAATTGGAATCATGCTAAATCCACAAAGAATTGTATTTGAAAAGTGCTGTAGAAAAGTCTACTTATAAGCTTATTTGAGACTCTTAATTCTAACTTGAGATATAAAAATTAGTTCCGTAATGAAAATAAGTAATGTGAACCCACATATGAGATAGCGGTAAGTCAGTTTTAGGTAGCAGAGGCAGCACTGGGTTCACGCAGTTGTATCAGACACATGGCCTTAGATATCCCCTGCTGTGTCTCTGCCTGTCTTGCCTGCCTAATGTCACTGGTTTTGTTCTACTGTTCTCCCTACCCTTTGTGTTGCCATCTGGTGTTCTCTGTCTATAGTTGCATTTCTGTGTATACATCCACAGTCTGGTAGGGTTTCCTCCCAAACAGTTTATTTATTAGACACTATGGTCTCATGTCTGATCATGGACCTTCAACATGATTGTTCTTCCTGACTCAACGAAAGAGTCAGATTCAAATGATCATAAGCTCTTTATGTTTTAAGGAATAATACATGTAATCTAGGAAACCTCTCTTCTTTTTATTGGCTATACTTCAAAGTCTTATCATATGTTTACTTACATTGAGAATATCACACTTTGGTAGGAATCTTTTTTTCTTAGGAAGGTTCTGACTATTGGGGTTGACCTCATATTAATATTCTTTCCATAAAAATTTCTTCTCCTAAAGTGGTGTTGGTTTAGTTGCTTAGTCGTGTCCAATTCTTACAATCCCATGAACTATAGCCCACGAGGCACCTCTGTCCATGGGATTCTCCAGGCAAGAATATTGGAGTGGGTTGCCATTTCCTTCTCTATCTCCTAAAGTAATCCTTTTTCTTTTGAGGGAGAGTATTACATTTTCTCTTGGACCACACCAATTACAATAATTTGTTTATAATAGTGTGTTATTATTGTAGCATAGATGGCCCAAACTGAGGTAGATGAATTTATGTGAGCTAGAGGAAAAGAGTACATGTAGTTGACAATAGGGAGTTTAAAAATAATAATTAAGTAAAAAAAGAATGATAGAAGCCAGAGGAGAGTTTTTAGGATTTGAAAGACAAATAGTTACACCACAAGTATGAATTATTTTAATGAGTTTTGATAGAATTAAGAAAAGAGAGTAGCTTAAGAAACACTGAGATATTCAGATGAAAATTATATTTATGCAGTAGAGATGTATATCAACTTTTATCATCATTTACCAATATTGCAGTCTGATTAAATGGTCATGAAGAGTCTTTCTCATTTTGATTTTCTTTCTTGTTTGTATTTTTAGATATGTAAGAAATTCAGTATGACTATTTTTGTTTATTTGGAACTTCTTTTTCTATTTATAAATTACTAAAGCATATATAATTACTAAATTTGTAATAATTTTATTTTACCAATAACTTTGGAATTGCTTTGGCTCAAGGAAAATATTATCTATTTCTCCATTTGAAAATGGGGATATGTGAATTATACAACTAGGACTATATATATATACATATATATGTATATGTATATATATATATAGTTTTGCTTTTTAGCTTTGGTTAAATTTAAGGCTAATCATTTTAAGTGATTTACCTTAAGTAAAAGTAAATCATAGCTGCTACAGTTGGATTCTGTTCCTATGAGATTTTCACAGTAGTAAATTCCAGGCAGGTGTCAGAGTTTTAATTGAAGTCTTCTACTTCAGGAAAAAGAATATTATTTTCCTTTCGAAAAGGCTGCATACTGTGTCTAATTTAGGTACTTCCTCACATATACTCTATCTAGTATGTCTTCTGGACATGCTTTGAATATAGAGTTCCTTTGACCATTGTCACCACATCTCTTGCAGACAGAGAATAAGATCTAGTTCCTGTCCAGGGTTTTATGATAAACACTGTAGAACCTTATAGAAATCTGAATGTGCAACCTCATAAGGAATGTTTGTTTACCAGTGCTCTGGTAAAGAGTGGGACTCTGACATCTAGAACAGACACATCTGTATGAAGATCAGTAAGAACTGTGAGTGTACAAATATTCACGTAAGTAGTTTCCTCTTTCTTGAAAGAGAGGAAAGAGCAGTCTTCTCTAGCCTACACACTACATTACTGACTCATTTGGAAAAAAAAAAAAGCACTGTCGTGTAAAGATATTTATTCTTCTCATGAACTTCCTCCTTTAACCCTTACTGCTTCTAAACAGCTAACCAGGGTCAAGTCACAGGAAGGTCCAAACAATAAAGGCTTTTAATGTAGACTCACATCACTGAAAATGCCTCATAGAGTAACTATATATTTGGCTTTACTTACAGAACCAACTATTAGATCTGTGGCAAAGAATGACAAGACATAGATGCTAACATGTGGAAGATTGAATAGTCCACTTTTTCTTTGGTTGTAGGTAGTGACAATGTCTTAACAAATTCTGTTATTCTGGGGTGTGGTAGCTTAGGAGTGAAAATAATTTGAACTTAATTAACATTTAGAGGACTTAGATCCCAAAGTTTCCAGGAGGGGGATTTGGGAAGCAGGATACTAGTATGTCCATGTTCAGTGTATATAAAAGAGTCCAGTTAAAAGAATTGTGAACTGACTGATATGACAATTGAGAATTTTTTTTAATGTTTACAAAAACATCTTTATTACCAGTGCTCCACCTGCCTTGCAGAATAAATGTAACTTCCAACACAACTTGTAAGTTTCTTTTCTTTTTATTCATGGCAATCATATTGTTTTAATTAAACCATTTATTTTAATTGGAGGCTAATGACTTTACAATATTGTAGTAGTTTTTGCCATACAGTGACATGAATCAGCACCTGTGTCCCCCATCCTGAACCCCCCTCCCACCTCCCTCCCCATCCCATCCCTCAGGGTTGTCCCAGTGCACTGGCTTTGAGTGCCCTGTTTAAAGCATCAAACTTCTACTGGTCATCTATTTCACATATGGTAATATACAGGTTTCAGTGCTGTTCTCGCAAATCATCCCACCCTCACCTTTTCCCACAGAGTCAAAAAATCTGTTCTTTATGTCTGTGTCTCTTTTGCTGTCTTGAATATAGGGTCATCATGACCATCTTTTTAAATTTCATATATATGTGTTAATATATTGCATTGTTTTTTTTTCTTTCAGACTTATTTTACTCTATATAATACGCTCCAGTTTCATCCACCTCATTGGAGCTGATTCAAATGTGTTCTTTTTAGTAGCAGAGTAATATACTATTGTGTATGTGTAACACAGCTTTCTTAACCATTCGCCTGCCAATGAACATCTAAGTTGCTTCCATGTACTAGCCATTGTAAACAGTGCTGTGATGAACACTGGGGTACACGTGTCTCTTTCAACTCTGGTTTCCTTGGTATGTACGCCCAGCAGTGGGATTGCTGGGTGGTATGACAGTTCTATTTAATTTTCTTAAGGAGTCACCACACTGTTCTCCATAGTGGCTGTATTAGTTTGCACTCCCATCAACAGTGTAAGACAGTTCCCTTTTCTCCATACCCTCTCCGGTATTTATTGTTTGCAGGCTTTTTGATAGCAGCCACTCTGATCAGTGTGAGCTGGTACCCCATTGTGGTTTTGATTTGCATTTCTCTGATAATGAGTGATGTTGAGCATCTTTTCATGTGTTTGTTATCCATCTGTATGTCTTCTTTGGAGAAGTGTCTGTTTAGTTCTTTGGCCCATTTTTTGATTGAGTCATTTATTTTTCTGAAATTGAGCTGCGTGTTCTGCTTATATATTTTTGAGATTAGTTATTTGTCAGTTGCTTCATTTGCTATTATTTTCTCCCATCCTGAAGGCTGTCTTTTCACCTTGCTTAAAGTTTCCTTCATTGTGCAAAAAGTTTTAAGTTTAATTAGGTCCCATTTGTTTATTTTTGCTTTTATTTCTATTACTTTGGGAAATGAGTCATAGAAGATCTTGCTGTAATTTATGTCAGATAGTGTTTTGCCTTTGTTTTATAGTTTCTGGTCTTACATTTAGATATTTAGTCCATTTTGAGTTAATTTTTATATGGCCTTAGAAAGTGTTCTAGCATCATTCTTTTACAGGTGGTTGACCAGTTTTCTCAGCACCACTTGTTAAAGAGATTGTCCTTTCTCCATTGTATATTCTTGTGACAATAATCATAATATACTCTATGAAGTTAAGTGAAGTGTTCGTCAGTCAGTCATATTTGACTCTTTGCGACCTCATGGACTATAGCTGCTCAGGCTCCTCTCTGTGGAATTCTGCAGACAAGATTTACTGGAGTGGCTTGCCAATTCCTTCTCCAGATCTTCCCGAACCAGGGATCAAACCCGGGTTTTCCATATTGTTGGAAGATTCTTTACCATCTGAGCCACTAAGGAAGCCCTACTATAGTCTATAAATGCATCAAATTAACAGGTTATACACCTTAAACTTCCACAGTGTTACATGTCTAATATAGTTCAATTAAAAAAAAAAACCTAAGATCTTTTTAAAAGCGCTATCTTACTTTAGGGGAAATAAAATAACCGTGATGTGCAGTGGAAGAAATCACATCATGTGAAATTCCTTAAATACAATTTTATTGGCTTTAAATATGTTTGCCTTATGTTTCATATAACTAAAAGAAAGAAAACTACACTTAAAAACCTGTCTGCAGAGTGAAGAGTTTTTGGACATGAGGCACTCACCCTGGTGTGAAATTTGATGTAGTTTTGTTTTGTATTGTTTCTCCCAAGAAAAAAATGTGGTGAATCAGCCACTCAGAATCCACAGTGGCTCAGAACGTGAATTTATCTAGCAATAGTTTTGTGGTGTAAGTGCCTGACAATCAATTTTTTGGAGTGCAATGTAAGTGGCTAACATTAAGCTTTTGGTTGTCCAGGCAACCGTTTCAAAGACATCCATCTTCAGCATCAACAGCTACACAATGAGATAAGGAGCCAGATCTCTCTATCCACATAGCTCACCTTTTACAAAGCCCTGAGTGATCTATACCTGACCATTCACAGGACCCCAAATTTTCCCTCCTGTGATTTAGCCACACTCTTATGTTTTAAATTCACCAATAAAAGGTGAACCCTAGGAAACATAGGCACCCCATCCCTCTGTCCAGTGAAGGCAGAATCTCAGATTCTCTTTTTCTCTCCTCAACATCTCTCTCTTTCTCATCTCTATCTGTCTGTGTCTCATTATTTCCCTGTGTGGTCCCAGGCATGCTGCATAGTCTTCATTATCCCTGAGTAATAAACCTTGTTCTTTCAGACTTCCCTGCTGCTTGCTGTTGAGGTGCATCTTGCATTCATAATACGAACTACAAGAGTCCACCTACCCACAGCGTTGGTTCTGACTGGAAAGAGCTCTACTGGGTTTCCATGGGGGCACCAGGTGCAGAGGGTAGTCAGGATTCCTATTTAACAGCATTACTTTCCATTGGCTGAGACTGACATATTTACAGAGGTAGTGAAGTTATGTATTATCCCTATAGGGATAAAAAGATGATATCACTTTAATAACTGGTTTAAAATTTTGGGGAGGTTATATGCTAGGTTAAAACAGTGCCTAAAAAGGAAAAACAAAGCAAAACACAAGAATGTCTTGCAAAATCTCAAGTCAACTGGTCTGGCCATACAGACATAACAAAATGAGAAGGGCTAAGTAACTCAATGGTATTTTTCTATTTGAAGTTGACAAAAAAAAAAAAAAAAAAAGGTTACATTAGATAAATTCCCCTAGGAAAAGTTTAGTTGCTATATTCCTATGTAAACATGAAGATCTGCTTGTCTTTTTGATAAATTATCCTAATCTGGTAAACTTCATTTTTTAGTGTGTGCACTTTGGAGTTTATTTTAAAACTCTATAATACAAATAAAAACAGTCACCTGAATAATGAGAAGACTCTAAAGAGAAAATGTACAGACAGCTGAATGAAAAACAACTTTCTCAAACAATAATGCAGATTTCACCTTCTGTTGTCATACTGGATGAAATAAGAATTCCAGGTCTTTGTGAATAACTTAAAACTTCTTTCTTCAGATTCTAAACAAGCCTCCATAAAGTAAGACTAATAGTAAATAGTGGGAACCAGGTTTCTCAGTTATGTGACATTCTTTATTATGTAAGACATTAAATCATATTGAAAGAACTCAAAATTACATTCCAGTTCTAGTTTTACCACTAAAACTAAAAATGCATGATCTTGCAGAAATGAATGAAATGTTCTCAGCTTTAGTATCTTATAATATGAAAATTCTTGTTCTTGTTACCATAAATATTAGATGTGATCCATTAAACTGTGGTTACATAATCGGAATCCACTGTGGGAGTTTTGAGCAGTGAAGGAATATAATCAGAACAGGATGAAAGAGAATCATATGGGTTAATAACAAGTTGTTACAGGCCAGAATAGAAGTGGAGATAGTGGGCAGGAGGCTGCTGCAGTGGCCTGGAAGGAAATGGAGTAGGGATGATTAAATTTGTAATACATTTTGAAAATAGAGACAGCATAATTTCTTAAAGGTATCAATAAGTCATAGAAGACCAGTAGAGGAGTGAAGACTGTAAGCTTTATTGTCTGAGCAATGGCATTGAACGTGGTATTTTGGAATGAAATGGAGAATAATGTTCATATTGTGAAAAATTCTTAATTTTGTTTTATAAATACTAAATTGTTATCCAAATTCAAACGTCCAAAACTGGAGGTATTGCATATACAAACATTAAAATTAGAGTAGGAATAGAGTCTTGAGACAAAATTGGAACTGCTTCAATATTCATTTGATAGGAAAATGTGGAATATCCACATAAGACCCTTAGAAAGAAGCCTCAGTGAGTTCTGAGACAGACCAGGAGAACTTATATTCATAGCTCCATTTACTCTTACTGAATATGGACATTAGTTTAAGTTTGTCTCAAGTATTACACCTTTGTAAGTTTATACATGGTTTACATATTCATGGAATTCCCTTCTCATCTTCCCTTAGGATTCTGTCAATATGCGTATAATGTCACTTTTTACATTTGTGCAGGCTTCCCAGGTGACATTAGTGGTAAAGAATCCACTTGCCAGTTCAGGAGATGCAAGAGACATGAGTTCAATTCCTGGGGCAGGAAATTCCCCTGGAGTAAGAAACGGCACCCCACTCCAATATTTTTGCATGGAAAAATACCATGAACTGGGGAGCCTGGCAGGTTGCAGTTCATGGGGATGCAAACAGTCAGACATGACTGAGCACATACACATATTGATCTGGAATTGTTCGATCATTTACCCTGTGTTCAACTTGATTAACACAATGTCTATGATACATTGGGATCATATAGATACTCCATACTACTGATTTTAAATGAATGGAAACATAAGAGATACAACTTAGACTGAATTTAAAAGTTTTCCCCTTTGTGTTGTAGGTAAACTGCTTCTAATATATGAACTGAGTTCTTTTACAGACTTAATGAAACCAAGGAAAAATGTAACAGAATTTGTCCTCTTGGGGATGACTGAGAGTGTCCATGGTCAGAAAATACTATTTGTCATCTTCTTGCTCATCTACGTTGTGACCATGGTGGACAACCTACTCATTGTCCTGACTGTGGTGTTCAGTTCAACTCTGAATTCCCCTATGTGCTTCTTTCTTGGCTACTTATCATTTCTGGATGCTGTTTATTCTACTACTGTCACCTCAAAAATGATTATAAACTTACTTTATGGGAAGAAAACCTTCTCCTTCCAAGCTTGCAAGACCCAGTTTTTTTATAGAGCACTTATTTGCTGGCATGGGGGTTTTGCTCCTGGTGGTCATGGCCTATGACCGCTACGTGGCCATCTGCAAACCCTTGCATTATTTGACAATCATGAATCAGCAGCTGTGTGCTCTGCTGCTGCTGTTGGCCTGGGTTGGTGGGTTTTTATGTGTGGTAGTTCAACTCTCTTGTTTACAGCCTTCCCTCTGTGCCCCCAATGTCATTGACCACTTTATGTGTGACATGTACCTCTTATTCAAACTTGCCTGCACTGACACCTATATTATTGGCCTCACAGTCCTGGCCATTGATGGGGCCATCCGTGTGGTCATCTTTACACTCTTACTCATCTCCTACGGGGCCATTCTTTGCTCCCTGAAGAATATTAGTCAGGAAGGGAGGCGCAAAGCCTTGTCTACCTGTGGCTCCCGCATCACCTCCTCTTTGTGCCCTGTATTTTTATGAATGTGAGACCTCCTTCCACTTTACCCACTGATAAATCCTTGACTGTGTTTTACACCATTATCTGTCTATGCTGAACCCTCTAATATATACTCTGAGGAATGGAGAGATAAAAAATGCCATGAGAAAGCTGTGGATCAGAAAAAGAAAATGAGGCATCGGAACATGTATCACCTGTTTTCAGTGAAATACTGCTGTTTTCACATAAGATATGTATGCTTATTTAACTGTAGTAAATTTCCCTCAGATTTAATAAAGTTGGCAGATTAAAAACATTCATTATATGAATGGTCACTTTCAGTGACCAAAATATACTTTAAGCTTCTCATATTTTATGTGTATATACATATATATATATATTTAGAAAACTTTTGCAATTTCTTAGGAAAATATACAGAGCTTTTAGATGTAAAATTATCTCTATTAGACTATATACAAATGTTCTATGTAATGAGTTATCATATAGTTAATACTGTGGAAGTTCAGGGTTTCTCATGTTTCTATCTTAAATAATTCATTTTTTCAGAGTTAATATGACTCATTATAGATTTCAGAAAAAGGAAATATGAAATAAGAAATAGAAAATTGATTCACTCCTCTTTAAACAAAGACAGCCCATATTAATATTTGAAGTATGTAGCTTATTTTTGTATCCATAAGATACTTTACTAACAATTATCTTGTTCATATTGTTTAGCATATTAATGTAGAAGAATAGTGATTTTTCAGAGTTACAGTATTAATCATAAGGATACTATGTGAAAATAATATGTGTGAACAAGGTAGACATGCAGAAAATAACTAAACTGTACTTATTTTCCCAAATGGGAAGTCATATTATGTCAAGTTTTACAGCTTTGTTAGTGTTATATTTTCATAAAGATAATCACTTCCTCTTCCAGGTAGTTTAGAATATCTGATTGGATCTCTGCTATTTTTCAGTATCCCCTTACTCTTGTTCATTTACAGTATTTATAGCCTTCTATAGAGACCAGTCTCTGCCTTTCAAGAGTAAATTTAGTGTAGTCCATAATCCATGCATTTCAAATATGTACTACAGAACTTGAGCATTATCCTTGTTACAAAAAGATACTGCATGTATGCCATTCTGATCACTCTTACTGGTGAAATACAGGTTATTAGGTAATAAAGAGCCCAGAATATATTGTTTTATTGGGCAGAGACATC
This sequence comes from Hydropotes inermis, assembly GCA_020226075.1. Taxonomy (NCBI): domain Eukaryota; kingdom Metazoa; phylum Chordata; class Mammalia; order Artiodactyla; family Cervidae; genus Hydropotes; species Hydropotes inermis. The sequence goes on from CM035289.1 coordinate 58,891,828, forward strand.
ATTCATAACATTCTCTCTCTGTCTCTGAATTAGGCTTGAAACTAAGTATTATCTGCCTCTAATGTGGTTGGAAACATGTGGTCAAAGAAACATTATTTTGCATCACTTATTTAGTCAGATTCATGAGAGGCATAAGGCTATGTGACAATGGATGTTTTTTTACTAGCAAATCACACTGTATGAAATTTTATCCCTATTTAATACCTCAAGATTTCTTGTTGTTCAGGTGCAAAATTGTGTTTGACTCTTTGCAACCCCATGGACTACAGCACTCTAAACTTCTCTGTCCTTTACTATTTCCCAGAGTTTGCTCAACCTCATGTCTATTGAACCACTGATGCCAACCAAACATCTCATCTTCTGTCACCCCCTTCTTCTTCTGCCCTCAATCTTTCCCAACATCAGGGTCTTTTCCAATGAGCTGGTTCTTTGCATCAGGTAGCCAAAGTATTGTCGCCTCAGTTGCAGCATCAATCCTTCCAATGAATATTCAGAGTTACTTTCCTTTAGGATGGACTGGTTGGATGCAAGGGACTCTCAAGAGTCTTCTTTAACACCACAGTTCAAAAGCATCAGTTCTTCGGTGCTCAGCTTTCTTTATAGTCCAACTCTCACATCCATACATGACTACTGGAAAAACCATAGCTTTGATTAAATGGGCCTGTTGGCAAAGTAATGTCTCTGCTTTTTAATATGCTGTCTAGATTGGTCATAAGTTTTCTTCCAAGGAGTAAGCATCTTTTAATTTCATGGCTGCAGTCACAATTTGTGGACCCCACCAAAAAAAGTCTGACTGTTTCCATTGTTCCCTCAAGTATTTGCCATGAATTGATGGGACCAGAAGCCATGATCTTAGGTTTTTGAATGTTAAGTTTTAAGCCAATTTTTCACTCTCATCTTTCACTTTAATTAAGAGGCTCTTTAGTTCTTCTTTGCTTTCTGCCATAAGGGTGGTGTCATCTGCATATCTGAGATTATTGATATTTCTCCAGGCAATCTTGATTCCACTCTCAAGAGTTTTCTCCAGCACCACAGTTTGAAAGCGTAAATTCTTTAGTATTCAGCCTTCTTTATGGTTTAACTGTCACATCCATATATAACTACTTGAAAAATTAGAGCTTTCACTATAATGAGTTTGTCAGCAAAGTGATATTTCTGCTTTTTAATATGCTGTCAGTGTTTGTCATAGCTTTCCTTCCAAGGAGCAAGCATCTTTCAAGGCTGCAGTCACAGACAATGGTCAATGTATGGCAAAAACCACTACAATATTTTAAAGTAATTAGCGTCCAACTAATAAAAATAAATGAAAAATAAATAAATAAATAAAACCTAGAAAAAAAATAAAATAAACTATCACTGTTTCCATTGTTACCCCACATGTTTGCCTTGAAGTGATGGGACCAGATGCCATGATCTTAGTTTTTTGAATGTTGAGTTTTAAGCCAACTTTTTCATTCTCCTCTTTCACCTTTATCAAGAGGTGGTTTAGTTCCTCTTCTCTTTCTGCCATCATCTCAAAGTCTTCTCAAGCACTACTCACCAAATAACATCAAACATTTGAATATATCAAAATTTACATAATTAACTTCTCAACTTTTGGTTGTTGTTATGAATTGAAAGTTTGAATCTCCTTCCAAAATTTTAAGTTAACCCTTTATAGTATGTTGTTATTTGGAGTGGGTCCTTCAGGATGTAATTAGTCCAAGAAGTTAGAGCCCTCAAGGATGGGATTAATGATCTTATGAAAGACATCCTATAGTCAATTAATGCTTCTGCCAGGTGAAGACCATCAACTATAAAACAGACCCTCATCATACGTGGAATCTGCAGACCACTCTGTCTTGGACTTTTTAAGCCACACCACTATCCTTAGAATTCTGTAATAGCAGCCCAAACAGAGCAAGGCAGAAATTTTATATTTATATTTTATATATATATATTTATATTATATAATTATAAAATTATTATAGTATTTTTCAAGCCATGAGATAAGATACTTTGTTAATTGTCTATGTTCATTGTTTTATAAGCTCCATGAAATCAGGGGAATTAATTGTATGGGCATTCTCTGTTCCTAGAAACAATGAAAGTACATTTAGAATGTCGTTCACATATTTACTTTGAAGAAGATGGCATGTTTTAATATCTTATTTTCCAATTTAGGCAAAGATAAGCATTGTGAAGAACTGATTGATGACTCAATAAAGATTTGTCATCATCTCTGTAGAGTGTACAAAAGCTTCGCTTTTTGTCTTCTTATAGAAAGATAAGATTCTCTTATTTTCTTTTGATTCACACTTTGTATGAGCTGCTCAGAAAGTGTTCGGTGTCTTTTGCTGGGATGTTTTACAGCTTAGTCCTCAAAGCCATGAGTATATGTCTGTATGCAAATGTGCATAGGTCTTGTACCCCACAATACATAAGTTTGTGTCCCACCACACACTCAGATCTATGTCCAGCCTCATGTGAATCTGTGTGACCATGTGGGGGGACTCCCTAGTGGCTCAGGCAATAAAGAATTCACCTGCAATGCAGGAGACCTGGTTTCAATCCCTGGGTCAAGAGGATCCACTGGAGAAGTGAATGGCAACCCACTCCAGTATGCTTGCTTGGAGAATACCATGGGCAGAGGAGCCTGGCGGGCTATAGTCCAGAGGGTCACAAAGAGTCAGACACAATTGAGTGACTAAAACTTTCGCTTTTCACATACAGATGTACTTGCAAAATTTAGTGGGAAGTCCCAGTGAATTTAATTAAGCAGAAAGTCAACCTTGGACACACTTTCTAAATCTCAGTGATAAATGGGGTTTGAAATCATAAAAGTCATCTTTGCATCTGTTGAAAAAAATAGTTATTTTCTTTTAAGAGCTGATATAAATGTTTCAGGAGATCCTTTGTCAGGCTCAAAGCATTGCATTAAAAAAATGGCAAGGAAAACAGAATTTTTCTCAAAATCCAAAGTTAACTAGTCTGGCTGTACTGATGTTACAAAGTGAGAAGGGCTAAACAATTCAATAGTATTTTTCTATTTTGAAGTTAAAAAGAAATTACCAGAGACAAATTTTCCTGGAAGATATCTTGTTGCTATCTTTATATATATATAAATAAAATCCATGTTAATTTCTGCTAAATGTACATGATGGGATTTCTTTTAAACAATCTATAGTGCAAATCACATTGTTTTAAATAAACAGAAGAATCCATGAAAGAAATGAAGAGACAGATAAATTAAATCAAATATACCTTCAGATAATATTGCAACATTTTGGCCTCCTTTATCATATTGGATTAAAGGGAAAAAAATCAGGTATTTGTAAGTAATTTAAAGATTTTTCCTTCTTATTGTGAACATGTTCTCCCAATAAAAGACTAATATTAAATGGTGGGAATCATGATTCACAATTGTGGACTTTCTTTTGCAATAAATTAAATCATTTTGAAACATGTTAAATTTATGTTCCAATTCTATTACTATCACTTAAAAATGTGTGCCCTTGGAAAATTATAAGCAATTCTTAGGTACAGCTTCTTCAACTGGAAAAAAGTAAAGGTGACTACAGTATTTGTTACTATAAATATTAATTGCTATGCATTAAATTTTAGCATGATTGGAATAAGAGTTTTGAGCTGTTCAGTGGTAATATAATTTGAGCTGTTTCTGGAGAATAAATTGTTGGAGTTCAAAAGAAAGTGAGAGACTTGGCAGGAAACTACTTCCCTGGGACAAGAAGAAAATGATCAAAATATGCTATATATTTTGAAAGTAGAGACAACAGTATGCCATACAAGTGCATGCATGCTCAATCATTTCAGTCATGTCTGACTCTTTGCAATCCTATGGAATGTAGCCTGCCAGGCTCTTCTGTCTATAGGATTCTCCATGCAAGAATACTAAAGTGGGTTGTCATACTCTCCTCCAGGGGATCTTCCTGACCCAGGGATTCAACCTGCATATCCTGTGTTCTGCTTTGAAGATGGGTTTTTTACTGTTGAGCCAACTGGGGAAGGCCAATATTCCATAGTTATCAGGAAATAATATGATAGCAAAAAGGGAATGAATAACAAGATGTAATTTTTCTTTCTTTTTTTTGTGAATAATTACATTGAAGATGGTGCAATTTAACGATATGGGTAACACCTTTTATATATGTGGAAAATTTTAATTCTTTTGTTATATGTACTAAATTGATATCCAACTATAGATGTCTAAAAGTGTAGGTGTTGCTTACGTTAAAGTGAGGGTAGAGATAAAGTTGACAAAATTGAACTGACTCACTATTCATTGATCAGGAGAAGGAGGAATATTTTCCTTGACACTCTAAGAAAGAAATTCCAGATTGTTCTGAGACAATACAGGGCAGTGACCTTCTATTCATAGTTTGATTTACTAACAGGGAGTATGTTAGTTTAAGTGGATCTAAAGTGTTACACTATTATGACATTACAAATGATACGTATTTTCCTGGAATTTCCATCCTATCTTTTCCTGTACTTTCATTTTTTCTTTAAAGTTAAGCTAAATTATTGCTTCTTCTGGGAAGCCTTCTCTGATTCCAGTCTGATTAATATATTCTGACTCTGTGATATTTAGCATTATGTGAATATCCTTCTCATGGCATTTATTAGTTGGTCTGGAATTTTCTGATCTTTCATTTTGTGTCATATCACTGAGGGAAGGGAACTATGACTTTTGCAACTTGGGTATATTTCTATGAATTACTGTACAAAAATTGATTCTGCATGCACATTTTAATTGAATGGACAAATAGAAAACTTATGGTGAATTTAAATGTGTCCCTCTTGTTTTCTAGGTAAGCTGTGTCTAATATGCGAGGTCAGCTACTTTCCAGACTAGATGGAACCAAGGAACTGTGTAACTTATTTTGTCCTCCCAGGACTCACACAGAACCCAAAGGAGCAGAAAGTCCTTTTCTGTTATATTCTTGCTTTTCTACATTTTGACTGTGGTGGGCAAAATGCTCATTATTTTGATATGATGTTCAGTAGGACACTGAATTCCCTGATGTACTTTTTCCTTACTTTCTTATCAATTATGGATGCATATTATTCATCTTCTATTGTGTCCAGATTAATTTCAGACTTGTTATTTGGGGAAAATATCATATCCTTTGGATCATGCATGACCCAGCTATTCACAGAGCACTTTTTTGGTGGATCAGAGGTCTTCCTTCTGCTGGTCATGGCCTATGACTGCTATGTGGCCATCTGTAAGCCCTTGCATACTTGGTTATCATAAGGCAGAATTCATGGCAGAATATATGTGGTTCTGGTGGTGTTCTGTGTTGGAGACTTTTTGCACTCAGTTATTCAAATTAGCACTATTTCTGGGCTCCAATTCTGCTGCCCCAATATCATTGATCACTTTACGTGTGGTAGGTACCCCTTACTGAAACTCACCTGTACTGACACCTTTGTCACTGGCATCTTAGTCATGGCCAATGGAGGACTGATCTGCACTGTTGTGTTTCTGCTCTTACTCGTCTCCTATGGAGTCATCCTGCACTCTCTGAAGAATCTGAGTTAGGAAGGGAGGTGGAAAACCCTCCAGACCTGTGGTTCCCACATCACTGTGGTTGCCTGCTTCTTTGTTCCCTGTATTTTCATATATTTAAGACCTGGCACAACCTTCCATACTGACAAATCATTGACTGTGTTTTATACAATCAAAACCCCCATGTTAAAACCATTAATCTTAAGGAATTCTGAGATGACTAATGCTATGAATCAGCTCTGGAGAAAAAAATGTCAGATTAAGTATTAAATAAGTGCATTATTCATCAGGAAAGTAGTAATTTAGCATTAGGACCAATCTTCCACAATATAAAGATCTTCATAAATCTGATGCAAACTTTCTTTCAATTTCAAGCAATTAAGACAAATATAATTAAAGAATGAACTGCATGTTCATTCTACCATTTGACAGTCTCCCCATTAGAATGTAAATGATGGGTGGTTCATCACTACACCTAGAATGGTGGAATGCATTGACAGTATGGAATCAATAAATAATATGTAATGATTAAATAATACATTTTATAGAGTAAAGCTGATTTTTAAATAGTTTCCGTGTTTACTTTTATTTTCTTATTGCTGTTTTAAGTCAGAGTCCTGTCTTTACTCTTTGTTCTTATTGCTCAATTTAAAATGCTGAAGGCCACAACTATAGTATACATAATATAATATGTATATTATAATATACATATTAAACTATCCTTTTTAATAAATTTTGTTTACCTTAGTTATGAAATTTTAAAGTAATATTTTAATTTTAAAATAAAAATTTGAAGTATGTTATATAATAAGTAATATGAAAATTGAGCCTATGCAAAATGGAATAATGCAGAATAAAGCTCTTACATATCTCATATCACAGCCTTCCAGTCCTTTCAGATGTTCTCACTGTATTCTTTTCTTGAATATTTTTGAGAAATAATATTTAAAATGTAAGCATGTTTTCATATGTGTGTGTGTATGCCTCTGTATAGAAGTCTCAATTTTACTTAGCCTCCTGAAGATCTTTACATACCAAACTATAAAGATCTAACTCATTCTACATTCACCATATTGCATAACTTTTATAAAGACTGAAATTTAGGTATCCAGGCCTCTTAAAGTTTTTCCCATCTTTTTTATGATGTATAATTCTACAATGAAGTCTTTTTGAAATGTTTTAGGTCAGTCTAAGAAATTGAATATTTTATTCATTTGGTACATATATTTAAGTGTTGATGTTCATAGTTATTGCCAAAACGCTATCCATGAGCTTGTACCAAATCCACACTCTCCTAATTCTGAAAAATACATCTGAATACATTCTGAACAATCAGCATTTGATAAATATTTGTGGTATCTGACATCTGAGTGAAGAAGTTATATTTCACTTATCTACTTTATTTATAAATATTCAAGTTAATTGAATTTGGGTATCTATTTAGGTGTTTAAATTGATCTGTATTCCTCTTACATGAATTTTTTATTAGTAAATTTTTCATATTTTGATTGCTGATATTTTCCATACTGATTTTTATGACTTGATTACATATTATAGAAATTATCCCATTTATCATCTATGTGGAATTATTGAATTTCCAGATTATGATTTGTTTTTGATGTACTTGTTCAGTGCAGAGTATTTGGTCATGTAAAAATACTTTTACATTTACATAGTTAAATCTATCAGTATTTCCTTTGGATTTTACACCTTGCTTAGAATTTTCCTATTTTGATGATGTTAAAATATTGTTCCTTATTTTTCAACATTTAATTCTTTGTCTTTTTGTTGTTTCATATCTTTTAAAATCATCTATATTTTGTTGTAAGAAGTAAAGTAGGCATTGAATGTGTGCTTAGTGGTTCACTGAACACTTTTCATTTCAGATTTTTTGCAATATCTAGCCAGGATCCTCTGTACATGGAATTTTCCAGGCAAGAATACTAGAGTGGATTGCCATGTCCTACTCCAGGGGATCTTCCCAGATCAGAGGTCAAACTTGAACCTGTATCTTCTGTGTCTCCTGCATCTCCTGCATGTCTCTTTAACACTGAGCCACCTAGGAAGCCCACTGGGTGGGTACTACTTTTTTTTTTGCTTCTTTTGAATCTTTTATTTTGTATTGGGGTATAGCCAATTAACAATGTTGTGATAGTTTCAGCTGAATAGCCAAATACTCAGCCATACATATACATGTATTATATTTTAACTATTTTTTTCCTAGATGACCAGTTTTGTAGACACATAATTATTTTTCTCCATGGTTTTGATATTCCAGTTTCATATTCCAAAAGATAGCATGTAGTTGAATCCAAATTAGGCCTCTATCATCATCCATTGATCTCTTTATTCTTGTGCCATGTATCATATGATGTAATTGCATTTAATTTAAAATACACTTTGATACCTGATAGGCCCCTTCATTATTATTCCTTATCAAAGTGATGTCTATTCTTGCATATTTGCATTTTAAAATTAAAATTCAGTAAGCTAATTTAAGAAAAACTAAATTTAGTTAGTATTGTCCATGAGATTTGCTTTATAAAATTTATATCTTTTCTTGGAAAACTGAGAGTTCTTATCCACAAACTGGATATGTCTTTCTACTTGTTTTCTATTATGTTCATACAGATCTAGTATGTTTCCTTGTAAATTAAGGTTTTCTTGCTGATATTATAAATAGCATCTTTAATGATATTTTTGGAGTGTCTATTATTTCAATAAAGAAACTTTTCATTTTCCATTTTACAGAGTAGTATCATATAATTTTCACAGTGCATTGTTTGTCCTTTGAGTCTACTTTCTGCAATTTTTGACCAAATGCATTCAGTTCTGTAGTGATTGTCACAATCAACAGTCACAATTTGGGGATATACACTTTTAAAGTTTTCCATGCAACAGACTGAAGGTAATAGGCCTTAATCACATACTGCACACTGAGACTGTAACTGTTCTGTGGAAAAGATGGCGCCCATACAGTTTATGGTTTCTAAAAGTCCTCCTTTATGTCTAACGCTGTCATTAGTCTTCACAGTCCTGTGGGCTGTCACTTTTATTTTACAAATTTTAAACAAAAACAGATTCAGGTAACTTGTCCAAGGTGCTCCTAGTATAATCAGGATTTAAATGTTCAGCCCACTTGGTTTTAACCACTCTGTATACTGCCTCAAATCAGACATGAATCAGCCCTAGCACTGAAGATTGTGTATGAACACCTCTGCTTACTCAGCTTGACCTCATCCCCAACCTTGTCCCTTGCTCTTAAGATTCCTCTTTCCTTCTCCCTGCATTGTCAGATCTTCAAGGTAAATCTTTCTATCCTTTTCCTGAGTTCTAATCTTTGTTTTTCTAGCCTGCTCCCTGCCCTCAAAATGCTCTATTCTCCCCATTTCCAAAGTATACAAAGTCTTCTCTGTGGCACTTTTTCTCTAACTTGTCATCACACCTTGATTCAGGCAGGCCACTCTCTTTAAACACATAGAGCGTCTTCAACTTGCATCATCTCAGACTGTTCTAAAACACAGAAACTGCACCCCCTCATTCCCACAGGTCCTCTTCCCAAGTCCATAAAGCATCTAGGTGACAAATCCCTGTTCCATTTAATATAATATGGCTTTCTTGTTCTGCCTCATTTGGGCCGAAACATACCAACTCCATTCTTTAGCCTGAACAACCAGTACTATATTAAACCTGGAACCCAGGCCCCATTAACTTTCACGGGTGATTGCAAGATATATTTAACACTACAGTTTTACATAGAATGCTAAGAGCACTTTTCATATTTTACAGAATTTGAAACATCTGGACTTTCTTAGAAAAGCCAAATCTAATTTCTAAATAGATGCATTACAATTTGTTTATAGAGTTTAAAAAAGGCTTAATGGCAATAAAGAGGGGAGGAAGAACTGAAAGTTTATTCTACAGAATTGACTTGGAAGAGTAAGCACATACTTGTGTAAGAGTAAGCACATAATGGGGCCTCATGGAAGAGTAAGCACATACTTGTGTAAGAGTAAGCACATAATGGGGCCTCATGCGTTCTGAAGGAGGCAGTGCCCGATGTGCAGGGGTGATCACCATGTCCAGATAGTCTCCCATTTGGAACTTCTACAACTGCAGGGTCAGGGAGTCATCAGTCCCCTTTCCCCCAGACATGGTGCTGCCAATCTCCTTTACTCATAGCCAGGACTTTTAAGGTCTGTAAAGACAACTGCAAAATTGAAGCGTGTGCCTTTTCATCTGGCTTCTGGGTATACTTCTTTTACCAAACTAGTTCAATTCTTTCAAGGTTGCATCCGTCCAAGTGTAGACCTGCAGCTCGCAGAAGGCACATTTCTGCGGGAGAACTCATCCGTGTGGTGGTGGCGGCCATTGGTGGTGGTGAAGCCGCGCAGGAGCAGTGGGCAGGTCTTCTCTGGATCGATGGCTTCTCTGGCTCCTTCTTAATTCCCTCCTGGGTAACGCACGACTCCGCTGCCATCTTCCTTCTCCGGCCGCAAGACACTCCCTCTGGCCTCCCACCCCGGAAGCAAGCACCAGAACCCCACCGTCTTTATTTTTGCTACTGGGAATTTGTTCTTAGTTTTTCTTAGTCTGTTTTGCTAGGATGTAATCAATTTTATTAAATTTTAAAAATAACTAATTCTTGGTCTTATGTATTTTCTCAGTTTTTCAATTACATTTACTTCTGTGACTTCTGTTTTCTATTTATTATTTCCATTCTACAAGGGTCTCTGGATTTATTTTGCTTTTCTTCTTCTAGCTTCTTGAGATGATAGCTCAAGGTTATAGTTCCCCCAGAGGATAGGGATCTGAAAGTCATGTTCTATGTGGTGATTATCCTCATGGCATCTCTGGAGGTAAAGAGTCAACTCTCAAAATTATGAGGAAGGTCCCAAAGATTTAATTAGAGAAGAATCAACCTTGGAGATGGACCAACTGAATAACTCAGTAGTATGCGATGCAGTTAGATGTAGATAAAGGGTTTGTACACCTTTGCCTTTACTCAGAGGTTATTTGTCTGTACCTGTAATCACATGGCAGACTTCTTCACAGATTGAAATAATGGATTCAATAATATAATGAAATATGTTTATGAAATTATTATTTACCCTGCAGGAAACCAAGAAGTCAACAATACCAAATGAAGATAGGACAGTATAACTGATTGAAAATCAAAATGTTGTAAAGGCTATTTCACTATTTCAAAATGCAAGAAATTTAGGAAAATTTAAATGTAAGTATTCATATACAATTTGGAGTTTTCTCTACAACCAAAATGCTGATTTAACTTTTGTTTGTCATCAGGACAAAACCTGCCAATAATGACTATTTTTATTTTCTATTCACAATTAAGATTCAGAGTTCTTTGTATAATAAAGTATTCATATTCATTTTGAAAATCCAAGCAATTTGAAAAGTAATATTTTTCTGAATGACTGAAAGACAGTGAACTTCCTGCAAGCATCAAAAGAGCTTCTCTAATGGAGAAAGTTCAATGTCCAATGATGCTGCATATAACTGGCTTTGTTCTTGGAGATATAACCAGTGCCTGAAAAACAAGAGAGAAGGAATCACAGAAAAGAACATGGATCAAATGAAGGTTTCATACAGGTAATCCAGAAAGTGCATTTATATACTTGTTTCTGAATTAAGCTTTACACTTTTCATGCGTTCACTGGTGGTGCGTGAATTCAAGACATTCGAAATTTCTTCTACATGATTCTCTTAATGAACAATTTTAGGGATCCTTTGTGACTACTAAAATGTGTGGAGATTGATTCAATACTGTAGTGCTCATCTGGGTATTTTCATATTATAAAGATTCATAATAAATTTACCCTCTCTAACATCAGGGCTTCTCTCATAGCTCTAACATCAAGTATTCTAAGAAATTGTGTTTCTGAGGATATTTTAATGAACAGATATTTCTTGTCTCATGTTAGGTTTAAATGATATGTTCTCTAAGCATTATTTACTAATCGCTTGAAAATTAGAGGGTGACATAACATTTGTAGAACTTGATTGAGTGGCTTTCACGACCTCAAGATAATACTATAGTAAGCAAGTTGTTACTTCAATTCGTATTTTTCTATTCACAAGTGAGTTTCAGCATACTATCATGTGTTTGTTGGCTATTTAAATATGTTTTTCTTTAATTATTTATTTATATTTTTCTTAAATATTTATGTTTCATTTATTTATTTATTAGTGATATTTATCTATTTTAGATATTAACTCTGCATATATCCTCTAAAATATAAATGATTTCCACAAACTACTTTCACCTATTGACATCATGGTATCTTCCTAAATTCTTAAAAAAGTTTGAAATTGTCAAAATATATCTATTTTGGATATCAGTGATTGTTTAAGAAGCATCCTTCATCATGAGAATATAGAAAGTCATTAGCTTTATTGACCAGAATGCAAATATGCAACATATTTTGCTTTAATTTTCTTATTAAACTTTTATGAATTTTTGTTTTTATATGTTATTAATTACATGTGCAATTTTATTAACTTCCAGATGGGAAGGTAGTTGTGGCAACTCATTTACTTAATTATGTGCTCTTTTCCAATATATGTCTCTTAATGACTTGCCTCTCCATTAGTGTACAAGATTGTTGAAGTTATGAATGTTTTAATCAGCCTCATCTTATGATGTCTGAAAGTACTGGAGCATAATAAACCATACTACTTATTACCTGAACAAATAAACAAATTAACTTAAGGCTTCAGGATGTCACTAATAATGATTATATTTACAAGTAATTCTGTCCTAAACTCTGAAATAAAATGAAGAAGAACCTATGGAACGAAGGAACAATGTAACTGAGTTTATCCTTGTAGGACTCACTCAGAGCACTGAGGGTCAGAAAATATTATTTGTTGTGTTCTTGCTCATCTACATTGTGACGATGTTCGGCAACCTACTCATTGTCATGACTGTCATGTTCAGTGCAACCCTGGATGCCCCTATGTACTTCTTTCTTGGCTACTTATCATTTATGGATGCTGTTTATTCTACTACAATCACACCAAATATGATTATAGACTTAGTGTGTGAGAAGAAAACCATTTCTTTTGAAGCTTGCATGGCTCAGCTTTTTATAGAGCACTTATTTGGTGGTGCTGAGATTTTACTCCTGGTGGTCATGGCCTATGACCGCTACGTGGCCATCTGCAAACCCTTGCATTATTTGACCATCATGAATCAGCGGCTGTGTGTTCTGCTGCTGCTGTTGGCCTGGGTTGGTGGGTTTTTACATGCTGTAGTTCAACTACTCTTAGCTTACAACCTTCCCTTCTGTGGCCCCAATGTCATTGACCACTTCATCTGTGACATGTACCCTTTGTTAAAATTGGCCTGCACTGACACCTACGTTATTGGCCTTATTGTGGTTTTCAATGATGGAGCAATCTGTGTGGTCATTTTTGTGCTCTTATTCATCTCCTATGGGGTCATTCTGCGCTCCCTGAAGAATCTTAGCCAGGAAGGGAGACTCAAAGCCCTATCCACCTGTGGTTCCCACATCACTGTTGTGCTCCTCTTTTTTGTGCCCTGCATTTTTATGTATGTGAGACCTCCTTCCACCTTACCCATTGATAAATCCTTGGCCGTGTTTTACACCATTATGACCCCTATGTTGAACCCTCTAATCTATACTCTGAGAAATGCAGAGATGCAAAATGCCATGAAAAAGCTTTGGATCAGAAAAAGAAAATGAGGCAGCATGGAAATGTATGATCCATTTTTAATGAAGAATTGCTCTTTCAAGGAAAGTCATGTTTCATTATGTAAGTCTATTAAATTTCTCCTCAGAATACCTTAGGCATGATTAAAAAAAATTTATTATGTGAATACATTCAATGATCTAAATATATTTTTAAGATTTTCCTAATTTCCTATGCTGTATTTTGTTTGATGTATATTTTCAAACTTGTCACAATTTCTTAGGAGAATATATTTAGTTTTTGGTGTAAAATATCTCTATTGAGACTATAGATTTATGTTCTAAATGTTGAGTTAAGCTACTAGTAAATTGTTACATTTATTTTTTAGTGAAAGATACTCTTATGATTCTCTGTCAATTAATGTAATCTTTCATTAATTAATTAATGTAATCTTTCAGCATTTAATACTCAATAGACATTTCAGAAAACTAAAGCAAGAAATAAGACATAAAATCTTGGTTTACTCCTCACTCACGGATGACTCAAGTTAACATTTAAAGTGTATGTCTTGTTTTTATCTGCAAGATGCTTATATTATTTTGCCCATAATTGCTTAGCTTGTTAGTATTGAAAAAGGTTAATGTCAGATTTGTAATATTCAAAAAACTAAGATCATAGCATCCATTCTCATCACTTCATGGCAAATAGATGGGGAAACAATGGAAACAGTGAAAGACTTTCTTTTGGGGGTCTCCAAAATCACTTCCAAAGGTGACTGCAACCATGTAATTAAAACACGTTTGCTCCTTGAAACAAAAGCCATGACCGACATAGAGAACATATTAAAAAGCAGAGACATTTCTTTGCTAACAAAGGTCCATCTAATGATTCTATAATTTCCCAGGAAATGAATTATTAGTACTTGAAAGTTTGGTTCTGTATCTGTCATAGTATGATTCTTTTCTCTAGTTTCACTTTATCCTTAACCTCAAATGAAGGATCTCTGAGGAATCAGTGCTTTGTTTTCTTTTTGAATTTGCTTTGCTTTGCTTTACTTTACTATAATGTGCTCTGTGTTTTCATTCTTTTCTTTCATTTTGTACTTTTTAATCTCTTTTTCTGCTTGCTATAGGTCAAAACATTCTCCCACAGGTAAATATTATACTCATGTATAATAAAATCATTCCTAAGGCAGAGAATTTTATCCTATGCCCAAATAGCGATTCCTGAGTTGTAAATGTAATATTCTATTCTATCCTTGACATCGTGCATACTAATGCAGTTCAGTTCAGTTCAGGTAGGTTGTTGCTCAGTCGTGTCTGACTCTTTGTGACCCCATGGATTGCAGCACGCCAGACCTCCCTGTTCATCACAAACTCCCGGAGTTTACTCAAACTCATGTCCATTGAGTTGATGGTGCCACTCAACTATCTCATCCTCTGGCATCCCCTTCTCCTCCTGCCTTCAATCTTTCCCAGCAGTAGGGTCTTTTCCAATGAGTCAGTTCTTCACATCAGGTGGCCAAAGTCTTGTAATTTCAACTTCAACATCAGTCCTTCCAATAAATATTCAGGACTGATTTCCTTTAGGATGGACTGGTTGGATCTCCTTGCAGTCCAAGGGACTCTCCAGAGTCTTCTCCAACACCACAGTTCAAAAACATTGATTCTTTGGTGCTCAGCTTTCTTTATAATCCAACTCTCACATCCATATATGACCACTGGAAAAATCATAGCCTTGACTAGATGGACCTTTGTTGGCAAAGTAATGTCTCTGCTTTTTTAATATGTTATCTAGGTTGGTCTTAACTTTTCTTATAAGGAACAAGCGTCTTTTAATTTCATGGCTGCAGATGGTGACTGCAGCCATGAAATTAAAAGACGCTTGTTCCTTATAAGAAAAGTTA
>CM035289.1:58907022-58956703 GCA_020226075.1 Hydropotes inermis
TCTCACATCCATATATGACCACTGGAAAAATCATAGCCTTGACTAGATGGACCTTTGTTGGCAAAGTAATGTCTCTGCTTTTTTAATATGTTATCTAGGTTGGTCTTAACTTTTCTTATAAGGAACAAGCGTCTTTTAATTTCATGGCTGCAGTCACCATCTGCAGTGATTTTGGAGGCCAAAAAAAAAAAAAAATAGTCTGCCACTGTTTCCACTGTTTCCCATGAAGTGATGGAACCAGATGCCATGATCTTTGTTTTCTGAATGATGCACTTTAAGCCAGCTTTTTCACTCTCCTCTTTCACTTTTATCAAGAGGCTCTTTAGTTCTTTGCTTTCTGCCATAAGTGTGGTGTGATCTGCATATCTGGCGTTATTGATATTTCTCCCAGCAATCTTGATGCCAGCTTGTGCTTCTTCCAGCCCAGTGTTTCTCATGATGTACTCTGCATACAAGTTAAATAAGCAAGGTGACAATATACAGCCTTGACATACTCCTTTACCTATTTAGAACCAGTCTGTTCCATGTTCAGTTCTAACTGTTGCTTCCTGACCTGCATACAGGTTTCTCAAGAGGCAGGTCAGGTGGTCTGGTATTCTCATCTCTCTCAGAATTTTCCAGTTTGTGTTGATCCACATAGGCAAAGGCTTTGGCATAGTCAATAAAGCAGAAATATATGTTTTTCTAGAATTCTCTTGCTTTTTCAGTAATCCAAGGGATGTTGGCAATTTGATCTCTGGCTCCTCTGCTTTTTCTAAAACCAGCTTGAACATCTGGAAGTTCACAGTTCATGTATTGTTCACGCTTGGCTTGGATAATTTTGAACATTACTTTGCTAGCATATGAGATGAGTACAATTGTGCAGTAGTTTGAACATTCTTCAGCATTGCCTTTCTTTGGGATTGGAATGAAGACTGATATTTTCCTGTCCTGTGCCCACTGCTGCATTTTCAAAATTTGCTGGCCTATTGAGTGCAACACTTTCAGAGCATCATCTTTGAGAATTTGAAATAGCTCAACTGGAGTTACCTTCACTAGCTTTGTTATTAGTATTTAATAATACTATTTATTAAATTAGCAAAATTCAAACCTTCTGTTTCATAGTGAAACACTCCAAAAAGTTAATTATCAACATTGTTTATCAACCTTTATGAGATGTCAAGGAAATTTTAAGTACTTTGTTTGCAATAAAACAGCAGTCCTAAGAGATAGACACTATTAGTGCATCTGTGTGTGCTCATTTGCTCAGTCGTTTTTGAGTCTTTGTGACCACATCAAATGTAGCCCACCAGATACCTCCATTCATGGGATTTTCCAGGCAAGAATACTGGAGTGGATTGCCACTTTCCTACTCCAGGGAATCTTCTTGACCCAGGGATTGAACTCACATCTCCTGGGTCTCCTGCATTGGAAGCCATATTCTTTATAACTGCACCACCTGAAAAACCCAAAGAAACTATTAGTATCCCCATCCTAATAATAATGAAACTGAGGCACAGAGATGTTTCTTAAGTTGACCAAGGCCACCTAGATAATAAGTGGTGATGTTGGAATTGAACACAGACAGTCAATTTCCAGAGCAAACATTATCCACCACTGAGCTCTGCTCTCTCTCCAAGGATGTTTTGAATCTTAAATAGGAGCACACTGACTGAGAAACCTGTGGTGATAATTTGATCCCTGTAATTATCCAATCCTCTTACCACTGCATGATGTTTTCCAAGTAGCAGTGATATGCTTGAAAATTGTTAATAAAAAATGCAAGGATGCATAAAAAGTATCACAGATAGACTTGAAAGGGTTCTGAATCTGTCTAACTCTATCTTCCTTTTTTTTCCCAATGAGCAGATTGAGACATATAGAAAATGACACATTACATGCTTTCCCACACCGAGTTTGGATTTTTCCCTTAAATATGTTGGATTTTGAAATTTGGGTACTGAGGTCCTATTTTTGAGCACTCTCAGAACCACTCTGATTCTCAGAATTACTTAGCTTAAGATATCTAATATCCACTCAAGTTCAGTTCAGTTCAGTCACTTAGTCATGTCCAACTCTTTGTGACCCCATGGACTGCAGCACGCCAGACCTCTCTGTCCACACAAACTCCCGGAGTTTACTCAAACTCATGTACATCAAGCCAGTGATGCCATCCAACCATCTTAGTCTCTGTTGTCCCCTTCTCCTTCTGCCTTCAATCTTTCCCAGCATCAGGGTCTTTTCCAATGAGTCAGTTCTTCGCATCAGTGGCCAAAGTATTGGAACTTCCAATGAATATTTAGGACTGATTTCCTTTAGGGTGGACTGTCTGGATCTCCTTGCAGTCCAAGGGACTCTTAGGAGTCTTCTCCAACACTACAGTTGGAGAAGGCAATATCTGCTCAAAGACTTGCACAAATGTTCCTGGTTGTCAAAACTCAAATCACATAACTTCATCCAATTCTCAGGGTAGTAGGGAAACATAGCTCTTTGGATTTTAGGTTAGGAAAATAGATTTAAAGTTTGGAGACTAATAGCTTATGCAAGTTGTGTTGAAGAGAGTTTTGGATAGTCATGCACTTCCAGTGTTCACTACAGTTGGGGATGTTTTTTTTATTCAGTCATCAAGTTCTGTCCAACTCTTTGTGATCTCATAGACTGTGGCATTCCAGGCCTCCCTATCCCTCAGCATCTCCTGGTGTTTGCCAAAGTTCTTGTTCATTACATCAATGATGCCATCACACCATCTTATCCTCTGGGTCTGCTTCTCCTTCTGCCTTCAATGTTTTCCAGCATCAGGAACTTTTCGAATGAGTCATTTGTTCACATTAGATGACCAAAATACTGGAGCTTCAGCTTTAGCATCAGTCCTTCCAGTGAATATTCAGGGTTTATCTCCCTTAAGAATGACTGGTTTGATTCCCTTGCAGTCCAAGGGACTTTCAGGAGTCTTCTCCAGCCACAGTTTGAAGGCATCAATTCTTTGGCTTTCTTCCTTCTTTATGGTCCAGCTCTCACAACTGTATGTGACCACTGGGAATTTGGGAATTGGGCTCATAAAATGTGATTTATTTGTCTCAGAGATAGTGCTTCATTCCTAGAAAATTTCAGAATGTCCATGTCTCTACCTTACACACAGTAAGAGAAGTAGAAATAAGGAACCATGTGGAGTTTCAAGAGAGGAAAATTATAGATACCATAAATGGTTACTCATATAGTCATTATTTTTACTGAATACCTGCTGTGTGGTAACTGCGTTTATTGCTGGCATAGAAATGCAAATGGACAGACGAATCCTTTACATCCTGGCACTACCATCTTGTAGCACATGACTTGATAGTATTTCTCAAGGAACTAATTTTGAGATATTACCTCATATGGTGTGGTATCATCTTCCTTGGGGCCTCAGATGGTAAAGAGTATGCCTGCAATGCAGGAGACCAGGGTTCAGTCCCTTGGTTTGGAAGATCGCCTGGAGAAGGGAATGGAAACCCACTGCAGAATTCTTGCTTAAAGAATTCCATAGACAGAAGAAATAGGGTGGGCTCCAGTTCATGCAGTCACAAAGAGTCAGATATGACTGAGTAACTAACACACACACACACACACACACACACACACACACACACACCTTAATTTTGAGATATTTATGAAATGGGTGCTTTTTTATTTTATTTTTTTATTTGTAGTGAATTTTGTCATACATTGGAATGAAACAGCCATGGGTTTACATGTGTTCCCCATCCCGATCCCCCCTCCCACCTCCCTCTCCACCCACTCCCCCTAGGTTTTCCCAGTGCACCAGGTCCAAGCGCTTGTCTCATGCATCCACCCTGGGCTGGTGATCTGTTTCACCCTAGATACTGTACATGTTTCGATGCTGTTCTCTTGAAACATCTCACCCTCTCCTTCTCCCACAGAGTCTAAAAGACTGTTCTATAAATCTGTCTTTTTTTTTTTTTTCTGTTCTGCATATAGGGTTATTATTAACATCTTTCTAAATTCCATGTATATGTGTTAGTATATTGTAATGGTCTTTATCTTTCTGGCTTACTTCACTCTGTATAATGGGCTCCAGTTTCATCCATCTCATTAGAACTGATTCAAATGAATTATTTTTAATGGCTGCGTAATATTCCATGGTGTATATGTACCACAGCTTCCTTATTCATTCGTCTGCTGATGGGCATCTAGGTTGCTTCCATGTCCTGGCTATGATAAACAGTGCTGCGATGAACATTGGGGTGCACGTGTCTCTTTCAGATCTGGTTTCCTTGGTGTCTATGCCCAGAAGTGGGATTGCTGGATCATATGGAAGTTCTATTTCCAGTCTTTTAAGAAATCTCTACAGTGTTTTCCATAGTGGCTGTACTAGTTTGCATTCCCACCAACAGTGTAAGAGGGTTCCCTTTTCTCCACACCCTCTCCAGCATTTATTGCTTGTAGACTTTTGGATAGCAGCCATCCTGATTGGCGTGTAATGGTACCTCATTGTGGTTTTGATTTGCATTTCTCTGGTAATGAGTGATGTTGAGGAAATGGGTGCTTTTTTTAACAACAACAACAAAAAAAGTTTAACCCAGAGTTATGGGAAGAAACAATTAAGGATTAGACAAAAGGAAATAAAATATTTTTATACCTAAGTGGGGAAATAAGTAGTAAATTCATTTACCTTGGAACAAAATGACAGGACTAATAGTTTATTCTCTGTCAGCAAATGTTCCATAATGTTTCTGAAGGTTTTTTTCCCTTTGTTACATCTTTCTGTCCCTAACTATATGATTAGTCTAATAGTATCATTACATGCAGATGTCATTCTTAAATTTGGTGGAAAATCACATTAAATATAATGAAGCAAGAATCTGCCTTGGGTGGACTCTGATTGTGTGACTTAATGACATATCTGGTTGGAAGATATAAAATGTCCCATGATCTTTGTTTCTCTCAGGGAGAAGATGGTATACTCTTCAGAACTGTCATAACTTTTTCAGGAGGTGCAATAGCTGTTTCAAGTATGCCTCTCAAAAGCTCAGTACAGTTAGTTTTGCCATATTTTCCAAGAATAATGAGATACACAGAAAAAAAGTGGAAAATTTTCCTTTTTGAAGTTACTACAAAATAAGTTAACTACAGGGAATGATTCTCCTTTTAAATAGTTACTAACCTCTTATGTGATATTATACCTTTGCCTTTTTGATTGATTACTCTAATGTGGATTTTTTTCCTGTTTAAATCATAGAATCCCTTTAAAGTCAGAGCTGCCATGATAATAATAACAGTTTAAAAATATTTGAAATACTTTGTAATGGACAGACATATTAATCTGACATCAAATATGTCTTTAAGAAACAATGTAGATTTCTGTCTTTGATGGTCACTTTAGGATTGAAGAGACGTTTTTGCTGACTCTTTACATGTCTCTGAAAGGTAAATCTATAATAGTTAATAATAGAAGGCAAGTTTTTCAAATGTGTAAGTTGCTTCATCATGTAGGAAATTATTTTAAACTCAAGTTTATAAAAGCTGACAAACTTCCGGAATCACAGGAGTTTTGAAGTCAAATAGTTTTTAATTAGTCCCTCAGAAATGTGTGATTTGAGAAAGTTAAATATTCTTAGTTGTCTATTTAGTTATAACATAAGGATCATAATACTTGTTACTGTAAAGAATGCTATACATTAAATGTGATTATATATATGTGTGTGTGTGTGTGTATGGATGTATACAGGTGTATCTAAAAATGTATATATATATATATATATAATTACAGTTTCTGCATACAATTTTGCATAATAAATGATAGGTGCTCTTCTTGCAATGATAATGTTTTCTTTCATTAACAACTTTTATACCATATATTGAGATGGAGAACATCTAGGAAGGAATAATGTTATTTGTGAAATTTTAAAAACATTTTTACTAAATGTTAAATTGATAAATATTTGGAGATATGAATTAGGTAGCATGGTTAAACAGGTGATGGGAAGAGTGAGCATCAATGTCTTAGGAATCAATGAATTCAAATGGATGGAGTGGGCAAATTTAATTTAGATGGCCACTTCCCTGGTGGCTCAGATGGTGAAGTGTCTGCCTGCAATATGGGAGACCCAGGTTTGATCCCTGGGTTGGAAAGATCCTCTGGAGAAGGAAATGGCAAACCACTCCAGTACCCTTGCCTGGGAAATCCCATGGACAGAGGAGACTGCAATGCTACAGTCCATGGCGTCACAAAGAGTTAGACATGACTGAGTGACTTCACTATACCTACTACTGTAGGCAAGAATCCCTTAGAAGAAATGGAGTAACCTTCATAGTCAACAAAAAAGTCTGTAAGACAGTACTTGGGTTCAATCTCAAAAACCACAGATGATCTCTGTTAGTTTCCAAGGCAAATCATTCAACATTACAATAATCCAAGTCTATGCCCCAACCACTCATGCTGAAGAAGCTGAAATCAAATGGTTCTATGAAGATCTACAAGACCTTCTAGAACTAACACACACACACACAAAAGATGAATTCAAAAATTATTACCATTGCTTTGAATAGATAAATTAACTGAAATGATCATTCAATCAGATATTACACTTTTGTGACTATACATGGGCATGTTTTTTATGTAATCATTTTTTATCTTCTCTTGTTTTCTCATTTCTCCTTTGAAACTCAGTGAAGTGTGTTCTCTCCAGGATGCTTTCCCAGACACCATGCTGCATTAGTTGTTCTGACACAGTGAACCCTTATCCCACATGAATAGACTTACAGTGACGGCCACTCTGACCAGTGTGAGGCAATAGCTCATTGTAATTTTGATTTGTATGTCTGTGTTGGAGAAGACTCTTGAGAGTCACTTGGACTGCAAAGAAATCCAACCAGTCCATCCTAAGGGAGATCAATCCTGGGTGTTCGCTGGAGGAACTGATGCTGAAGCTGAAACTCCAAGACTTTGGCCACCTCATGCGAAGAGTTGACTCATTGGAAAAGACCTTGATGCTAGGAGGGATTGGGGGCAGGAGTAGAAGGGGAGGACAGAGGATGAGATGGCTGGATGGCATCACTAACTTGACGGACATAAGTTTGAGTAGTCTCTGGTAGTTGGTGATGGACAGGGAGGCCTGGTGCGCTGCAATTCATAGGGTCACAAAGAGTTGGACACGACTGAGTGACTGAACTGAACGGAATAATGAGTGATGTTGAGCATCTTTACATGTGTCTGTTGGCGATCTGTATTTCTTCTTTGCAGAAATACCTGTTTAGGTCTTTTACCCATTTTTTTAAATTAGGTTGGTTGTTTTTCTGATACTAAGATATATGAACTGCTTGTATATTTTAGAGATTAATCCTTTGTCAGTTGCCTCACTTGCAATTATTTTCTCCCCTTCTGAGGGTTGTCTTTTCATCTTATTTATAGTTTGCTTTTGCTGTACAAAAACTTTTGAGTTTACTTAGGCCCCATTCATTTGTTTTTGTTTATGTTACTCTAGGAGCTGGGTCAAAGAGAATCTCACTGCGATTTATGTCAAAGACTGTTCTGCTTAAATTTTCCTCTATGAGTTTTATAGTGTCTGGCCTTATATTTAAGTCTTTGATTCATTTTGAGGGTTTTTGTTTGTGTGTGTGTGTGCATGTGTGTGTGTGTGCATGTGTGTGTGTGTGTGTGTGTGTGTGTGTGGTGTTAGGAAGTATTTTAATTTCATTCTTTAATATGTAGCTGTCCAGTTTTCCCAGCACCAATTATTGAAGGGGCTGCCTTTTCTCCTTTCTATATTCTTACTTCCTTTGTCAAAGATAAGGTGTCTTTAGATATGTGGATTTATCTCTGGATTTTCAATCTGTTCCACTGAACTGTATTTCTGTTTTTAGACCAATACCATACTGTCTTGCTTACTGTAGCTTTATAGTATAGCCTAAATTCAGGGAACCTGACTCCTCCAACTCTGTCTTTCTTTCTCAAGATTGCTTTGGCTATTTGTGATTTTTTGTGTTTGCATTCATATTGAACATTATTTTTTATTATAGTTCTGTGGAAAATGTCATTTGTCATTTCACAGGGATTGTACTGAATCTGAAGATTTCTTTGGGTAGTATAGTTATTTTCACAAGAACATGATATGTCTCTCTGTCTGTGTCATCTTTCATTTCTTTCATCGTCATCTTATACTTTTCTGCATACAGGTCTTTTGTCTCTTTAGGTAATTTATTCCTAGACATTTAATTGTATTTTATTTTTGTTGTTGTTGTTGCAGTAGTGAAAGTATTGTTTCCTTAATTTCTGTCCCTGATTTTCCATTGTTAGTATATAGGAATATAAGAGATCATTGTGTATTAATTTTGTATTCTGTGGCTTTACTAAATTCAATGATTAGCTCTAGTAGCTTTCTGGTGGCAACTTTCAAGTTTTCGATGTATAGGATCATGTCACCTGCAAACAATTACACTTTAAAAAAAACTCAAAGTTAGTAGAAGAGAAGAAATAATGAAAATCAGAGCAGAAATAAATGAAAAAGAAATGAAGCAAACATAGCAAAGATCAATAAAACTAAAAGATGGTTCTTCAAGAAAATAAACAAAATTGATAAGCCAATTGCCAGACTCATCAAGAAAAGAAGGGAGGAAAACCAAATCAATAAAATTATACATAGAAAGAAGTTACAACAGACACTGCAGAAATATATAGGATCATAAAGACTTTTAAGAACAACTATATGCCAATAACATGGACAATCTGGAAGAAATGGACAAATTCTTGGAAATGTAGAACATTCAAAGACTGAATTAGGAAGAAATAGAAAATATAAATATACCAGTCCCAAACAGTGAAATTGAAACCATGATAAAATTATTCCAACAAACAAAAGCCCAGAGATAGATGGCTTCATAGACAGATTCTGTCAAATGTTTAAAGAAGACCTAACACCTATCCTTCTCTTTCAAAAAACTGCAGAGGGAGGAACACTCCCAAATGTGTTCTACAAGGCCACCATCACCCTGATACCAACACCAGACAAAGATATCACATTAAACAAACAAACAAAAACTATAGGCCAATATCACTAATGAATATGGATGCAAAAGCTCTCAACAAAATACTAGCAAACAGAATGAAACAATACATTAAAATGAATATACACCATGATCAAGTGGGGTTTATCTCATAGATGCAAGGATTCTTCAATATATGCAAATCAATCAATGTGATATACCATATTAACAAATTGAAAGATAAAAACTGTATGGTCATCTCAATAGATGCAGAAAAAGCTTTAGACAGAATTCAACACTCACCTATGATTTAAAAAAAAAATCTCTTCACAAAATGGACATAGAAGTAACCTATCTCAACATAATAAAGGCCATAAACGATAAACAGACAGCAAACATTATTCTCAATGGTAAAACTACATGGAAAAAGTAAAAGCATTTCCTCCGAGATCAGGAACAAGTCAAGGGTGCCCACTTTTTGCCACTATTATTCAACAATATTGTTTTGAAATTACTAGCCATGGCATTCAGAAAAGAAAAGACAAATAAAAGGAATCCAGATGGGAAATGTAGTCTTAATTGCTTTTTTGTGCTGGTCAATGATAATATCAAAATTCAGCATCCTTTCATAGAAAAAAAAAAAACCTCTCAATAAATAGTGTATTGAAGTAATGTACCTGAGCATAATAAATGTGACATATGATGAATTCACATGTGACATCATACTTAACATTGAAAGATTGTAAACATTTCCATTAAAACCTACATCAAGACAAGAGATGTTTGAAGTAAGATTATTTTACTTAGGAAATGTTTACATAATTTTACTGTCAGTAACTGTGCTGATGGCAGTCACTTCCTATCTTTTGGATATCAGATTCAACATCATCTTTTAGGAAATACCTTCTCTGATTATGTTATTCATAGTAGAATTCTCCCTCTTATTTCTGTCACAGTACTCTATTTTTTGTTTTATAAGTGCTAAATAGGATTGCAATTTAAGTATTAAATTGTTACCTTTTATATTGTCTGACTCCATTATGAGAATGTAAGATCTATGTGGAAAGGAGTTTTACATGATGTATTCCCCTGTTTTATTAATTGCTGTGTCTCTACCCATAGCATAGTCTGTGGCCATAGCATAGCAGTGTCCACGGGACTGGGAAAGGTCAGTTTTCATTCAATCCCAAAGAAAGGCAATCCCAAAGAATGCTCAAACTACCAAACAGTTGCACTCTTCTCACACACTAGTAAAGTAATCTCAAAATTCTCCAAGCCAGGCTTCAGCAACATGTGAACCATGAACGTCCAGATGTTCAAGCTGGTTTTAGAAAAGGCAAAGGAATCAGAGATCAGACTGCCAACATCCACTGGATCATTTAAAAAGCAAGAGAGTTTCAAGAAAAACATTTATTTCTGCTTTATTGACTATGCCACAGAATTTAACTGTGTGGATCACAATAAACTGTGGAAAATTCTGAAAGAGATGGGAATACCAGACTACCTGACCTGCCTCTTGGGAAACCTATAAGCAGGTAAGGAAGCAACAGTTATAACTGGGACATGGAACAACAGATTGGTTCCAAATAGGACATGGAATATGTCAAGGCTGTATATTGTCACCTTGCTTATTTAACTTATATGCAGAGTACATCATGAGAAATGCTGGGCTGGAAGAAACACAAGCTGGAATCAAGATTTCCAGGAGAAATATGAATAACCTCAGATATGCATATGACGCTACCCTCATAGCAGAAAGTGAAGAACTAAAGAGCCTCTTGATGAAAGTGAAAGAGGAGAGTGAAAAAGTTGGCTCAAAGCTCAACATTCAGAGAACTAAGATTGTGGCACCTGGTCCCATCACTTCATGGCAAATAGATGGGGAAACAGTGGAAACAGTGTCGGAGTTTATTTTTCTGGGCTCCAAAATCACTGCAGATGTTGATTGCAACCCTCCAATTAAAAGATGCTTACTCCTTGGAAGAAAAATTATGACCAACCTAGAAAGCATATTAAAAAGCAGAGACAAACTTTGCCAACAAAGATCCATCTTCAAGGCTATGGTTTTTCCAGTAGTTATGTATGGATGTGAGAGTTGGACTATAAAGAAAGCCAAGTGCCAAAAGATTGATGCTTTTGAACTGTGGTGTTGGAAAAGACTCTTGACTGTCCCTTGGACTACAAGGGGATCAAACCACTCAGTCCTAAAGAAAATGTCCTGAATATTCACTGGAAGCACTGATGTTGAAGCTGAAACTCCAATACTTTGGCCACCTGATGGGAAGAGCTGACTCATTTGAAAAGACCCTGATCCTGGGAAAGATTAAGGGCAGGAGGAGAAGGGGACAACAGAGGATGAGATGGTTGGATGGCATCACCCACTCAATGGACATGAGTTTGGGTAGGCTCTGAGAGATGGTGATGGACAGGGAGGCTGGGCATGTTGGGATTCATGGGGTCACAAAGAGTCAGACACGACTGAGCAACTGAACCGAACTGAACTGAACCCATAGCACAGTTTGTGTAATAAAATGCTGTGCATTGCATGCCTGTTCAGTTGTTTCTGACTCTTTGTGCCCCATGGACTTTAGCCCGTTAAGTTCCTTTGTCTATGGGATCTTCCAGGCAAGAATACTAGAGTGGGTTTCCATCGCTTTCTCCAATGGGATCTTCCCAACCCAGAGATCAAACCCATGTCTTCTATGTTGGCAGGCAGACTCTGTACCACTGAGCCACCAGGGAAGCTCTTGTGTAATACAATAAGTATTTTAAATTAAAAGAAAGCTAATAATTGGATAAAATTAATCATTCTATATGATTTGATGATAAAAGTTTTGTATATGTTGTCAACATGTAGGCAGTATAAACTAAACTATAAATAAAAAGAGAAGATAAACTTGCTGTGGCAAGAGGGGAAATACATGATAAATTAATGTTCACTGAAACAAAATGATTGGGCTAATATTTTGTTCTTGATGGCCAAGTCTCAACATGGTTCTCAAGCTGTCTTTTTGTCCCATGTTTCATGTTTCATCTTTCTGTCCCTAATTCTGAGATGTGATCTAATAGTATCTTTACATACAGAAATACTATTGAAATTTACTGGAAAATCACAGTGAATTTAATTAAGCAAGAATCAGCCTTGGGCACATTCCAATTCTAAGACTAATAAATTCTAATAAATTCTAAGACTAATAATTCCAATTCTAAGACTAATAAATGTGACTAGACAGGATAAAAACTCCATTGTCCTTTGACATGCTTGGGAGAAATAGAGTTGGACTACAAAGAAAACTGAGCACCAAAGAATTGATGCTTTGGGGTGTTGGAGAAGACCCTTGAGAGTCCCTTGGACTGTGAGGAAATCCAATCAGTCCATCCTAAAGGAGATCAGTCCTGAGTTTTCATTTGTAGGACTGATGTTGAAACTGAAATTCCAATACTTTGGCACCTGATGCGAAGAGCTGACTCACTTTGAAAGTACCCTGATGCTGGGAAAGATTGAGGGCAGGAAGAGAAGGGGGCAGTAGAAGATAAGATGGTTGGGTGGCATCACTGACTGAATGGACGTGAGTTTGGGTGGGCTTCAGGAGTTGGCGTTGCACAGGGGGGCCTGGCGTGCTGCAGCTCATGGGATCACAAAGAGTTGGACATAACTCAGCGACTGAACTGAACTGAACTGCACAAATTTATATTCCCTACAATAGTGTATGGGTTTCCAAAAATGTTCACCATCCTTACCAAAATTCCTTTTTCCTAAGTTCATGAAATTCACTCACTCAGACTCTACCCTTATTATCTGATCATTTCCCAAAGGCTTAACAATATTATCACACTTGACACAAATATTCAAAACACAACAAAATTCTAATTTTATACTTTGTCATAGAGGTATCCAGTTTTACCAACTCAATGAAGATATTTTCTTTTCCACATATTTTACTCTTGGCTGCCTTTTCAAAGGTAAGTTAATGATATACGCATGTTTTTTTCCCCCAGACTTTCTATTCTGTTCATTGGTCTATGTGTCTGTTTTTATGTCAGTACCATACAGTTTTGATTAGTGTATTTTGTAATATATTTTGAAATTAGAAAGTGAGATGTCTTCAGCTTAATTCTACTTTCTCAAATTTCTTTAACTCTTAGAGCCATGAATTTTATGATGATTTTTGTATTTCTGTCAAAAATGTCATTGGGTGTGTGTTGAAACCATGAAGTGATTTTCCTATTGTGTTTATTTTAACAATACTTATTCTTACAATTCATGAACATAGATATCTTACCACTCATGTTTATTCAGTTCTTTCATTAAGGAGCTATATTTTAGCATACAAATATTCTTGGTTAAATTTGTTCCTAAGTGTTTTATCCTTTTTGATGCTATTGTATATGAAATTAATTTCTTAATTTCTATTTTGGATAACTCATTGTTAGTATATATAAATTCAGCTATTTGTGTGTATTGATTTTGTATCCTGCAACTTTGTTAAATTTTTTAATTAGTTCTAGCAGTTTTAGTCTCAATATTTAGTATTTTCTGTATGTATGAGCATGTCTATTATGCAGTCTTTAAATAAAACTTTTTGCTTTTAGTATCATGCATTTGAGATTTATGCATAATATTGTGTCTATCAGTGGCCTGTTAATTTTATTTCCTAGTAGTAGTCCATTTTGGGCCTCCCATGTGGCACTAGTGGTAAAGAATCCATTTGCCAATGCAAGAGACATGAGAGGCAGGTTTAAGCCCTATGTCAAGAAGATCTCCTGGAGTAGGAAATGGAAAACCACTTCAATGTTCTTGTCTGGGGAATCCTGTGGACAGAGAAGCCTGGCAGACTACAGTTCACTGGATCACAAAGAGTCAGACACAACTGAAGTAGCACAGACACACAATAGTGCATTTTAGGGGTGTATCACAGTTCATTTATTCTCCTCTTAATTAAGAGATGTTTTCACTGTTTCCAGTTATTTGAAATTATGAATAAACTGCTGTGGATATCCACATAAAGTTATTGAAAAAACAAGCAAAGCAGAAAAATATGAAATAGTTATTTTTAAGACACTAGATGTCAGAAATAACAGTGATCAGTAACAGACGGGACACAGAGAGGCTGAGCCTTAGGATTTTTCATATTTATTACCTCTAAAAGTTTTCATCTGTGGTTCAGGGAGGGAACCCTCAAATAATCCTGGTAGACTTCCTGAGTTGTGTAGGTGCAGTTGAGGGTCTGAGATCATTAAGACAGCCAGAATACTCAGAGTACAGTACTACAGAAGATACACCTATAGACCTGGGTGGCAAGACTGTTTTGTGTGAGGGCATAGGGAAATGGAGATGCGGAAGTAGAGGGAGAGAGAAAATGAGAGACTGAGGGCAGAAATGCTGGAAAACTGCCGAGGGCTCCCTTTAACTACTTATCCGAGTACTGACTGGTACATGCATCTGAGGTAAGTTCCTGAGCCTGGGCAAAGACATAGCCAGACGAATTAGAGAGAAGAATGCTTGGTGCCTACCCACTGGGCCAGGAATAGTGCCTATCTTAGCAGTGAAAACCCTCAGATTTCAAGGGTCCAGTGCATTGAGTTCAATATTGAAGAAGATTTTGCTTCAGTAGTGGGACATAATTATCATTAGATTGAGCACTTTCAAGACGTGGTCATAAACCCTTTCAGCAAAAATTCAAATTTTATTGCTAGCTTCCCAGGTGGCGCTAGTGGTAAAGAACCCACCTGCCAATGCAGGAGACAGAAGAGAAGCTTTCCAAAAGAACCTAACTAAATATTGTGTTCAGAATTCTGTCTTTATTAATTTGTGAGATTAATCTGATTATTTTCCTTGTGATGCCCTTGCTTTGTCTTTTATGAAGGTCATGCTGGATGCATAAAATGAGTTTTAAAATAATATTAATTATTTTTCATCTCTCAAGGTCTTTAAGATTGGTTCTATTTTTTTGATTCATTGTTATATAGAATTATTGATAAAACTATATGAGAATTAAGTTTTGTTTTGAAAAGGGAAGGATTCTAAAAACTTTACTTAAGTATTAGATTATTCCAGTTTTTAATGAATTTTTGTGTGTGTTTAGAACATTATGTTCCCTGTAGCAGTTTTCCATTTTCTTTTCGTTTACAAGTGTATTGCCACAAATTAATATGTAATATCCTTTATTTATTTTTTTAAGATCTGTCGACTCTTCAGTGATGATCTTATTTTCCTTTTTTAAAGACCCTTTTTGTGCACCATTTTGAAGTTTTTATTGAGTTTATTGCAGTATCGTTTCTGTTTTGCTTTGTTCTTTTGGCCTAGAAGCATGTGGGGTCTCAACCCTCTGACCACGGACTGAACCCATACTGCTCGCACTGGACGGTGAAGCCTTAACCACTGTATCACCAAGTAAGTCTCCCATCTTCATTTTTGGTACTGAGAGTTTGCACTTTCTCTTAATTTGTCTTAATTTTTAATTTTCTTTATTAAAAATTCTTAATGTTCTTATTAAAAATTAATTCTTAATTTTTAAATTTTCTTTTCTCAATTGTTCTGTTTTTCTAGGATGTTATCAATTTTATTAAACTTTTAAAGAACTAAGTCTTGGTTGTATGTATTTTCTCAATTTTTCACTTACTTTTACTTCTGTGATTCTGTCTTTTATTTATCATTTTCATTCTACAATGATGTCTGGTTTATTTTCCTTTCCTTATTCTAGGTTCTTGAGATAGTAGCTCAAGATGATAGTACATTCCTTATAAAGTGTCTTGTCTTCTAAAACCTGCATTTAACAAGATAAATGTATGTTTTAGCACTCCTTTAGCTGCATCCAGGTACTTTGTGTATATTTATACTTATATGTGGGGCTTCTCCCATGGCTCAGCAGTGAAGAATCTGCCTGAAATTAAGAAGATGTGAGTTTGATTCCTGGGTTGGAAAGATTCTTAGAGGAGGGCTTGGCAAATCACTCCAGTCTTGTTGCCTGAGAATCCCATGGACAGAGGCACCTGGCAGGGTACAGTTCGTAGGTCTGTAAAGAGTTGAAAATGACTGAAGTGACTGAGCAAGCAGGCATGCATGCATGTATCAATATATTATATGTAATATGCATTATATATATATATGTATATACTATGTCTACTATGTATACATTATCTGTATACTATATATATATATTATGTATACTCACATATATCTTTCAGATATCTTTTATATATATATGTACCATTATCTTTCTATTGAAAATTTATTTTTCAAAATGTTCACAGGTAATTTAGGCTTGTGTTGTTTAATTTGTAAATAATTAGAAAATTTTATATCTTTGCCATCAATTTATTTAATTACATTATATACACACATGCATTTATATATATATAATCATACAGGATATATGTACATATAGTATGCATTTCCTGTATGATTTAAGTCCTTTGAAATGCACTGCAATTGTGTCATAGCCTAAGGTATTGTTTCTTTTGGTGAATGCCACATGAACATTTGGCATTCATACACAAATATTTTCACACAAATATTAGTGTCACACAAATATTTTCTCTTTCCACATCACCATACTAACACAGATTCCATCAACATGCCTGTCTGAAAATATGTGACAATTTTTTTCTGTATTAGAAACAAGTTTTAAATGACTTATTCTGAATTGAATGTTCATCATCTTCTGGAAATCAGACCAGGGGTAAACTTAAACAGATTTGCCTATTTTGAAGGTCATGATTTAAATAAGAAAGTTTTTGTGTGTTTCATTTCTGTTTAGTTTGAACTTTTCCCTTTTGGTTACTTGACATCAAGTTATTCTTCAGGGATTTTCCTCCAGAGAACCGGGTTCTGTAAGTCCCGTTCTGCATGGTGACTATCCTGGTGGCATCTCTGGAGATACTTTACTCTCTAAATTATGATGAAGGTTCCAAACATTTAATCAGACAAGAATCACCCTTGGAGATGGACCAAATGAATGACTCAATAATATGTGCTGCAATTAAATGTAGATAAAATATTTGCAGACCTTTGCTCTTACTCAGAGGTTATTTGTCTCTACCATTAATCACATGACAGACTTCTTCACAGATTGAAATGATGGACTCAACATATAATAAAATATGTATGTGTTTATCTTTCAGGAAACCCATAAGTTAATAATACTATATGAAAATAGGACAGAATAACTGATTGAAAATCAAAGTGTTGGGAAGTCAATTTCACTATTTCAATTTTAATTGTGTAAAAAGCGAACAGCAACATTTTAATGTAAACAGTCATACACAATTTGGAGTTTTCTCTAAAACCAAAATGTTGATTTAACTTTTGTTTGTTATCAGGAGAAATCCTGTGTACAATGAGTATTTTGGTTTTCTGTTCACAATCAAGATTCAGAGTTCCTTATGTAATACAGTATTCACATTCATTTTCAAATTTGCAACAATTTGAAAGGCAGTATTTTTCTGAATGACTGAATTGAATTGGATTTCCTACAAGCATGGAACAAGTTTGCCTAATGGAAACAATCAATGTCCAGCGATGCTGCTTTTATCATACTTTCTGTGTTCTTGGTGATAGAATCAGTGCCTGAAGGACAAGAGAGAAAGCATCAGAGAACAGAACATAAATCAAAGGAAGATCTCATGCAGGTAACCCAGGAAGTGTTTTTATGCACTAGTCTCTGAATTAGGCTTTACACTTTGCAAGAGTTCGCTGATGATGTGAGAATTCAGTCATTTAAAATGTTTGCTATGTGTTTGTCTTAATCAGGCATTTTAGGGATCCTTTGTGACTACTAAAATATGTGGAGATTGATTTAATACAGTAAAACTCATTAGGATATTTTCATATCATAAAAATTCAGAATAAATTTACCTTTTCTAACATCAAATATTCTTATAAATTCATTTTGAGTGCATCTACCTGGGGATATTTTAATGGGCAGTTATTTCAAAATTTCATAACAGGTTTAACTGATATGTCCTCTAGGCATTATTTATTAATCTCTTAAAAATTAGAGGATGATGTAGCATCTTTATACTTTGAGTGGTCTTCACAACTTCAAGATAATATTGTAGTAAGCATAGTGTTACTTCAATTCTTATTTTTTCTGTTCACAGGTGAGTTTCAGCATACTATCAGTTGGCCATTTAAATGTATTCTTCTCCAATTGTTTATATTTTTCTTTAATATTTTATTGATATACTTTATTTATTAATTGATTAGAGATATTTGTCTGTTTTAGGTATTACCTCTGTGTATGTACTCTAAAATATAAATCATTTCCACAAATTGTCTTCATCTGTCTATATAATGGTATCATCCTAAATCCTTAAAAAATTTTGAAATTGTCAAATCTATCAATTTGGGATTTCAATGATTGCTTAAGCAGCATCCTCCATCCTGGGGATGTAGAAAGTCATTTCCTTTATTAACCAGAATGTAAATATGGAATAAATTGTGCCTTAATTTTCTTATTAGATTTTTATCAATTTTTGTTTTCAAGTAAGGTATTAATTATACATACAATTTTATTAGCTTCAAGATGGGAAGGTAGTTGTGGCAATTAATTTATTTAATTATGTGTTCTTTTCACACACATGTGTCGTAATGACTTGCCTCTCCATTAGTGTATAAGATTGTTGAGGTTATGGATGATGTTTTAATCTCATTTTATGATGACTTAAAGTACTGGAGCATGATAACAATTGCTTGAATGAATAAACAAATTATCTTAAGATTTCAAGAAGTTGCTAGTAATAATTATATTTACAAGTAATTCTGTCCTGAACTCTGAAATAAAATATAGAGAAGAATCTATGGAACAAAGGAAAAATGTAACTGAGTTTATCCTTGTAGGACTCACTCAGAGCCCCCAGGGTCAGAAAATATTGTTTGTGGTGTTCTTGCTCATCTATATTGTGACAATGGTGGGCAACCTACTCATTGTCATGACTGTGGTGATTAGTCCAACCCTGGATGCCCCTATGTACTTCTTTCTTGGCTACTTATCATTTATGGATGCTGTTTATTCAACTACGATCACTCCAAATATGATTATAGACTTAGTGTGTGAGAAGAAAACCATTTTGTTCCAAGCTTGCATGGCCCAGCTTTTTACAGAGCACTTATTTGGTGGTGCTGAGATTTTGCTCCTGGTGGTCATGGCCTATGACCGCTACATGGCCATCTGCAAACCCTTGCATTATTTGACCATCATGAATCAGCGGCTGTGTGTTCTGCTGCTGCTGTTGGCCTGGGTTGGTGGGTTTTTACATGCTGTAGTTCAACTACTCTTAGCTTACAACCTTCCCTTCTGTGGCCCCAATGTCATTGACCACTTTATGTGTGACATGTACCCTTTGTTAAAACTGGCCTGCACTGACACCTACATTATTGGCCTTATTGTGGTTTTCAATGATGGAGCAATCTGTGTAGTCATTTTTGTTCTCTTATTCATCTCCTATGGGGTCATTCTGCACTCCCTGAAGAATCTTAGTCAGGAAGGGAGGCGCAAAGCCTTATCCACCTGTGGCTCCCACATTACTGTGGTGCTCCTCTTCTTTGTGCCCTGTTCTTTTATGTATGTGAGACCTCCTTCCACCTTACCCATTGATAAATCCTTGGCCGTGTTTTACAGCATTATGACCCCTATGCTGAACCCTCTAATCTATACTCTGAGAAATGCAGAGATGCAAAATGCCATGAAAAGGCTCTGGATCAGAAAACGAAAATAAGGCAGGCAGCAGGGAAACATATTACTTATTTTCCCTGAAGATTTGCTCTTTCCAGGAAAGTCATGTGTGACTATTTAACTGTAGTAAATTTCTCCACAGTTCTAATACATTGGACATGATGAAAGTGTTTATTCTGTGAATGCTTCCAATGATCAAAGCACACTTTTAAGATTTTCATAATTTCCTGGTTCATACTATTTTGTTTAAAATATATTTTTTATGATTGTTAGATTTCTTAGGAAATGTTTTTAGTTTTTGGTGTAAAATCTCTCTATCAAGAGTATAGGCTTATGTTCTTATGATGAGTTAAATTGTAATTAAAACTGTAAATTTATTTTTTTAGTGGAAGATATTCTTACATTTTTCTCTCCAATAATGTAATCTTTCATAATTGTAGGACTCAATGCAAATTTGAGAAAAATAAAATAAGACAAAAACTTGGAATACTCTTCCCCACATAAAGACTGTTCATATTAATATTTGAGGTATATGTCTCATTTTTATCTGCAGATACTTATATTTTTTTGTCCATATGTTTAGCATGTTAATGATGAAGAAGAATAATGTTTCAGAGTTACAATGCTAATTATAAAGAGGATGAGTATATAAAAATAATCCAAATGAATGAGATATATACACAGAAAAATAACTGAATCATACTAATTTTTCTGGTTGGGCAATCATAGCATCTTATCAAATGGAACAGCTTCATTTGGTGTTATATTTTCATAAATGTGATGCATTCACTTTCCAGATAGTTCAGAATATCTTATCATACTTCTGCTATTTTTCATTATTCACATCTCCAACTTTGTTTATTGTGTTTCATTTTTTTTAAGACCCACACTCTGCCCTTTACATGTAAAGTTAGCATAATCCGTAATCTATGAGCTTCAAATATGCACTACAGAATTTGACAACAGAATTTGGGTGATATCATTGGTAAGACAGATACTGACAATACAAGCCACTTTTATGTCTTTTATTAATGAAATACAAATCATTAGGAAGTAATAGTCCAGAATAAAGTGTTTTATTTGACAGAGACATCATGCATGATATCCTCTCACTCTTTCTGGATCAGGCTTGAAACTAAACATTATCTGCCTATAATATGTTGGAAGCATGTAGTTAAAGAAATTAATTTGTTTCTGTCTCTCTTGTTTAGTCTGGACTCATGCGGGTAAAGCTATGAGGCAATTGAAGCTTTTCATAGGAAATTGTACTATATGCAAACTTTATTTTCTTATGTTTATCCTTACTGTCATTACATGGAACTTTTTGTTGTTGTTGTTGTTATCTTTACATCTTCCCCAGTGTAACACCATTCATCAAGTAATATCAAACATTTGAGTTGATCTGAATATAAAATTAATTCTCCCTCTTTGGAATTTTCCTATAGAGCTGAATGTTTTTTCTTTCTCCAGATTCCTACTTTAAATCCTTTACAATGTAGTGGTTATTTGGAAATAGGCCCTGTGGGAAATGAGTAGGTCATGAAGGTGAAGCTATCATGCATGAGATTAAAGTTGTTGTAAAGAGACCAACCCCAGTGAGCTCATGAGACCCTTCTGTCATGTGAGGGCAGAACAAAGATGGCTATCTAAGAGCCAAGAAGGGGACCTCACCAGATATCAAGTCTGCTGCAGCTTAAGCTTGGATCTGGGCCTCTGAAACTGTGAAAAATAAATATTTGTTGTTTAGACTACCCATTTCATGTTATTCTGTAAAAGCAGAAGTTAATTTTCAAATCTGTGTATTTATTTCAAATGATGAGATTAGAATCTTTGTTAATTGCCCATGTTCACTGATCAACAAGCTCTGTGAACTGAGGGAACATTACTTGTGTTTGTGTTTTCTGTTTTTTTGAAATATGTATGGGATATAGTGTCCACATCTAAACTTTGCCAGTTATAAGTATCCTTGAATTTATGATCTATCAGGGTGAGAATTTTTATTGATAAAGTTTAATTGATATATATTTATATATATTTGCTACAAATATTAACTCTTCTTTGACATGGGCTACAAAGATTCATTTTGTTATTACAATTTCTTGTGCTTTAAATAAATATGTCATAATTTAATATTCTCTTACCCTTTGATTACTTGAATATTTTTATTTCCTTCCACTGACATTCTAAATTTTAACCTAAGTTTTAAAAAATATGTTGTCAAAATACTTAATTTTTTAATCCATCTAGAATTTATTCTTGTTTGTAATGAGGAAATATATAAGCATATTTTCCTTAAACAGATAAAATAATCTACCAACATTAATGGAGAAGGAAATGGCAACCCACTTCAGTATTCTTGCCTTGAAAATTCCATGGACAAAAGAGCTCATGAGCTACAGTTCATGGGGTTGCAAAGTGTCAGACATGACTGAAGCAAATGAGCACACATGCACACACCAATGTAATTTATTTAATTCAATAGTAATTTGAAAAATTTGTATTTAGTATGTCAGGTTTCACAGCAGCCAAAAGGTTCAATTTTGGTGTCATTTCTCTTTATCTTTCTACTTCTTTTTTTCTCCTCCTCTCTCTCCCCCTTCTGTCTTGTATTCCCCTAGCACTGACATATTCCATCGGCCAAGGACTTTTAAGGTATATTTATTCCTGGCAAGGGTAGTGTCTCCTAATTATTCACCATCTTCAGAAACTTTTTGCAGTTCCTAGATATTTCCATTTAATTATAAATTTTAGCATCCTTTGTCAAAGTTTAATGCTTCTCATAAAAATATATTTAGAATGTTGTGATTCCACATATTTATCTTGATGAGAATGACATTTCAAGATCTTGTTTTTCTCTCCTGAATAAAACATATATTGCATATTTTCTCATGAATATGCATGGCATAACATATAAGATAAGTAAAGTTTACTGAGCACATAATATATGCTTAACATAAAAACAAACAAACAAACAAAAAAACCTTCCAAACTTTCTGGGTAGAGTCTCCCAGGTGCACTGTAACTTAGTTTTCAGTAGGCAATGCCACTATTCTATTCAGCTAATGCTTTTAAGTGATGGATAACATGATCACATCAGTGAATTCTATGGGATTGAGTGATTTGTTTTATTTATTTACCATAAAAACCTGTGTTCTGGTTAGAGATGATGATGAGTGAAGTACCGTGATAAAGGACCACAGATCCTATTCCATGAATAACAAAATCAACTGATGCATTACAGGTTGAAAAGATGTATATTTACTGCAAGTATATGATGACAAGATGCTTCTTCTCCAAGGTAAGGAGTTTCAAAGGAGTAAGCTGCCACAGAATTTTGACTGATTTCTCTAGAGAACTGTGCCCTATTAAGGGGTCAGTGATGGACTTTACTAATAGAGTTTTGGACATTCAGCAGAGATAGTATCAGATCTAGATTGGTGAAAGGTAAATCCTATTGCACACTGGGCCTAGGTAGAACACTCATCTCTCCCACAGGGACCACAAAAGTGGATAAAAAGACTAACAAATATATGACAGGTCATCTTGTCAACTAGATTTTTGAGCATTTTCTCTTGGGTGGGTTCTCTCTGATAGAAACTATACATGATAAATAGACATCTTTGCTTTTGGTCCATTCTGTGTGACCCATCTGCATACCACTTCTCTAGATTGCTCTTTCATCCATTCTTCCAATTTCCCCTTTCCTTCAATAGTTGGTAAAATATTGAAAACCTGTTTTCACTGTCCATGAGTCAGTGTAAACCCATAACTTAGGCCATTTATCTCCCCATGTGAAATGGAAGAGCATAAGTCAGCTCAAAATTAAGTTTACAGGTAGGATTTTTATAGTGGATGATAATATTCAGCTAGTTTTTTGCAAGGAAATATTTATGTTGCATTTAAGTCTTCAAATTCTAGCCATCCATATCAGATACTTCCATTTATGTGAAAGACTGAGGTGATGGATAGCCTGTAAGGAAATATAGAAAATTTGACCACTTGAAACTATTTCTAGATTTACTGCTCAGCCATGTTTTATTATGTATTCTGTGGTCACACATAGATTCTTGAAGTATCCACAGTTGTTATTGTTGTTTAGTCACAAAGTCATGTCCTACTCTTTGTGAATCCATGGATTGCAGCCCACCATGCTTCCCTATCCCTCACTATATCCCAGAGGAGTTTACTCAACTTCATGCCCATTGAGTCAGTGATGATATCTAAAGATTTCATCCTCTGCTGCCCTGGTCTCCTTTTACCTTCATCTTTCCCAGCTTCAGGGTGTTTTCCAATGAGCTGGCTCTCCACATATGGTAGCCAATGTACTGGAGCTTCAGTTTCAGCATCAGTGCTTCCAATGAATATTTGGGGTTGATTTCCTCTAAGATTGACTTGATCTCTTTATGTCCAAGTGACTCTCATGAGTCTTCTTTAGCACCACAATTCAAAAGCATCAGTTCTTTGGTGCTCAGTTTTCTTCATGGACCAGCTGTCACATCTGTACATGACTACTGGAAAAACCATAGCTTTGATTATAATGACTTTTGTCAGCAAAGTGATGTCTCTGCTTTTTAATATGCTGTCTAGTTTTGTCATAGCTTTCCTTCCAGGGAGCAATCGTCTTTAATTTCATGGCTGCTGTCACTGTTCACAGTGATTTTGAGCCCAAGAAAGTAAAGTCTGTCACTGCTTTATTTACCCTCATTGAAAGAACCAATGCTTTTTAAAGACAAAGGAACAATCCCAACAGGTAAGTTCTTGAGACAATCGACAAGGGATACTCATTTAAAATTCATGTGGTATATTTAAACATAGTTAAGATCTAAAAGAACATACATTTTCATTGAAGTAAGTATGAATTGATAAAATTTAACTAACAAAACACAGCAACTTACTAAAATATACAAAATATATTTGGCTTATGATTAAAACTTGAAAGATGTTCATTGCCCAGTTTGCCAAATAAAAAGGAAAAACATGTAATATATTACAAATAAACTAATGGACTGGTAATCTTGGTTAGTGGACTGTCATTTTAATGGACATGTTAATTTTTACAATCACTTTTGGATCTTTAAATTAGATAATTTAAATTTATGTATCATACCAAGTTTGTTAAAATAGAAATATATACCTATTCTGTTCCACTGACTTGATATGAGCCTTTATGTGTGGCTCCTTTAAAATTATGACAACAGCCATGTTTTTACCTATGCATTAAGAAACCCATATTCAAGAACATACCTTGCTTACCATAAAAGTGTAATTGTAACCCTGGTGGTTCAGATGGTAAAGAGTCTACCTGCAATGCAGGAGACCTGGATTCAATCCTTGGGTCAGGAAGATCCCTTGGAGAAAGAAATGGCAGCCCATTCCAGTATTCTCGTCTAGAAAATCTCATTTTCTTAAGTGGGGCTTCCCTAGTGCCTCACACAGTAAAGAGCCCATTTGAAACGCAGGAGGTGGATTCAATCCCTGAGTTGGGAAGATGCACTGGAGGAGGGCATGACAATCCACTCTGGTATTCTTTCCTGGGGAATCCCATGAACCGAGGAGCCTGGAGGGCTACAGTCCCATAGGGTTGCACATAGTCAGATACGACTGAAGGGACTGAGCACATGCACATAAGTAACACTTAAATTATATATATATTTTTAATAAGGAAATGGTAGCTGACTGGATTAAGTTGAAAATCTAGCTGTATGATCTTTCAACTTTTATAATATCAAAACTTTGATGCCTTAAAACATAGAGGATAGTTTGTACCTAATTTTTAAATGTAAAATATTCAACTAGTAGGTGATTTATTCTGGTATAATCCAACATTGATAATTGTTGAGTGGATCTTGCAGAAAATAAAGTGTGAATAAAGTAGTTGGTTGTTGTTGTTGTTCTTGTTGTTCAGTTGCCAAACCATGTCTGACTCTCTGAGACCACGTGGACTACAGCACACCAGGACTCCCGGCCCATCACCATCTCCTGAAGTTTACTCAAGTTCATGTCCATTGAATTGGTGATACCATCCAACTATCTCATCCTCTGTCACCCTCCCCTCCTTCTGAGATGTTTACTCTTGTCATTTCCAGTAGCTGGATACAGACTACCTAATGCCCTCATGGCCTTTGACAGATGGGCCTTATCAATCCATAGCTTCAACAGTGATTGGATCTTTAATCAAACAGTAGCAATAATGTGAATACAGTATGCAGAATGTTCATTACATCTGGCTTCTAAAAATGTGCAAATTTTCTGGTACTTGTCTTTCCAACCCCCATCTCTCACCAAAATTATGTGTATGGAATCATCCTGGCTACATGTGAGGTTTAATGATTCTGTAATTCACAGCAGTGAATGATTTGAAATTTTGGGTCCATATCTATCACAGTATGACTATTTTCTTTTGTTTAGCATCATTGTTACCATCAGACAAAGGGTCTCTGAGGAAACAATTGTCATTTTTTTTTCTTTCTGAATTTTGTTTTCTTTGCTTTATTAGAATTTACTCTGTTTTCCTTCTTTTCTTTCATTTTGTACTTTTTAAATCTTTCATTCTGCTTGCTGTAGGTCAAAATACATTATATCACATTTAAATATCATACTCATGTATAATAAAATAATTCCTAAGGCAGACAATCTTACCTTATGCCCAAATAGAGATCCATGAGTTATAGGCATAATATTCTTTTGTATCCTTGACTGGATTTATAACAATTATCAAATTGACAAAATTTGTTGCAGTGTTCATGTGAAACATTCCAAAATATTGATTATCACCATTATTTATTGACCTTTAGGAAATGCCAATGAGAATTTTAGGTAATTTACTTGCAAAATACAGAAATAACCCTAAGAGGCAGGCACTATTGGCTTCCCCATTTTAATAATGAAGAAACTGAGAAATGTATTTGGTTGCCCAAGGTCCCCTAGATCACAAGTGGTGATATTGGGATTCCAACACAGACAGTGCAGCTCTGGAGCAACCATTATTTGACACTATGCTCTGCTCTGTCTGCGGAAGTTTTGGATTTTAAATAGGAACACACTGAATGGGAAGGTTGTAGATATTATTTAATCTATGTAGTTCATCTTGTTCCTTTATTCTTTGTTTACTTTCTTCCCTTATGATTTGGTGGCTGTCTTTTTTTTTTTTTTTAAAGAAATTATTGATTTGATTGTGTTGGGTCTTAGTTGTGGTACACAGGATCTCTGTCACCTCATGCAAGATCTTTTATTGTGAGGTGCACAGCTCTTCTAGTTGTGGCTCATTTGCTCCATGGCATGTGGGATCTTAGTTTCCAGACCAGAGATAAAAAACCATGTCCCTTACATTACAAGGCAGATTCTTAACCACTGGACCACCAAGGAAGTCCCTGATGACTATCTCTTTGGGTGACTTTGTCTTTTCTTTTATGAGTGTGTGTAGGTATTGAGATTTTTGTGTGTGTGATTACCATGAAGTTTATATGTGGTAATGTATGTATACCTGATTACTTTAAATTGCTGATCTTTTAAGTTGAAACACATTTTAATAAGCCTAAATTTTTCATCCTCCTTTTCCATGTTTACTTTTTCTTTTGACTTAATATTTGTATCATTATTTTGCATATTCTTCAACTAAGGAGCCTTTTGATAAGGGTGAAATAGAGTGAAAAACCTTGCTTTAATTTTAACATTAAAAACAAAAACAAAACTAAGATCATGGCATCTAGTCCCATCACTTCATTGAAAACAGAAAGGGGAAAAGTGAAAGCATGACAGATTTCATTTCATTTCATTCATTCTTGGGCTCTAAGATCACTGCAGATGGTGACTGCAGCCATGAAACTAGAAGAAACTTGCTCATTGGAAAGAAAGCTATGACAAAGCTAGAGAGTGTATGAAAGAGCAGAGCCATCACTTTTCTAACAAAGGTTCTTAAGAGTCAAAGCTATGGTTTTTCCAGTAGTCATGTATGGATGTGAGAGTTGGACCTTAAAGAGGGCTGAGCACCCAAGAATTGATGCTTTTGAATTGTGGTGTTGGAGAAGACTCTTGAGAGTCCCTTGGACAGAAATGAGACCAAAACAGTCCATCCTAAAGGAAATCAACCCTGAATATTCATTGGAAAGACTGATGCTGACA
The DNA here is from genome assembly GCA_020226075.1 of Hydropotes inermis. Classification (NCBI taxonomy): domain Eukaryota; kingdom Metazoa; phylum Chordata; class Mammalia; order Artiodactyla; family Cervidae; genus Hydropotes; species Hydropotes inermis. Next base: position 58,934,781 of record CM035289.1, read on the forward strand.
CTGAAGCTCCAATACTTTGTCCACATTATGTGAAGAGCCGATTCATTGGAAAAGACTCTGATGCTGGGAAGGATTGAGGGCAGGAGGAGAAGGGGATAACAAAGGATAAGATGGTTGGATGGCACCACTGACTCAAAGGAAATGAGTCTAGCAAATTCTGGGATATAGTGAAGGACAGAGAAGCCTGGTGTGCTACAGTTCATGGGTTTACAAAGAGTCAGACCTGACTTAGGAACTGAACAACAACATCCCTTAACTACTTCAATTCAGTTCATTTCAGTCACTCTGTCATGTCTGACTCCATACGACCCCATGGACTGCAGCAGTCCTGGCCTCCCTGTCCATCACCAATCCTGGAATTTATCCAAACTCATGTCCATTGAGTCGGTGATGTGATCCAATCATCTCATTCTCTGTCATCCCCTTCTCCCACCTTCAATCTTTCCCAGCATCAGGGTCTTTTCCAATGAGTCCGTTCTCCACATCAGGTGACCAAAGTATTGGAGTTTCAGCTTCAACATCAGTCCTTCCAATGAACACCCAGGACTGATCTCCTTTAGGATGGACTGGTTGGATCTCCTTGCAACCCAAGAGACTCTCAAAAGTCTTCTTCAACACCAAAATTAAAAAGCATCAATTCTTTGGCACTCAGCTTTCTTTATAATCCAACTCTCACATTCATATATGACCACTGGAAAAACCATTACCTTGACTAGATGGACATTTTTTGGCAAAGTGATGTCTCTGCTTTTTAATATGCTGTTAAGGTTGGTCATAACTTCCCTCCCAAGGAGTAAGCATCTTTTAATATCATGGCTGCAATCACCATCTGCAGTGACTTTGGACCCCCAAAATATAAAGTCAGCCACTGTTTCCACTTTTTCCCTATCTGTATGCCATAAAGTGATGGGACTGGATGCCATGATCTTATTTTTCTGAATGTTGAGCTTTAAGCCAACTTTTTCACTCTCCTCTTTCACTTTCACCAAGAGGTTCTTTCATTCTTCTTAACAGTCTGCCATAAGGGTGGTGTCATCTGCATATCTGAAGTTATTGGTATTTCTCCCAGCAGTCTTGATTCCAGCTGGTGCTTCATCCTGCCCAGAGTTTCTCATGATGTACTCTGCATATAAGTTAAATAAGCAAAGTGACAATATACAGCCTTGACATACTCCTTTCCCTATTAGGAACCAGTCTGTTCCATGTCCTGTTCTAACTGTTGCTTCATGACCTGCATACAGATTTCTAAGAGGCAGGTCAGGTGGTATGGTTAACTACTTACTGTGTATATATTGCTAGATGGTTTTGCTACTTTCTTCTAACTTTCTTACTAGCTTTATAAGTTTTTTTTTAACTACTACCTATAATCTATTTTTCCTCTTCCAATAATATCTTTCTGTTCATGATATTTATATTTCTAGTTATGATCTTTCCTTTTTTGGTTGTAGAAGTTCCTTTATTTTATTTATTTATTGTTATTATTATTATTATTTTTTGTAAAATCAGTTTTGCTGTGCTGAACATCTTGAGCTTTTCTTTGTTTATAAAACTTTTGCTCTCACTTGTTCATTTTCTCATGCTTTATTAAGTATTTTATCTTTATCTTTAACTTTCTTCACTATAATTACAAAACTTCTTAGCATCATCTTTGGTTTAATCCTGCTTGGGGCTCTCTATGCTATCTAGATATTCTTGTCTTTCTCTTTTCCCAGGTTAGGGAAAAGGTTAGCTACTATGTCTTCAACTATGTTCTCTGCCCTTTACTCTCTGTCTCTTCCTTGTGGGACCTCTATAATGTGAATATTATAATGCTTGATGCTGTCTAGAGGCCTCTTAAACTGTCCTCATTTTAAAAATTATTTTTTCTATTCAACATTATTGATTTGAATTACTCTGTGTTTCAGTTCACAGATCCACTCCTCCATATCATATGATCTGCTGTTGATTCTTTGTAGTGTGTGAGTGTGTGTGTGTATTTCAATTACTGTATTCATCTCTGTTTGGTTAATCTTTATATCAACCAATTCTGTGAAAACTTTCAATTTCTTCCTCTTGTGTAGAAAATGTTCCTTATGTAGAAAATGTTCCATAAGCCCACTGCCCTCTGGTCACCAGAGGTGTATACTCCAGCAATGTCCATTATGCGCTTCACGACCCAGTCTTGTTGTGGGCTCACTACTGAGGGAACACCATGGGTGGTCCCAGTTCCCACTGTTTGAATAGACATGCCTAGTCCAGTGTTTCTCCACTGCTGGTGGATGAACCAGGTACTGGCACTGTTGGTTGCTTAACCAAGCAATCCCAGTCTTAGCGCAGGCCCATGGTGGGTAGTGTGGGTTGGAAGGAAACTGCCCATGGAGCCTCAGGTTTGTTCTTGCCGACTTCTGGGCAGAGTCCAGTTCCAGGTAGGCTGGCTCAGGGCCGCAGTGTGTATTGGACTGGACCCTGTATCATACTGGAACAAAGGCTGAGCCAAGTTGTACTGGTGTGGTACTGGTATGCTGGAGGGTAGACTGGGTCTTAAAAAGGCTGGCTGCAGAATCATGGTGCTCCTGAAGCAAATGTTGGGGGTTATTTAATAGGGCTGTGGCCCAGTGGATGAAACCCATGGCCTACTCAGGCCAGGCTCCAAGGTTGCTACCAGCCCACTGCTGAGCTGAACCATGTCTGGGGTCTCTAGCTTTAGGACAGGGATCCCAGAGCTGGTGTCAGCTCCCAGACAGTGCTCAGGGGATCCTGGGGCTGATGCTATCTCACTGGTGAGAGGCTGCACTGGGACATAACCAGCTGATGGGCCATTCTGTTCCTAGGACTGGTGTCCATGTGGCAATGTTCAGGGCTAGGAACCAACGGGTCCTGCTAGTGCCAACCCATTAGTGGATGGAACTGGGTCCTGTTGCTAATGTTGGTGCAAAGGTGCATAGAGACTAAGTCCAAGTTGCCTTGGGACTGGTACCACTACTATTCTTGGTGTGGGAGCCTGGTCCTGGGGTTGGTGCTGACCAACTGATGGAGAGGCCTGAGTCATAGGTCAGGTGGATGATAAAGGGATCTAAAGTAGCCAGCCTGATTGTGGATGGGGCTGTGCCTTTCCCAGTTAGCTCTTTGACCTGGGGTTTCTCTAGATTTGTGCTACCTTGTCTTGTGCAGTGCTGAATCCCACTACTGAAAAGCTAGAGGGAGGATTCCAATATGGTTCTTGCCAGCATCAGGGTCCTTGCCATGGGAAAGCTGTCTGAAATGGCTGATGCCTGCATCTATGTCCCCAAGGTGAGTCCCAATTTCTTCCTAACTCTCTGGAATGCTCTCCAAGATCAACAGGTGTGTCTGATTCAGTCTTCTTTCAAATGACTCTTCTGTCATGGGTCTTACTGTGTGTGACATTTAGAACTAGAGCCTTTATTTCTCAAGGCCTCTGGCTCATCCCAAGAGATATCCCACTGACTTTAAAAGCCAAACATTTGGGGGGCTCATATTCTTAGTGCAGGACCCCTGGTCACAGTAGCTTGATGTGAAGCTCACATCCTATTGCTCTTTGGAAGAACCTCTGTAACTGGATGATCCTGTTTTGATTGTTGCCTACCCATAGTATGGGACTAGACTATACCCTGTGTAAGCTATTCCTCCCTGTTTGTTGTGGTTTCTTCCTTACATTTTTAGTAATAGAGCATCTTTTCTGTTGGTCTTCAGGTCACTCTCATCAAAAGCTGTTCTGTAGATGGTTGTAATTTTGCTGTTCTCATGTGCAGACATGAGCTCACAGTCTTTCTACAATACTATCTTGGCCATGCCACCTTGTATCTCTTTATGGTTGTCTATACACAAATGTGTAGGTGTGTGAGAACAGTCACTCAATTGTGTCTGACTCTGCAACCCCATGGACTGCAGCCTGCCTATGCCTTTATACTCCAGTAGCACATTTTTTTGATTACTATAGCTTTAAATTGTGTTTTAGAAACAGGAAGTATGAGAGTTTTACATATTTGGAATCACTTGAAATTCCATATAAATTTTTAGTTGGAATTTTCTATGCTTGCAAAAAATGTTTTGTTTTGTTTTGTTTTGTTTTTCCAGATTTTGATACAGATTTCACTGAATATGCAGATTATTATTATTTTTTGAAGATTATTTTAAGTAATGTGCATGTGTGCTAAGTCATTTCAGATGTGTCTGACTCTTTGCAACCCCACTGACTCTAGCCCACCAGGCTCCTCTCTCCATGGGATTCTCCAGGCAAGAATACTGGAGTGGGTTGCCATGCCCTCTCCCAGGGAATCTTCCAGACCCAGGGATTGAACCACATCCCTTATGCCTCCTACATTGGCAGGTGGTTTCTTTACCACTATCACCACCTGGGAAAATCTACTTTAGGTAATATTGACATCTTAATAATATTAAATATTCTAGCTCATGAATATCTTGCCATTTATGTGTTTCTTCTTAAATATCTTTCAGCAGTGTTTCAGTGTATGAGACTTTTTGCTTCCTTGCCTAAGTTTACTCAAATATGTTATTCCTTTTCATGCTATTTCAAGGGGAATTTTATTCTTAATTTCCTTTTTATGTTGCTCATTGATTGCATAAAAAATCAACATCTTTTCATAGTAAAAAGAAACTCTCAAAAATGGTAGGAATATACCTGAATGTAATAAAAGTGGTGTATGACATATCCACAACTCATATCACAATTAACATTAAAAGATTAAAAACTGTTTCTTTAAAATCTGGGTCAAGACATGAGTGCACATTCTCACCACTACTTTGTAACATGTGCTTAGTTACTTAGTCCTGTCCAATCCTTTTTGACCTTTCAGACTGTAGCCCAACAGGCTCCTCTTTCCAGGGGATTTTTCAGGCAAGAAATATTAGAGAGGGTTGCATTTTCTTCTCCAAGGGATCTTCCTGACCCAGGGATTGAACCCACATCTCCTATGTCTCTTGTGTTGCAGACAGAATGTTTACCCATTGAACCACATGAGAAATCACTTCCTTTGTAACATAACACTGAAATAAATATTCTTGTTAATTTTTTACATTTTTCTACTTGTAGACCAGCTCATCTCTGAAGTTAGATAATTTTACTTAATTTTGCTGTCTTTAACAGTGCTTCTGATGGCAGCCAATTCCTATCCTTTCAATCTCAGCTTCAACATCACCTTTTAGGAAAGGTCTTTGTTGGTTATACTACCCGCAGTAGAATCCTCCCTCTTGTTTCTATTACGATACTCTATTTCTTGTCTTATATGCACTAAATAAGACTACAACTTCTTTATTAAATTGTCTCCTATTTTGTCCTACTCCATCTTAAGAATATAAGATCCATGCAGGAAGGAAATTTTACATGCTATTTTCTCCTGTTTTATTAATTGCTGTGTCTTTACCCATAGCATAGTTTGTGCAAAATGTAGGTATTCTACATTAGTAAGTTAAAAATGGGATAAAATTAGTTATTATACCTGATTTGGTGATACAAGTTTTATATATTTCATCAAACATCGAGGCAGTATAAATTGAGTTCTAAATAAAAAGAGAGAAATTTTTTTCTATAGCAAGAGAGGAAATACATGATGAATTAATGAAACAAAATGATTGGGTCTATATTTTGTTCTTGACTGATAATAGTCTTAATATGGTTCTTAAACTTTTCTTTTTTCTCCATGTTTCATGTTTCTGACACTAATTAATTCTGTGATGTGGTCCAATAGTATCTTTACATACAAATGCATTATTAAAGTTTAGTGGAAAATCCCAGCAAATTTAATTAAGCAAGAATCAGTCTTGGAGACATTCCAAATCTAAGACAATGATAAATGAATGGCTAGAAGGGATACAAAGTCCAGTGTTCTTTGATCATATTGAGGAAAAAAAGTTGATAGTCTTTTAAGAACTGATATAAATTTCTCAGGAGGATCCTTTAAAGACTTAAAGCAATACATTAAAAACAACAACAGTGGCAGCAACATGAAGAATTCTCTCAAAATTGCAAGTCAACTAGTCTGGCTCCATTAACATGATAGAATGAGATGGGGCTAAAGAATTGAGTGGCACCTTTTTTTTCAATTTTCAAGTTAATAGGAAAAGTAGTTACTTACGACAAATTTCCCTGGAAATGGCTAGCTTCCATCTTTCTATGTAAACCTAGGGTTTGCTTGTCTTTTGGATCAATTTTCCTAATAAGCTAAACTTTTGTTATTTCGTGTGAACTGTGAAATTTCTTTTAAACTATTTCTAATGCAAATAAAACAGTATTTCAAATAATCTGAAAACTCCATGGAATAAGTGACCAGATGAATAAAAATAAAATATTCTTCATGTAATAATGCAGGCTTTCAATCTATGTTGCCGTACTGGATGCAAGAATTCCAGGATTTTATGAGTAACTTAAAAGTCTTTCTTCAGATTATGAAACAGCTTCCACAAGGTAAGATTAGTAGTGAATAGTGGGAACCAGGCTTCACAACTGTGTGACTTTCTTTACTATGTAAGGAACTAAATAATTTTGAAATATATCAAACTTAGGTTCCAATTCTAGTTTCATCACTTAAAAAGGTGTGCTCTTGAAAACCACAATGAGGTACCATTACACACCAGTCAGGATGGCTGCTATCCAAAAGTCTACAAGCAATAAGTGCTGGAGAGGGTGTGGAGAAAAGGGAACCCTCTTACACTGTTGGTGGGAATGCAAACTAGTACAGCCACTATGGAAAACAGTGTGGAGATTTCTTAAAAAACTGGAAATAGAACTGCCATATGACCCAGCAATCCCACTTCTGGGCATGCACACCAAGGAAACCAGATCTGAAAGAGACACGTGCACCCCAATGTTCATTGCAGCACTGTTTATAATAGCCAGGACATGGAAGCAACCTAGATGCCCATCAGCAGACGAATGGATAAGGAAGCTGTGGTACATGTACACCATGTAATATTATGCAGCCATTAAAAAGAATTCATTTGAATCAGTTCTGATGAGATGGATGAAACTGGACCCTATTATACAGAGTGAAGCAAGCCAGAAGATAAAGAACATTACAGCATACTAACACATATATATGGAATTTAGAAAGATGGTAATGATAACCCTATATGCAAAACAGAAAAAGAGACACAGATGTACAGAACAGACTTTTGGACTCTATGGGAGAAGGCGAGGGTGGGATGTTTCAAGAGAACAGCATGTATATCATCTATAGTGAAACAGATCACCAGCCCAGGTGGGATGCATGAGACAAGTGCTTGGACCTGGTGCACTGGGAAGACCCAGAGGAATCAGGTGGAGAGGGAGGTGGGAGGGGGGATCGGGATGGGGAATACATGTAACTCCATGGCTGATTCATGTCAGTGTATGACAAAACCCACTGAAATGTTGTGAAGTAATTAGCCTCCAACTAATAAAAATAAATGAAAAAAAAAAGTGTGCTCTTGAAAAAATTAATGAAATATTATGAACCTCATTTTCATCAGTTATGGAAAAGTAATAAGTAATTATAGTACTTATTATAGATACTAATTATGATACATTAAATTGTAAGAACATGATTGGAATACACTAAAACTATTTTGAGCAGTTGAGTAATATAATCAGAACAAGATGTAATGAGTGTAATTTGAGCTGTTTCAGGAAAACAAGTTGTTGGAGGACAGAATAAAAGTGGCAGGAAGCCACTTGGCAGGAAGCTAGTGCTGTGGCCTAGAAAGGAAATGGGGAGTTAGGAAATGATCAAATTTGTGATACAATATGAAAGTAGAAACAACAGGATTTGTTAAATGAAGAATGTTCTAATATGAGTGCAAAAGGGGAGTGATGAGCACTGTGAGATTTTTTGAAGGAGGTACCAATAATGAGGAAAGTCTTCAAAAAGTTTTGTTATATATACACATAGATATCCAGATCTAGATATCCAAAGTTGGAGATATTACTCATACAAATATCAACAAAAGGGTGGAGGGAGGGGCTGGAGACACAACATTGGATGACATCAGCATGCATAAGGCAGGGAACTGGAGACATCGAAATATAGACACAGAGAAAGACTTCTCAGTAAATCCTAACACAATCCAGGACAGTGACCCTCTCTTCATAGACTCATCTATCCACAGGGAATATGTATATCAGTTTAACTAGTCTCAAGTATTATCCATGTTGACTTTATAAATGGTATTTTAAAAATTTACATACAATTCTCTTCCAATCTTTTCCTGTCCTTTAGCTTTTCCTTTAAAACTCAATAAAGCACTGTTATTACTGGAAAGAATTCTCTGGTTCCAGTTTAATTGTGATATTCTTACACTGTGATACTTAGCATTGTGTCAGTATTCTTATAGCACTTAAGAAACTTACCTGGAATTTTCTGACACTTATCATTGAGTGTAGGGAACTATGACTTAATCAACTAGGGTATCACAATTTTGTCTATGACCTACTGTACACAAATATGTATTCCATACACCTTCTTTCATTTGAATGTTTAAACAGAAAGCAAATTTTAAGTCAGTTTGAAAAGCTTTCCCCCTTGATTTCTATGTAAACTGCTTCATAATATGTGACGTCATCTGCTGCCCAGAATAGATGGAACCAAGGAACAATGTAACTTGCTTTGTTCTCCTGGGCCTCACACAGGATCTAAAGGAGCAAAAGTCCTTTTTATTATGTTCTTGCTCTTCTACATTTTGACAGTGGTGGGACCTGCTCATTATTGTGACTATAACTTTCAGTAAGACCCTGAACTCACCAATGTATTTTTTTCTTGCTTGCATATCGTTCATGGATGTCACTTATTCTTCTTGTATTATACCCATATTGAGATCAGACTTTTTCTTTGGGGAAAATAGCATATCCTTTGAATACTGCATGATTCAGCTGTTTATACAACACATTTCTGGTGGATCCGAGGTCTTTCTTCTTTTAGCAATGGCCTATGACCGCTATGTGGCCATCTGTATGCTGTTGCATTATCTGGTGATCATGAGGCAGAGGATGTATACTGTTCTGCTGGTGCTGTCCTGCACTGGAGGTTTTGTGCACTCAGTAATTCATTTTACTATAGCACTATTTACAGACTCCCATTCTGTGGCCCTGAAAGGTTGTGGCTGAATGATAAGACGCTGGGATTCTTGGCCTCTGGAGGAGACGAATTCAATCTGGGGCCAGAGACGAGGCTGGATCGCTCAGAGCTTTTGTGTAATAAAGTTTTATTAAAGTATAAAGGATATAGAAAAAGCTTCTGAGACAGGCATCAGAAGGGGGCAGAAAGAGTGCTCCCCTGCTAGTCTTCAGCTGGATGTTATATAGTCACTAGCAGTCTGTTAATGAAAAGAAAGGAATGTCTTAAAATTCAGAATGGCACCAGATAATTCATCCCAGGCCATAAAACAATTGACTTGAATCTTGTAGAAGGGCAGATTACCACACAAATAGTTTTGTTTACATAGATTAGGGAACAATATCTGAGTATAACATACTGCTTTGCCAAGTAGTTTGAGCTATTTGGCGGAACCAACTTGAGGACAGAGTCTGAGGTACATTAACATAGCTTAAGGCAAACATTTCCATAAGAAAAAATGTATTGATTAACTCAAGGTTTTGAGAATAACTAGCTTCAGGTGAAGCCAGGTGTCATGGCAACACAGCATTTTAAGAGAAACCTCCTTTTAAATTTGTATAGAGAAGGAAAGAAAAATCTTTAGTTTATTTCCTCCTGCTGCTTAAGAGAGATAAAAATGTCTGGCATTTGCATCCTATTTCCTCTGTTTGGAGACCCCTGGCCTTCCTGCCTGTTACCCTCTCGGCCCCAATGTCATCAATCACTTTATGTGTGACATGTACCACTTATTGGAACTCGTCTGTACTAACACCTTTGTCATTGGCATCTTAGTCGTGGCCAGCGGAGGACTGATCTGCACCGTTGTGTTTCTGTTCTTACTAGTCTCCTATGGAGTCATCCTGCACTCTCTGAAGAACCTGAGTCAGAAAGGGAGGCAGAAAGCCCTCCAGACCTGTGGTTCCCACATCACTGTGGTTGTCTGCTTCTTTGTTCTCTGTATTTTCATATATGTAAGACCCTCTACCACCTTCTCTATTGACAAATCACTAAGTGTGGTTTATACAATCATAATCCCTATGCTGAATCCATTAATCTACAGTCTAAGAGATTCTGAGATGACAAATGATATGAAGAAGCTCTGCAGAAAAAAAAGGTAGATCAAGTATTAAATAAAGGCATTATTCATCACGAAAAAACATTACAGCCAGTCCTCAGAATGTAAGTCTTCATGAATCTGATGCAAATTTTCATTTTTTCTCAAACAATTAAGTTAATTATAATTAAAGAATGAATTATATGTTCATGCCATCTGTGACAGTTTCCCTACTAGAATGTAAACTATATGATGGATGGCTTATCACTGAACCTAGAAAATCATAGTAAGTAGTCAGTAAATAACTTATAATTAACTAGATAATAAAATTTTATGGAGTTACACTAATTTTTAAGTAATTTTTGTGTTTACTTTTATATTGTTAGTTTGATTTTATGTCAAAATCTTGTATCTTTTCTTATTATTCTGATTAAAATATTTATATGGAAGCTGCTCTCTGTATTCAATTTCATTTGCTTTACTGATGAAATTTTAATGTCATATATTAAGTTTTAAAATAAAAATTTAAAGTATGATGTATAATGAGAAACTTTAGAATTCATGAAAATGGAATAGTGCAAAATAAAATCCTATACTTTCCACACCAGAGTCTTCCATTCCTTTCAGATCTAGTAACTATACTACTCTAGTCACTCCTGAGATTCTTCAACAAATAATACTACAAATGCAAAGATGATTTTGTATGTGTGCGTGTTCACATCTCTGTGTATAAATTTTCTATTTTACTTCTGACCTTCCTGAAGATCTTTACATACCAGACGATGCAGACCTAACTCATCCTACTTTCATTGTATTGCTTAACTTCTTCATAAAAAAAAAAAAAAAAAGCACTGAAATCTAGGTATCCAGTAATCTTCAGGTTTTTTCCATCTTTTTCTATGATGTATAACTCTACAATGAAATCTTTTAGAGATTTTGTAAGTATGAATCCTAGAAGTGGAATTGTTAGTTCATTTGGCATATATATTCAAAACACTGATGCTCATAGTTATTGCCAAAATGCCATCCACATGGTTATACCAAACCCACCACTCCCCTAATTCTGCAAAATACATTTTACCCCACTCTGAACAACCAGGGCTTGATAAACTTGTGTGTATCTGACATCTGATTGGCTTCCCAAGTGGCTCAGAGATAAAGGATCTGCCTTTCAATGCAGAAGATACAGGAGACATAGGTTTAATTCTTGGGCTGGGGACATCCCCTGGAGGAGGAAATGGCAAGCCACTCCAGTACTCTAGCCTGGAAAAATATCAAGAACAGAGGATCCTGGCAGGCTGCAATCCATGGGGTTGCAAAGAGTAGGACATGACTGAGCACACATGCAAACATGCACATCTGATTAAAGGAGTTATGTGTCACTTGTATACTTTAATCATAAATATGTAAATATAATTAAATTTTGGCATCTCTTTAACTGTTTAAAGTTATTTCTTTTTTCATCAATTGCTTATTAATGAATATTATATATTTTATTTGATTGCTGATATTTTCCATACTGATTGTTACAATTTAATTATATATTAAAGAAATTATACATTTTACCATGTATTTGTAATTATTGCATTTCTATCTTGTGATTATTCTTGACACATTTATACTGTGCAGAATATTTTGGTCCTCCAGAAATATTTTCACATTTGCATAGCCAAATCTATCAATATTTTCTTTGGATTTTATGCATTGCTTAGAAATAGTGTTCTTATTTCAATGTTACCAAAATATTGTTCCACAGTTTTCAACACAATTTGTGAAGTCCTTTTGTTGTTTTATGTTTTTCATTTCAATTTTTGAACCATCTACACATTAATTTTATATAAGGAGTTAAATAGTGACCAAATTTTAATTATTTTTGTGGATGGCTATTTTTATTAATGCATAAGTATTTTCCCCATGTCTTTGATATCCCAACTTTACAGTCTAAAATAGAATATGTGTTTGGATCCAATTCAAATTACTATTATTATACATTAACCTCTTTATTCATGTGCTATTTAACATGATGCAATTGATTTGATTTAAAATATACTTTGATACCAAATTAGCTTAAGACTTCTTATTGCTATTCTTTAACAAAACTATGTCTACTCTTGCATGTTTATATTTTAAAATTGAATTTCAACAAGCTAATCTAAGGAAAACTAAATTTAGTTAGTGTTTTCTATGAGAATTGCTTTACAAAATTTTTTTGTCTTTGAAGAATTGAGAATTCTTACTTACATACTGGATCTGTCTTTTCACTTAAGTCTTCTTTTATGTTCATATAGATCTAGTTTGTTTCATTGTAAATGTAGTCATTTTTATTTTTAGATGATATTATAAAAAGTATCGACCTTAATTACATTTTCTAAGTGTCTGTTATTTCAATATAGGGCATATTTTTGTTTTTCAGCTTTACATAGTACATAATTTTCACAGTACATCATTCATAATTTTAGCCTAGATCCTGTAGGTTTTGACATAATACCGACAGTTGTATAATGACCATCATTTATCAATATGCAGAATCTTTCATCATCATGAATATACCCTACATTCAAGGACACGACACATTGCCTTCTGTGGCTATCACCAAATCATTGGTGAGTGGAGCAGTGTCCTAGACAATCTATCTGGGCCTAGGGGTCCTCATCTGGTTTTGGCCCACCAATGGACAGAGAGGAGCCCACATTGTCCGAGGTTGGTACCCTGGTGGATGAGGATGGTCCTGGTGCTGGCTAACTGGTGTCTGTTCTTGGGTCTCATCTCAGCTAGGGGTTCAAGGAGTCCTCTGATAGCCAGCCTGTTGGCTCATGGCTATGTTCTTGCCCAGCTGGCTGCTTGGCCTGGAGCTTCCTAAGGTTTGTTTTGCCTGACTGCTGGCTGGGCCTGGCACCCACCACTAAAAAGACAGAGGGAGGACCTCCATATGGTGTTTACCATTAGCAGTGTTCTTTTGATGGGCTACCTCTCCCAAATTGGTGCTGCCAACATCTATACCCCCAATATGAATCCCAAATTCCTCTTAGCCCTCTGGGAAGGTCTTCAAGTACATCTGACTCAGTCTCCTTTTAAAATAGCTATTTCTGAAAGAGGTCTTGTCTCTGTGTGACCTTTAAATCTGGAGTCTCTATTTCCCAAGGCCTCTGGTTCTCACCAAAGTTAACCCCACTGGCTTTCAATGTCAAATGTTTTGGGCTCATCTTCCGAGCGCAGGACCTCTGGTATGAGTAGCTTAATATGGGGCTCAGACCCCTTTGCTCCTTTGGGGAGCCTCTTCAACTGGATTATACTCTCATTTTTGTATTTCCTACCCAAGATATGGGAGTTGCCTATACACTATATTTGCCACTCCTACCTAACTTTCAATGGCCCTTTTATATCTTTATTAATAGTGGAAATTTTCTGCCACTCATCAGGTCATTCTCAAAAATAGTCACTCTGTAAATAGTCAGAATTTCAGTGTTCCCATGGGAGGACATGAATCCAGGGTCTTTCTATTGTACCACCTTTGCTACTCCACCCTAAATATCTGCCTTTTGTTTAGTAGTATCTTTGTATAGGGGCTTCCCTCGTGGCTCAGATGGTAAAGAATCTTCTTGCAATGTGGGATACTTGGTTCGATCCTTAGTGTGGGAAGATCCCCTGGAGGAGTGCATGCCAACCCACTCCAGTATTCTTGCCAGAGAATCCCCATGGAAAGAGGAGTCCATTGGGTCACAAAGAAACCGAACACAACCGCACAGCATGCATCTTTACATACAAATGTACTTTTAAAATTTAATGGAAAGTCCCAGTGATTTTAATTAAGAAATAATCAATATTGGATGCATTCCAGTTCTAAGACATAATGTTAAATGTGGTTAGAAGTGATAAAAGTGATCTTTGTCTCTTTTGGGAAAATAGATGATGTTCTTTTAGGAACTGATGCAAAAGTTTCAGTAGGTCATTTGTTAGGCTTAAAACATTGCACTAAAATATATGGAGGACAGCAGAAGAATTTTTCTCAAAATCTTAAGTCAACTAATTTGGCTATACCATTGTGATAAAGTGAGAAGTGTAAAGCAATTCTCTGAAATTTTTCTATCTTGAAGTTAACAAAAAAATCATTAGAAATAAACTTTCCTGGCAATATCTTGCTATTCTTCCTATATAAACCTAGAATTTGCCTAGCTTTCTGACAAATTATCTTAACATGGTAAACTTTTATTTTTTGGGTATTTTTTTATTTTTTGGGTATTTTGTGGAATTTCTTTTAAACAATCTAAAGTGCAAATAAAAACATTCTTCTGAATAAATGGAAGATTCCATGGAAGAAATGAACAGACAGCTGAATGAAATCAAACATATCCTCAGGTAATATTGCAACCTTTTGCCCTCTTTTGTCATATTGGATTAAAAAGAAAGGTCAAGGTCTTAGGAATGATTTAAAAACTTTCCTTCTGGTTTTCAATACTCTCCAACAAGTTAAGAATAACAGTAAGTGTTGGGAAACATGATTCACAATTATGGACTTTATTATGCAAGAATTTAAGCTGTTTTGAAACATATCAAACTCAATTTTCAATTCTTGTTTTATCACATAGAAATGTATACCCTTAGGAAAATTAAAGGAGTATTCTTAGCCTTAGCTTTATCAACTGGGAAAATGTGACTATGGATTTGTTACTGTAAGTATTAATTGTTATACATAAATTTAATAGAGTAAGAATTTTGAGCAGTTGAGTGATATAACTGGAACAAGATTTAAAGAATATAATTTGAGCTGTTTCAAGAGAACAAATTGGTGGACAACCCTCCTTATCACCCCTCCCCTGAAAAAAAAAAATGAAAAAAAAAGTGGCAGTAGGTTACTGTTCTGGACCAGGAAAAATGAGGGGAAGGGAATGATCACATTTGTGATATATTTTGAAATTATAATCAACTATATTTTATATAATTTTCAGTAAATAATATGAGAGCAAAAAGAGAATGATAACACTGTGCAAAGATTTGCCTGAACAATCATACTGAAGGGTGATCACTTTTAGCAAGATGGGGGACATCTTTTATATTGTAGAAAATTTTGTGTTATATGTACTAAATTGATGTCTAACTATAAATATTCAAAATTGGAAGTGCTGCTTATGTTAAAATGAGGATAGAGATAGGTGCTGGAGACACAAAATTGGACTGCCTCAGTATTCACTGTTTAGGAGGAATATCTAGCTAGAAACTCTAAAAAAGAAGTCTCAGGAAGTTTTGAGACAATTCAAGACAGTGACTTTATATTCATAGTTTGATCAACTCACAAGGAATATGTTAGCTTAAGTGGGTTTCTAGTGTTATACTTTTGTGTCTTTATAAATGATATACTTTTCCTGGAATTCCTTTCACATCTTATTTTGTTATTTTACTTTCCCTTTAAAACCCAGCTAAGTCATTGCTTCTTCTGGGAAGACATCTCTGATTCTAGTCTAATTGATATATTTCTACTCTGTGATATTTAGCATTATGAGAGTATCTTTATCATGGCACCTATTATGTGTGTCTGCAATTTTCTGATTCCTCATTCTGTGTCATATCACTGAGTCTAAGGAACTATGAGTGATTCAACCTGGGCATCACAATGTCTATGATCCACTGGACACAAGCAGATTCTGTAAACACATTTTTTAATTGAAAGGATAAATAGAAGATAGGATTTTAGTACATTTAAAACCTTCCCCCTTTGTTTTGTAGGTAAACTGCTTCTAATATGTGAAGTCAGCTCCTGTCCAGAATAGATGGGACCAAGAAGTAATGTAACTTACTTTGTCCTCCTGGGCCTCACACAGAATCCAAAGGAGCAGAAAATCCTTTTTGTTATGTTCTTGCTTTTCTACATTTTGACGGTGGTGGGCAACCTGCTCATTATTGTGACAATAACTGTCAGTAAGACCCTGAACTCACCACTGTATTTTTTTCTTGCCAGCTTATCATTTATGGATGCTGCTTATTCCTCTTCTATAACCCCCAGACTTATTTCAGACTTGCTCTTTGGGGTAAATATCATAACTTTTGAATCTTGTATGACTCAGATGTTTATAGATCATTTTTTTGGTGGATCGGAGGTCTTCCTTCTGCTGGTGATGGCCTATGACCGCTATGTGGCCATCTGTAAGCCCTTGCATTATTTGGTGATCATGAGGCAAAGGGTGTGTGTTGTGTTACTGGTGGTGTCCTGGGTTGGAGGTTTTTTGCACTCAATAATTCAAATTAGCACTGTTTATGGGCTCCCATTCTGTGGCCCCAATGTAATTGATCACTTTACATGTGACATGTACCCCTTATTGAAACTCGTCTGTACTGACACCTCTGTCATTGGCATCTTAGTGTTGGCCAATGGAGGACTGATCTGCTTTATCATCTTTCTGCTCTTACTCGTCTCCTATGGAGTCATCCTGCACTCTCTGAAGAATCTGAGTCAGGAAGGGAGGCAGAAAGCCCTCCAGACCTGTGGTTCCCACATCACTGTGGTTGTCTGCTTCTTTGTTCCCTGTATTTTCACATATTTAAGACCAGCTACAACCTTCCCAATTGATAAATCATTGAGTGTGTTTTATACAGTCATAACTCCCATGCTGAACCCATTAATCTACAGTCTGAGAAATTCTGAGATGACTAATGCTATGAATAAACTCTGGAGGGAAAAAGCAGATCAGATCAAGTTAGTTCATTACACATAATGATTCCAGTAACTTAGCAAGAGGACCAATCTTCCAGAAAGTGAAAGTCTTCATAAATCTGATTAAATTTTTCCTCCTCTCACAAGTAATTAAGTTAATTATAAATAAGGAATGAACTATACATTCATGCTTTCATTGACAATTTCTTTGCTCATATGTAAACTGTGTAACATCTTGTGTACCACTGTGTCTAAATAGGTGGGTGGTTTACAATAGAAAGTTGTTTCCGTTTACAATAGAGAGCAATTAAAATTATGTAGCAAATGAGTTAATTAAATTTTTATGGGGCTGCACTAATTTTAAATTGATTTCCAATTTTGCTTTTATTGTTTTCTCCTTGTTAGTTTGATTTCACATCAGAATTTTGTATATTATCTTTATTGTATTTGTTAAAATATTTACTTCTGTATAGATAATCATCTATTCAATTTCATTTACTTTACACATATAACTAAATATGATAATTTGTTTTAAATAACTTAAATATGATGAGTATTTTAAGAAGTATTAAAAATAGAAGCCAAGCAAACTATAATAGTGTAGAATACACCTCTTACCAATTCCACACCCAATGTCTCTCAGTTCCCCCAGTTTCAGTCACTGTACACTGTTTCTGAGATTCTTCAAATAATAATTTTGCAAATAAATGTATATTTTCATATATGAATGTATTCACTTAGCTCTATAAATTTTGTATTTATCTTCTCAGGCTCTGGAATATATTATATATAGACATGCCAGTCTATATAGATCTAAGTCATTCTAGTTTCACAGTCCTGCTTAACTTCTGTTTACTGGATCGTGTCTGACTCTTTGTGATCCTCTGGACTATACAGTCCATGAAATTCTCTGAGCCAGATAAGTGGGGTGGTAGCCATTCCCTTCTCCAGGGGATCTTCCCAACCCAGGGACTGAAACCAAGTCTCCCACATTGCAGGCAAATTCTTTACCACCTAAGCCACCAAGGAAGTCCAACTTCTTTTTAAAGATACACTAAAATTTAGGTATTAAGTCCTTTTCAGGTTTTGTAAAACAGTTTTTTTGATATTTTGTAAATATGAATCCTACAAGTGGAATTGTTTATTTAACTGGTATATATGTCTGCAATACTTATGTTCCTGCATGCAGGATAAGTTGGTTCAGTCATGTCTGATTCTTTGATACCCTAAGGACTGTAGTCCTCCAGGTTCCTCTATACATGGGCCTGGAGGAGCAAGACAAGCAAGAATACAGGAGTGGGTGGCCACTCACTTCTCCAGGGTATCTTCCTGACCAGGGGGTGGAACCTGCATCTCTTGTGTCTCCAGCTTTGGCAGGCAGGTTCTTTACCACTTGCACCATCATTTATGTTGGTAGTTACTGCTAAAATGCTATCCATGAACTTTTATCACACTCATTGCTCCTCTAATTCTGAAAAATTGTTTGACCATATTCTTAAAAAACACTGCTTTGAAAACATTTCCGGTATTTGAAAATCATAATAAATAAATTGTGTTTCATTTACATACTTTCATTATAAAAATATATGTAATTGAATTTGGACATCTATTCATGTGTTTAAAGTGGTTTGTATTCATTTTCATGTACAGCTTATTAATGAATATCACATTTTATTTCCATTGCTGATATTTTCCAAATTGATCTTAATGATTTAATTATATACTAAGGAAATTAGCAACAACAGACTGGTTCCAAATCAAGAAAGGAGTATATCAAGGGTGTATATTGTCACTCTGCTTGTTTAAATTTTATGAAGAGTAAATCATCCAAAATGTCAGGCTGGATGAAGCACATGCTGGATGAAGCACATGCTGGAATCAAGATTGCCTGGAGAAATATCAATAACCTCAGACATGCAGATAACACTACCCTTATGGCAGAAAGTGAAGAAAAACTAAAGAGCCTCTTGAAGAAAGTGAAAGAGGAGAGTTAAAAAGTTGGCTTACAACTCAGCATTCAAAAATCTAAGATCATGGCACCTGGACCCATCACTCCATGGCAAATAAATGGGCAAACAGTGGAAACAGCGAGAGACTTTATTTTCTAGGGCTCCAAAATCACTGCAGATGGTGACTGCAGCCATGAAATTAAAAGACACTTGCTCCTTGGAAGAAAAGCTGTGACCAACCTAGAGAGGTATTAAAAAGCAGATACATTGTTTTGCCAACAAAGATCCGTCTAGTCAAAGCTATGGTTTTTCCAGTAGTCATGTATGGATGTGAGAATTGGACTATAAAGAAAGTTGAGCAGCAAAGAATTGATGCTTTTGTACTGTGGTGTTTGAGAAGACTCTTGAGAGTCCCTTGGACTGCAAGGAGATTCAACAAGTCAATCCTAAAGGAAATAAGTCCTGAATATTCACTGAAAGGACTGATGCTGAAGCTGACACTACAATACTTTGGCCACCTAATGCAAAGAGCTGACTCATTTGAAAAGACCCTGATGCTGGGAAAGATTGAGGGCAGGAGGAGAAGGGGATGATAGAGGATGAGGTGGTTGGATGGCATCCCTGACTCAGTGGACATGAGTTTGGGTAGGCTCCGAGAGTTGGTGTTGGACAGGCAGGTCTGGCATGCTGCAGTTCATGGGGTCACAAAGAGTTGGACACGGCTGATTGATTGAACTGAACTGACTGCAATTTAGTAATTTTCTTTGATTAATTGTGTTTTTCAAGTGTTTGTTGCTTCAGTTCAGGAAATGTTTTGTTTTCCATTTTACATAATATACATAATCATACCAATGCATCATTCATTCTTTTAAGTCTATGTTGTGCAAGTGACAAAATATGTACAGTTGTGTAATCACCATAATTAATGAACAGAACGTTTCATCATGGTAAATATTTCCTCATTCACCTTTGGAGTCACTTCTTCCCTTCACTTCTAGTTTCTGGCAGATAATGAGCCATCTCTATATTTGTATTTTTATCTCATTCAGAATGTTATATAAATAGAATCACATATTATATATTTTTTAATTTTCCTCCTTGCTTTAGTGAAGTATAATTGGTAAATTAAAATATTATACAGAATATATACAATTGATGATTTGATATACATTGTGAAATGACTACAATAAACCGTAGTTAATACAACTATCATCCCAAATAATCATCATTTTTGTTTTTCTTTTGGTAAGACCCCATAAAATCTACTGTCAGTGAATTTCAAATATATACTGTCTTCATTTGCTCAGTCATGTCCAACTCTTTGCTACCCTATGGACTGTAGCCCATCAGGATCCTCTATCCATAGGATTTTCCAGGCAAGAAAACTAGAGTGGGTTGCCATTTCCTACTCCAGGAGCTCTTCATGACCTAAGGATCTGATTGACATCTCAGGTCTCCTGCACTGGCAGACAGATTCCTTTACTTCTGTGCCACTTGGGAAGCCCCAAGTATACATTATTATATTATTAAATATAACCAATGTGCTATATATTAATCCTAGGTCTTATTCATCTTGTAACTGCAATGTTATAACCTTTCAGGAACATCTTCCCATTTATACCACCCTTCAGCCCTGGTATACTTTCTGCTTCCATTATTTGACTTTTTTAGATTACACATGTGAGATAATACAATAGTTGCCTTTATGTATCTGGTTTATTTATTTATTTATTTATATGTCCTCCAGGTTCACTGATAACCTCAAAAGGCCAAATTTCTTCCTCTTTAATGAGTCAGTAATGTTCCATTGTTTCAGTCAGTCAGATCAGTCACTCAGTCATGTCTCACTCTTTGTGACTCCATGGACTGCAGCACCACCAGGCTTCCCTGTTCATCAGCAACTCCCAGAGTTTACACAAACTCATGTCCATTGAGTTTGTGATGCCATCCCACCATCTCATCCTCTGTTGTCTTCTTTTCCTCCTGCCTTCAATCTTCATCAGCATCAGGGTCTTTTCAAATCATTCAGTTCTTCAGATAAGGTGGCCAAAGTATTGGAGTTTCAGCTTCAGCATCAGTCCTTCCAATGAATATTTAGGACTCATTTCCTTTAAGATTGACTGGTTGGATTGCCTTGCAGTCCAAGGGACTCTCAAGAGTCTTGTCCAGCACCACAGTTCAAAAGCATTGATTCTTTGGTGCTCAGCTTTCTTTATGTTCCAACTCTCACATCCATATGTGACTACTGGAAAACCATAGCCTTGACTAGATGGACCTTTGTTGGCAAAGTAATGTCTCTGCATTGCTTATATATACTCTATTTCTTTGTCCATGTTTTTAGATTTTTTCTCTCTTGGTTTGTGAATAATGCTTCAAATAATATGGGTGTGTAGATAAATCACAGTTCCTGATTTTGTTCTTCTGCATATATTCAGTTTTCCCAACACATTTAAGAGAATTTCCTTTCCCCATACTCTATTCTTGGGCCCATATTTTAAAATAAGTTAGATATATATGGATGGGTTTATTTCTGAGCTTTCTATTCTGTTCACTAATTTTTTTGTGTTTTTGTGTCAGCCCCTTACTATTTTGACTAGTAAAGTTTTGGAATGTATCTTGGAATAAGGAATTGTGATGTCTCTAGCTTCATTCTGCTTTCTCCTGAGTAGGATCTTTTTATTTTTATTTTTTATTTTTTTAAGATTTAGCAATCATTTGATGAAACTTAACATCTCTGATCTTTTTTTTTAGTATAATTTTATTTACTTATTTAATTTTGCTGTAGTTGGTCTTCATTGCTGCATGGGCTTTTCTTTTCTTTTGTGGCGAGTTGGGGCTTCTCTCTAGATGAAGTGCTGGCTTCTCTTTGCTGTCACATCTCTAGTTGCAGGACATGGACTCTAGAGCATACAGGCTTCAGTAGCTGTGGTGCACGGGCTCAGTATTTGCAGCTCCCAGGCTCAAAAGCACAGGCTCAGTACTGTGGCACGTGGGCTTGGTTGCTCCATGGCATGTGGGGTCTTCCAGGCGCAGGGATGGAACCATGTCTTCTACATTGGTAGGTGGGTTCTTTACCACTGAGCCACCAGGGAAGCCCAGGCTTTTATGAATTTTATGATTATTTTTATATTTCTAGTAAAGGAAGCCCAGGCTTTTATGAATTTTATGATTATTTTTATATTTCTAGTAAA
>CM035289.1:58956713-58967431 GCA_020226075.1 Hydropotes inermis
AATTGCATTGGTATCAATACACTTCAATTAAATAATTTCAAACAAAAACCCATTGGACTTTTGATAAGGATTGTATTGAATCTGTGACTTGTCTGCTGTGTCCATTTTAACAATATTTTTCTTCCAATTTATGAATATGGGGTATCTTTCCATTTATTTGCACCTTTAATTTCTTTCACTTATGCCATATTTTTCAGTGTACAAATTGCTTACATTCTTTGTTAAATTTATTCCAAATAATTTATTCTTTCTGATGCCATTGTAAATGAGATTTTTTTCTTTTGTATAGTTCATTGCATATATCTATATGCAATCAAAACTAATTTATGTCAGTTGATTTTTATATGCAATCAAAACTAATTTATGTCAGTTGATTTTTATCCTACAATTTTCTTGAATTTCTTTTATTAGATGCAGTTTTTTGGCATTTTCTATATGTAACATCATGTCTACCATGCAGTCTTTAAATATGACTTCTTGCTCTTAGTATCACACATTTGAGGTTTATGTGTATGAATGGGACTATCAATAGTCCATTTATTTGATTGGTATATATTATTCCACTTCGTGGATGTATCCCAGTTCATTTATCCTATTCTTAAGTAAGACATATTTTGGTTGTTTTTAGCAATTTGAAATCATGCATAAATCTTCAAAAAGTAGTCATGTATAGTTATTAAAAAACAAATCAGAAAAAAATGTGAAATAACTATTTTCAAGATACTAGCTATCAGGAACAATTTATAATGATCACTCAGAGATGTGGAAAAAACAAGTTTATCTGTAGGCTTTTTCCAGTTTACCACCTTTAACAGTTTTCAAGTTGTGGTATAAGAAGTGTTACATCAGAGGCAGCTAGAATACTGAGAGTAGAATACTGCAGAGAATAGACCTATAGACCTGGGGGTGGGAGAGAGAGAGAGAAAGAGTGAGGGAAGGAATTCTGGAAACCTGCAGAGGATTCCCCTCAGCTTCAGTGGTAGAATATGAGGAAACTGCCTAAAGCTGGGGAAAGAATTAGCCAGATGAATTAGAGATAAGAGTGGTTGGTGCTCACACTGGGCCAGGAATAGTGCACATTCTCATCAGATGAGAAACCTTATAGTTCACAGGGCTGGTATATTGATCTCCTTCTCATTATGTGTTATGCTTTGTAATCTCTTCCTATACCCTTTGTCTTAAAGTCTATTTTGTTTGCTACAAATATTGCTACCTTGGCCTTCTTTTTGTTTCTCTTTTCTTGGGATATCTTTTTCCTTCCTCACTCTTTCATTCTATATTGTGTTTTCATGTCTAATGGGTCTTTTATAAACAGCTTATATATAGGTCTTTTTGTGTTCATTCAGTTATTCTGTGTCTTTGGAGCATTTAGTCCAGATATATTTAGAGTAATGATTGATAGGTATGTAAGCTCTTTCATTTTGTTAATTGTATTGTCTTTGTAGCTCATTTTTAGCTTATCTGCCCTTGTGATTTGATGACTACCTTTATTTCTGTGTTTGGATTGTTGCTTCATTTGTCTGTGTGTATCTATTAAATGGACTTCCCTGATAGTTCAGTTGGTAAAGAATCCACCTGCAATGAAGGAGACCTTGGTTTGATCCCTGGGTTGGGAGAATCACCTGGAGAAGGGAAAGGCAACCCATTCCAGTATTCTGGCCTGAAGAATTCCATGGGCTGTATGTTTTATGGGGTCACAAAGAGTAATCTATTAAATAATTTAATTATCTATTAAATTATTTTGTGTATAGTTTAACTTGTTAAGTCCAACTGTATTTTAACTATCATGAATTTTTATATCTTTTTGTTTTGTGTATCCCTTAACTACTTATGAACATACAGATGAATTTTCTAATTTTTCTAGTAAACTTCTTACTATCTTCATAAGTGGTTGGTCTACTCCCTCCCTGCCTTTAATCTACATTTGAATTTTCCAATGAGATTTTTCTGTTTATGATTTTTACATTGCTAGTTGTGGCCTTCTGTTAAAAAATTGTTTTGTTTGTAGAAGTCCCTTTACTATTTCTTATAAATCTAGTTCCATGGTGCTGAGCTTTCTGAAACTTACTTTCCCTGTTAAATTTGATTTCTCATTCAAATCTGAATAAAGCTTTGTCTAGTAGTTTGTTCTGGATTGTAGGTTTTCCCCTTTCATTATTTTCAATAATTAGCTTTTTATATCTGAATTAATGATATAATGTTTATATATTTGACCAAATGACAAGGCAGAATGAAGTTGTAAATAAAAAGAATGTAAAACACATAATAAACTAATCTTTCATGAAACAAAATGATTTGACTGACATTTTGCTTTTGCCTGGCAATAGTCTCAGCATGGTTCTTAAGCTGTACTTTTTTCTCCATGTTACATCTTTCTGAAGCTTTCTTGGTAACTCAGTGGTAAAGAATATGCCTGCAGTGCATTAGCTGCAGGAGATGTGGGTTTGATCCCTGGGTCAGGATGATCCCCTGGAGGAGGGCATGGAAACCCACTTCAGTATTTTGCCTTGAGAATCCCGTGGACAGAGAAGCTTGGCAGGGTCCATAGGGTTGCAAAGAGTCAGACACAACTGAAGTGACTGAGCACACACATCTTTCTGACCCTAATTCTGTGATTTGGTTTAGCAGTACTTTCACACACAGATGTACTTTTACAATTTACTGGAAAATCCAAGTGAATTTAATTAAGAAAGGGTCAGTCCTGGACTCATTCCAGTTCTAAGATTTAATGATAAGTGTGGCTACAAGGGATAACATATCCAATATTGTTTTCTTCTATTGGAAAAAAAAGATGATCCCCTTTTAAAAACTAATGGGCTCTTTGTTAGGCTTAACACAACACATTATTTGTTTTTAATATAAATTTAGTTATTTTAATTGGAAGTTAATTACTTTAAAATATTGTAGTGTTTTTGCCATACATTGACATGAATCCACGGCAGGTGTACATGGGTTCCCCATCCTGAAACCCCCTCCTACCTGCCTCCCCATCCCATCCCTCTGAGTCATCCCAGTGTACCAGCCCCCAGCACCCTGTCTCATGCATTGAACCTGGACTGGCGATTCATTTCACATATGATAATATACATGTTTCAGTGCCATCCTCCCAAATCATCCCTTCCTAGCCCTCTCCCACAGAGTCTAAAAGATGGTTCTATATATTAAAACATACACACACACAAGAAAGTCTCTCAAAATCTAAAGTCAAGCAGTCTGGCCCTACCAACATGATAGAGTGAGAAAGGCTGAACTATAGACACCCCCCTCCCATTTTGAAGTTAATAGGTATAGAACTTATTAAAGATAAGTTTCCCTGGGAAATTGCTAGTTGCTATCTTCCTGTGTAAACGGAGGTTTTGTTTGCCTTTTTGATAAATTATTCTAACATTGTAAGATTTTGGTTTTTTTCATGTGCCTTGGAATATCTTTCAAAAAATCTGTGATGTAAATAGAAGTATTCTTATGAATAACCAGAAGAATTCATGGAGGAAATGAACAGGTAGCTGAGTGAAATAAAATATTTCCTCAAGTAAAAAATGCAATTTTGTTCCTTCGGTTGCCAAACTGAATGAAGAAGAATTCTGGGTGTTTGTGAATAACTTAAAGAGACTTACTTTATATTGTAAGTTTCCACAAAGTAAGACTAAGGAAATGGTGGGAACCAGGATTCACAATTTTGTTTCTTCCTTTTGTTGTGTTAAAATTAAAACATTTTGAAATAAATCACATGTAGGTTCCAATTCTAGTTTTACTACTTAAAATGTGTGCCATTAAGAAAATTAACAAGATATTCTTAGACTCAGCTTTGTCAATGATAAAATGGTGATTATAGTATACTTGCTGTAAATGTCAACTGTGGTACATTAAATTGTGAGAGCATGATTACAAGTCACTATAAGGGTTCTGAGGAATTGAGTGACACAACTGAAAGAAGTTTTAAAAAGTATAATTTGAGATGTTTTAGGAGAACAAATTGTTGGAGGCCAGAAGAAAAG
Organism: Hydropotes inermis; assembly: GCA_020226075.1. Taxonomy (NCBI): domain Eukaryota; kingdom Metazoa; phylum Chordata; class Mammalia; order Artiodactyla; family Cervidae; genus Hydropotes; species Hydropotes inermis. Next base: position 58,960,709 of record CM035289.1, read on the forward strand.
TGGAGAGACATGTCAGGAGGCTATTGCAGTGGACCAGGAAGAAAATAAGGGATAAGGAATGACTAAATTTGTGATATATTTTGAAAGTAGAAACAGGAGACTTTGACAAAAAATCAAAATATGGAAATGAAAAGGAATTGAAGAACTCAGTGAGATTTTCTGTCTGAGTGGTTCCATTGAAGGTGATACCATTTAATGAGATGGGAAACACCTCTTTATTGTGGAAAATTAAAATTTTTTATTATATATACTAAATTGATATCCAACTACTGATGTCCCAAATTGAAGATATAGCATACCATAATTTGATAATAATATATGTAGAGGTTGGGGCTGAGACAACATTGGGTGGCATCAGTATTTATTGGTCAGGAAATGGGGAGCATCCTGGTAACGACCCTCTGAAAGACATTTCAGTGAGTCCTTTGACAGTCCAGGGCAGAGTTTCAGGTATTCTAACTGAATGTGTGAATTAGCTTATGTGGTTCTCAAGTATGTAAGCTTTATAACACTGTAAGTGATGTATCTTTCCATAGAATTTCTTCCTATTTTCACTCATCCTTTCGTTTTTCCTTTAAAACTCAGCAAAACTGTTGCCTCCTCTAGGAAGCCTTTTCTGATTCCAGTTTACTTGATATATTCCTATACTGTGATCCCTAGCATCCTATGAATATTCTTAAAATGGCACGCATTATATCAATATGGAATGTTTCATCCTGTCATATATTAATATGCCTTGTTCAATTTCGTAATCACAATATCTATGACACATTGAACACAAATAAATTCTTACACATTCTTCTAATTGAATGAATAAATAAAATATTGAACTTATAATGTATATTAAAAGTTTTCCTCCTTTTCTTTGTAGGTAAGCAGCTAATAAGTGAAGAAGTCTGTTTCTGTACAGACTAGATGGAACCAGGAAGCAACATAACTTATTTTATCCTCCTGGGCCTCATATAGAACCCAAAGGGGCAGAAAGTCCTTCCTGTTCTGTTCTTGTTTTTCTACAGTTTAACTATGGTTGGCAACATTCTCATTGTACTGACTGTGACTGCAGTAAGACCCTGAACTCACCTATGTACTTCTTTCTTGCTAGTTTATCATTTTTAGACCTAATTTATTCCTCTTTTATCTCCCCCAGGTTGATTTCAGATTTGTTTTTTGAGAAAAATACCATATCCTTTAAATCTTTCATGACTCACCTTTTTGTAGGGCACTTTTTTTGTGGATCAGAGATCATCCCTTTGTTGGTGATAGCCTATGACGCTATGTGGCCATCTGTAAGCCCCTGCATTGTTTGGTGATCATGAGGCAGAGGGTGTGTGTTGTTCTGCTGGTGCTGTCCTGGGTTGGAGGTTTCCTGCATTCAGTAGTTCAACTTAACACTGTTTACGTGCTCCCATTCTGTGGCCCCAATGTCATTGATCACTATATGTGTGATCAATGTGTCACACATCACTATATGTGTCACACACTACATGTGTGACATGTACCCCCTATTGGAACTGTCTGTACTGACACCTATGTCATTGGCATCTTAGTGCTGGCCTGTCCAGGAAGCATTAAACAAAAGGCTTCCTGTGTGCTGTTTTGGATCTGTCAGGAACCCTCTGGCCCTTATTAATTCCTGAATATTCAGAAATTAAGAGAAGAGGCAGGCCTTTCCTGGGGCTGAGGAATCCAGGCATTTCTCATTAGGGTGATAAGTACCCTCTTCCTTTTTATGAACCATATGGTAAAAGGTGATTGTTTGCAACTCTCTCTTTGATAGGGATCACTTTATGTTTTGTAAATCTGGAATTTTAATCTTTATCTTCGCTGAGAATAACTACCTTATATATGCCCACACCTTGTCGATTAAAACACATATGCTCCATCAGAGCTTAGGTCCCCGTGTCTTTCTTTCTATTCTTTCTTTCTCTATCTCTCTATTTCTGGCTAATTCCTTGGAGCGCGGAGGCCGGCTGAGCTCACTTTCTTGCCGGGGCTTCTAAGCCCCTCTCGAGAAGGCGCACTGTGCCTTCACCCACTCGAGAGGGCGCCTGGTGCCTACGTGCAGCATCTCGAGCCCTAAGAACAGGACTCTATTGGCTTTCAGCTAAACCAGGGGATATCAGCCTCCTTCTCTCTCTTACTTTCTTATCATCGACTCCGCACCTCCATGTTCTGGTCCATTAAAGGACCAACACTGGCCAATGGAGGACTGATGTGCATTATAGTGTTTCTGCTCTTACTAATCTCCTACTGACTCATCTTGCACTCTCTGAAGAACCTGAGTGAGGAAGGGAGGCGGAAAACCCTCCAGACCTGTCGTTGTCTGCTTCTTTGTTCCCTGTATTTTCATGTATGCAAGACCTGCTAAGACTTTCCCTATTGACAAATCATTGAGTGTGTTTTATACAGTCATAACCCCCATGCTTAACCTATTAATCTAGAGCCTAAGAAATTCTGAGGTGGCTAATGCTATGAAGAAGCTCTGGAGAAGAAAAAAGCAGATCAAGTTTTAAATAAGTGCATTATCCTTCATGAAGTTACAAATTAAGCAATAGGGCTGATCTCTTTCAAATGTAAATATCTTCATAAATGCAACTTTTCTTTTTTTCAAGAAATTAAGATGATTATAATAAAGGATGAACTCTAAATTTGTTCTATTGATAACAATTCCCTGCTATAATGTAAACATAACATTAGGTTTAACATTACAGGTTTAAACTACAGGTTTAAATGGATGAATGCATTTACAGTAAGGTTGTAAGACCCAAAATTCGGGCCTTCATTCCAAGGAGGAAAAACCGCGCGACCCAATAAACCAGTCCAGCAGATGCAACACGTACGAGGGTTTATTGACGGTTGTGCAAACCGGGTGACTCTGATCTCCTGGGAGGCAGAGCACCCTGAACAGCAAATTGGGCAAGCTTTTTATAGACAAAACCCATACTATCAGCATATTATATACGGGTTACAAAGTGATTGGTTACATGTTTGCAAAGCAATACTATTGGTACAAACTTCGCGGGCTTTTGTTCAAACCTAAAGCAATTCTATTGGTACAAACGGCGCGGGCTTTTGTTCAAACTTAGGCTTTTCAGCTCTCCTGCGGGCTTTTTACTGGGTGCATTTTGATTGGCTGGCTCCAGGTCACCCGATGGGGGCGGGGAATCCCACCATTTCATGGGAAACCGAAACCCAAGTCCCGGCTGCCTGCCAGCCCCAGCCCCGGCAGCCCCACATAATAAAACTTATTTCTCAGCTTCAAAAACCAACAAGAAGAATAACAGACACATGAATTATAGACACTGGGAAAAGAGAAACTAGATATCAACTAGTCAAAGTACATCAAACAATTCGGCAGCCCCACAAGGTGTCAATAACTAACATGCAACACATTAGCTAATGAAATTAGTGTAGAGTTATCCTAATTTTAAATTAACTTTGTATTTACCTTTGTTACTTTCTCATTGTTTGATTTTAGCTCAGAATCTTCTGTTTATTGTCTTTAGTGTATTACTTAAAATATTTAATGCTATGTAGACCTTCTTTGTTCAATTTCATTTGTCTTACACATGAAAAATTTATTATATTTTAACTTTTCAATTAAAGATTGAATGTATGATGGGATAATAATAAATACTAAAAATAAAACACATACAAAATAAAATCTTACAGAATAAACTTCCTCCCTATTTCATAACTGGGTCTCCAATTTGTCCAGATGAAAATATAGAACAAGTGTATTTTTATGTATCTATGTTTATGCCTTTGTGAATAAATTTCCTATTTTACTACCTACTGTCCCGAAGATCTTTACATACCAGTCTATAGAGCTCTAACGCATTCTAGTTTCCTCATATTGTTTAACTTCTTTATAAAGATGCACTAGAATTTAGGCTTCCAATCCTCTTTATGTTTTTTCTGCCCTTTTCTTGGGTAAATGATTCTGCAATGAAGTCCTTTTGAAATTTTATTATTAGCACACCTGTGATCCTCACATCACTATGGTTATTTTCTTTGATATCTATATTTTCATATAGGTAAGACATGCTAAAATCTTCCCACTGACTAACCCATTTACTAATTAAGAGTGTTTTATAGTTGTAACCCCAATGTCAGCCCATGAATCTTTAATCTGTGGAATTTACATATGAAAAATGCTCTGAAGAAAAGATACACAATAAACATCATATTTTGTTGTAAATAAGTGCATCACACACCATGAACATAAGCATTGGGCATTAGGGTGCATTTTTTCTGGAATTCAGAAGCCATAAATCTAATGCTGATTTCCCTTTCTTCAAATAATTTATGATAATTCTAGTTAAATAATGACCTAAATAGCTGTGCTACTAATATTATTTTCCATCCCTGCTAAAATGTAAAATCTATAATTACTTTTTATTATTCTACCTAGATAGGTGTAATGCCTGTATAGCAGAAAGGCAATCTATGTAATGATTTAGTAAGGAAATTTCTATATAGTCACACATTATTAATCATTTTATGTATTTATTTTACTTTTTTTCAGAGAGAGTGTCATTTTTAGTTAGTATTGGCTTTAATTATTTTTCTTGTACTATTTAAAATATTTAAATATATGAGCTATCTTCTTTAATTTCAACTGCCTTATATACAACTAATTTCAGTAATATTTCTACTTTTTTAAGGTAAACTTTAAATGTAGTAGATAATTATAAAAATTATAAATAATAAAAATGAAAGCCATGCATAATGGGACAAGGTGTAGAATGCATTTATTTCTCAGAGTTTTCTCCAGTCCTTATCTTCAGAGGTGATCACTAAATCTGTTTGTTTATTTTTCAAAAGTCTTTAAACTGGGGGGAGGAGTCAAGATGGCAGAGGAATAGGACGGGGAGATCACTTTCTCTTCTACAAATTCATCGAAAGAACAACAGAACGGTGAACAAAGTTTACAAAACAACTTCTGATCGCTAGCAGCGGACATCAGGCGCCCAGAAAAGCAGCCCATTGTCTTCTAAGGGAGGTAGGACAAAAATATTAAAGATTAAAAGAGGGACACAAGAGAACGAGGGACGGAGACCAATCCCGGGAAGGGAGTCTCAATAGAGGAAGTTTCCAATCACCAGTCAACCCTTGCGCTGGCGGGTCTGAGGGAAGTTTTTCCTCCTATCTGGGAGGAGAAATTAAATAAGGCCCACAGATTACGTGCCTAAAAGCAACTCCCAGCAGAAAAGTACCCCCAGACGCCCGCACCCGCCACCAGCAAGAGGGGGTGGAACGGAGAGGAGCCAGCGGCATTCCTTAGGGTAGGGACCAGGCAGAAGGCCCTGAGAGCAGTCGGAGGGAGATTTTTTTAAACTGTGGGAGAGCGAGAGAAAAATTGACCAGCCGGAACACACTGCCGGCGGTTCGCAAAACAAAGGGACTGAGAAACTCCAGAGAAGAGCCGCCCCATCCCCGCTGGAGGTAGGAGGCAGGGGGAGGGGAAAGGGGCAAACTCAGCCCCAGAGAAGCCACCACCCCCTCCCACCCGGCAAACAGGCCCTGGTTCCTATCTAAAGACTTCCTGAGACCCGACCGGTGGTGCGCGCTGGGGCCGCGGAGGGAAAAGGCGCGGCACGCCAGTGGAGAGGGCGCCAAGCCTCTGGCTGCCCAGGACGCTCGCTGCAGAGGGAAAAGGCACACCGCACCCGGGGCAGAGCGCGCACAAACCCCTGGCTCCCCGGGCCGCTCGCTGCGGAGGGAAAAGGCACACCGCACCCGGGGAGAGCGCGCGCAAACCTCTGGCCGTCAGAGCCGCTCGCCGCGGAGGGAAAAGGCGCGCAGCACCCGGGGAGAGGGCGCCAAAACTGCTGCCTGCCTGGCCAGAACAATGCGAGTGCTCCCCCCACACAGCGACATCTGCCTGCAGCGCCCCGCCCTCCCCGCAGCAGGACTGAATTGAACTAGCGAACCTAAATAAGAGATCACCTCCGCCCGCCTGCGTCAGGGCGGAAATTAGACACCGAAAAGAGGGCAAACAGAAGCCAAATAAACAAAGGGAATCACTTCAGAAAGGTCCGGTGCAGCAGGTTAAAATCCTTGAAGGCAACACCGACTACACTGGAAGGGGCCTATAGAAATCAAGAAGTGTAAGCTGGAAAAAGGAGCTATCTAAAATTTAACTGAACCTACACTGACTGCAACAGCTCCAGAGAAAATCCTAGATATATTTGCATATTTGTTGTTGTTGTTGTTGTTAAATTAAAAAAAAATTTTTTTTCTTTTTTTCTCTCAATTTTTTCTTTTTTATTTTCTTTGAAACTTCCCTACTACTCCCCCATTACTCCTCAATTTTCATTTTCATATATTTTTATGATTTTTTTCAATTAGGGAAAAAAATTTTTCTTTTTTTTCTTTCTTTTTTTTTTGTTTTTCTTCTTTTTTTCCTTCTTTTCTTCTTTTTCCTTTTCTTTCTTTTCTTTTGCTTGTTTTTCTCTCCTATTTCCTTTTAAAGTCCTCTAATACTCCTCTATTATTCCTTAATTTTCATTTTCATCTCAATATAACCTTGCAAAAAAAAAAGGAAAAAAAAAAAGAGAAAGAGAAGCCCTATTTTTAAACTGAACTCCATATATATTTCTAAATTTGGGGTTTTTGTTTTTGTTTTTAAATATTTTATTTCAAGCAGTCTAACCTCTACGCTAAATCTTTTAATCTTTGTCTATCAGTACGTGATATAAATGTTGGACATTTAAGAAT